>JAPQRQ010000028.1:18681833-18696662 GCA_037367365.1 Apogon talboti | reverse complement strand
AACATTTTCAGCTGACCAGAGCATTAACCAGCTCATAACTATAACGACCTGTTTCCTCTCTGTTTCTCTCTCTCTCTTTCTCTCTCTCTCTCTCTCTTTCTCTCTCTCTCCAGCCCCGGAGGTGATAAACAATGAAAAGTACGGAATGAGTCCTGATTGGTGGGGCCTGGGCTGCCTCGTTTACGAAATGACAGCCGGACGATCCCCTTTCCGTGCACGCAAAGAACGGGTGAAACGGGAGGAGGTGGAGAGGAGGGTGCAGGAGGAAGAGGAGGAGTACAATGACAAGTTTACAGAGGACACAAAGGCCATCTGTAGAATGGTGAGTGTGGAGTGTGAAGGAGGTTTGTTTGGAAAAACGGACAAATGATGAATAATTAAATGGTTGGTGTCTGCTTCTGCACTCGTCCAGCTGCTGACCAAAGACCCTAAGCAGAGGCTGGGGTGCCAGGCGGATGGGGCAGCGGGTGTCAAGGCCCACTCATTCTTCAAAAATATCAACTTCAAGAGGCTGGAGGCCGGGATAGTGGAGCCTCCATTTGTGCCCGATGTGAGTAGTTAATAGCAGGAACACACACACCTGAATAAATCAGTCCTACTTTCTAAAACTTGATGTACTGAATAAGTACTTCTCTTTATGAAAATGACATTTCTGCACCAACTACTAACATTATATCATGTTTTTCCCATTAAGGTGTTTTTAAAAACTGGTAGAGCATTGAAAACAGATTGCTGATTAATTGCCTGATATCACTCTCCAACTATTATTAACATTAACTGTCTCCTTTGCCTTTATAAGAAACTGGATAACCACTAATCAGAACATCTAAGTCAATACCTAAATCATAAGAATGAATAAATCTGTGTCATTTAACATTAAACTCAGTGTAACTAATCATTAAATCTGGAAATGGACATCAAGAAAACTGCAAAAAATGTATAGGTGGCAGCATTTTTTAGGTTATTATTAGCTATTACTTTCCCTAAAATGTCATAAAATGTCAAGTCTAACATGTTTAACTTTTGACAAATGTGTAATTTCGTTCAAGCCGTGTGTCATGTGGTTTCCCGTCAATGGCACCATAATATTACTAATTAAACAGGTGGCTATATCATTAGAATAAACTAAAATAACATGAATATATGTGAAGAAAAAAAAGTTCCCATGCAAAGATTTTTATTTCAGCCATAATTTTTGGAGCAACATTACTCTTCTTCAAGATCCCTTTGTGTCATCTCACAGAGACAGTGGTTTTAAGAGAAAAAAAATAAGAGAGTAATAATTATATTATGGCTGGAGTAAATGTTTGCACAGGAACTACACTGGTGAGCAGAGGTTTTTTTCTTGTAGTACTTTTGTTTTATTGTTGTCTGATATCCAGTTAGAATACTTCCCTATGGGGATGTGAGTGTTTTGACGCTTTACTCTATAACATGAATATATGTCACAAAGTGTGAATAAAACTATAATACGTTCCTTCATCCATAAACATGATTTCTGCCTGAATGATGTGCGATAGATTTCCATCCACAGAAATAACTCCCATCATCCCACGCTACTTCAACACATCCATCAAATCATGTCTTTTGTTACAGTTTTGATTGAGACACCCAGCAGAAATACTATGCATTGAGTCTTTTTGCTATTTACAACTGATCCACTATATTGATAAGATAATTAATTTAGCTGAGAATGATTTTCAAGCACAGTGAACAGGAATCTATTTTTGTTAAAATTTCTTTTCAAGATTAACATGTCTCATTTTTCCTCTCTGTCAACCCAGCCTCGGGCAGTGTACTGTAAGGACGTTTTGGACATAGAGCAGTTCTCCACAGTCAAGGGAGTAAATTTGGACCAAACTGACAATGACTTCTACTCCAAATTTGCTACAGGCAGTGTTTCCATCCCATGGCAGAATGAGGTAAGTGTGTGGACTTAGTATGACATTTTTAAATGCCCATTGCAGTTTGTTGAAATGCTGGAAGAACTCACTAAATAAAGTTCACTGAACCTCCTCTCTTCGTTTCTCCTCACTTACTTACTTTCTGTTTCCATTTTTATGTACTACTTTAAAGTTACTGTTTTATTTTCAGAGGTGGAAGCAACTAAAATTCATACTTCCATACTTTGTACTCAAGTAATGTTTTCACATATCTGAAAATCTACTTGAGTCTTTTTTGTCCCCCAGTATATATTTTCAATATAATTTTCTGTGATAGTTTTTATATAGTCTTTCTCTTTGCACTTGGTAAACTGATTTTCATTGTTCCTGTAACAGTGACAGTAAAGTTCTATTCTATTCTATTCTATTCTATTGTGTGTCTTCCAAAAAAAAACAACAAAAAAAAACAATTTCACCTAAATGGATAAGACTATTACATCCTCCCGTGGTGTATTTAAAGACATTGCACTAATTTGACAAAAATGGTGGCACAAAGTTAATATTATTTATGTATTTATTTGATGATAGAATGGATTGATATTCCTCAAATTATATTATAGCATGAGATTCAGCTGTGCTTTGCACACAAAAAGCTGGTGTAAATATTCTTCAGAGGGTAACTTATTACCTTTACACTTTATGCCTCAGAGTACTTTTTTACTGTTAATGCGAGTAAGGAAGTTGAGTCAGTATCTAAACTTCTACTTGAGTATCTTGAGTACTTATCTATTTCTTTGCTTTGTAAAACATTTGTAATCACTGGGTCTGAGTGGTGCTATATAAATACATGTGCCTTCCCTCTCATCTTTTTTAGATGATAGAGACTGAGTGTTTCAGAGATTTGAATGTGTTCGGACCTCAAGGAACACGACCTCCAGATCTGGACTGGAATCAACCACCAGAGCCTCCCAGACGCAGCCTCCTGGACCGAATCTTCAGGAGGCATGTCAGTGAGCTTATAAATGTATGAACTCACACATACTGTTAAACCCATACAAACTAACTCATACAGGTCTGTCTCTTCATTTCTAGCACCCAGAGGTGTCTATTTCCCACAGCCGTGTGCAGTCTTCCAGTGTAAACTCTGTGGACTCCATGTCCAACTCTGCCCCCTAGTGGCATGGCGACGGTGTGGGCATCGCACACACACAAAAGGAAGGAGCTCCGAGGGCTTCCCTGTTACTGACGGGTTCACAGCTGGGCCTGAGCAGCAGCCGGAGACTGCCTGTAAAGCCTAACGGTCATCCCAAGGGGGGGAGGGGGGTGACCAGGCCCTTAGACCCAGGGCATTTGTTGTGGGATGGTCATTGTTGCAGAGACGTTTGAAAATATTTGGACAAACTTTACTTACCCTCAGGATTGTTGGACTATAGAACAGAGCCACTGACGTAACAGAAAAGGATAGAAACAAGCTAATATTCAGGGGATCCACTGTATAATAAAGACCACCACAGGGAATAGAAGATGGGGTCTTGGTGAATTTTTCTTTTTGTTTCCAGAAAAAGGAGTTTTTCTTTTTCTCTCATTGCCAGTCCTTTAACTTTCTGGCCTGTATCTGTACCAGTATCTTTCCACCTATCTATCCCGAACGTCCCCTCCGAGTGTCCCCATCTGTACAACTCTTTTACTATAACTTATTCTTTGGATTTCCACCTCCCATACCTCAGATCACTCCTAAACATTCAGAACACATCACCTCAGCAACCTCAACACATAATGTACATTGCCTTGCATACACTCAGGCCAAAGATTACGGTTTAGTTTTGTGATACTGTTGTCATGTTCATTTATTAGTTTTTGAAGGTTTTTAGCGTCATTGAGAACCACCACGGGTCAGACCACGGGATTCCTGACCCGTTTTGTACACATTCTCTAAATATGAGCCTGCAGACATATCATATTGCTTAAAGCACATATACAGTACATACATACACGATCAGACAGACGTTAATGCACACACTGACAGAATTGTGAGAATTGTGTTGTGTTTTCATTGCATGGACAAGTGTAAGTATGGACAGCTGTATCCCTTTTGCTTCTGCATACCTCATTCCACTGATGTTAGCATTGTATACCGTACAACACAGACGTCTCCCTCGGTTTACCGTGTCACTTTATATTTGACATTACGTGAAGTTTGGAATTAATATGCTGTACAGAAATCTCTTCTTTTCTTTCTGAACTTTCTGCACAGTCGGTCCCCATGGAGTGGAGAGGAACACATGCACTCAGCCTGACTTACAAGTTGCACAATTTAAAACAATGTCATGCTGTTTCTTCACCAAATGGAAATGTTTTTACAGTATAAATGTTTTACCTCTGATCATTAAGGCACATTGTTGTATTGATATTGCCACAAGCCGCTTGTTTTCTACAGTTTCTTTTAAAGCTTTCAAAACTAAAGTGTTCTTGCTCTCCCTATGCCTTCTCCATTTATGAAAGGTCGCTGCATCGCCATTGTCGTCAGGTTTTTTATATTTCGCGCTTTTACATCTGCTCTCTTTTAAATGTTTAATCTTCAAAATGCCTCACCGATCTAAAGGGTCTTCCTCTTGTTCAGCGTCCATCGAAGACACAGGGTATACAACAGCTGCATGAAAGGTTTATCAAAGCTGAATAATGTTTTTTTTTTTTTTTTTAACTGGTTTTATTTGGTCCAGAGGAGGAGAGGAAGACACCAGAAGAACCTGCACCACGCAAAGAAGTGGCCTTCTGGCAGCAGCACAGCCAATTAAATGGGAGGAAGAGCTCATCCTCTTCCTCGGCTTATTTTAAGAATGTGGTTTTTCCTTATTTAAGTTATTGATAACTGGTCCATGCAGTAATTTAATCACTCTTACCAATCTCACGCAAGCCTGTTTTTTTTTTTCTCTCTCTGCGTACTTGATATATATTTTAAAAAAATCTAAATCAGACTGAAGTGCCTCCTTGTTAGCATGATCTCGAAGACAATTCCCACAGACATCAGCACTTTGTTTATTCTCTAACTGTCATGCTCTGTTTGTTTCGCTGGGAAACACATCAACACAGACACACAAGACTCACACAGTTTGTTAACAGTAAAGGGAAGTGATAGAGAGGATGATGGGAGGAGGAAGTAGATGAGGGAATTTGGTTTTCCTTCTTAATGTGATGTACAGAAAAGTGCTGAGTGCATGTGAAAGCCAAATCCACTGTGTCCTTCAAGTCCCAATAAACTCTGTGCTATAGTTTCAATACTCTGCAGTATCTTTGTCTCTTTCTGACTATGAGCACAAGCCAAATACAATACTGTGCAAAAGTCTGAGGCCACCATGAGCTTTGTTGTTTTTGCAGGGATGAAATGAGCATACGTATTTATTTTCATTCTCTTTTATTCAGATACAAGAAAATACAGGAAATATGTGCACAGTCTTAAAAGACACATAAGATTTTGAAAAAACAGCACAAATTAAATTAACATCTGACGTGCAGAATGAAACCTGGTATAAAATATCAGAAAATTAATGCAATAAATCACATATTGTCTGAACAAAAGGGTTAAATATATGTTAAGTGCAAAGGGATGTCACAAGATAACAAAGAAACTGAGAAATGCGTATATGTGGTCATTATGCCACTTTAAGACTTTTGGACAGTCCTGTACTTCTATATGAGTTAATTTAATTTTAAAAAAATTATGGGGTATTTCCAATGCCACATGAGTACACACAGAATTCAAATAAGAAATGAAGCTTCTACACATTACTAATACATTTTTTGTCACATTTGGTGTCAATCTGAAAGCTGTAGACTCCATAACTTTTTTTTGTAGCACTACAAACCTACAAACATCACTGTTTTTGTGCTACAAATGTACTAGGGAGAATGTAATTCAGCAGCTACAGTAAATGAGTAGTAAGTCTTGATAGGGTACTTAATACAAAATGTAACTGAGAATATTGAATTAATTAAAGTTTAATATTGACCATAAATCTGTATACCATTCTGTACATTTTACCATTTTACTTTTTCTCGGCAGCAGCAGCACATCTGTAATTTTGATGTAGTTTAACTTTCACTGAGGTAAATCCATGTCATAGATGATTATCCAGCACTATACAAACAGGAAGCTGTAGCAGGAACTATTTGTTGTTATGGTCATACAATAAAATTCTCCTGTGATCAGTTACAAGTGTGCTTCAGTTCAATAAAAAATTACTGTGTGTATTATTATGACTACATAAATGACTGTCTGATGTGGGTATACTTGGCACACTTTATATATTTAAAAAAAAGAAAATCCATAAAATTTTTATCCGAAAAACAAGAAAGCACTTACTATCTACTGTGTCAGAGATCTGTTTTGGTTAGATTTTGTTCATATCAGCAGAGACCTATATATAATTGTTTGTGTGTTATTAGATTAAGAGCATTGTTTGTCTATACCTGCAATTTATATGCAGATCAGATTACACTTTATGGCCAATTTATGTAGAAAACTATAGAATTTTAAAGGATTTATATACTTTTTTATTTATTCATTCATCCTCTGAACCCACTTTATCCTCACTAGGGTCACGGGGGGTGATGGAGCCTATCCCAGCTACGTATGGGCGAAGGTGGGGTACACCCTGGACAAGTCATATACTCTTTCTTGCAACTATATTCATGTATGCATATTCATGAAACCTCTAACCAACAGATCGGTATGCAAAATAATACAACAAATGGTCAGACAAACCACACAAACATGTAAATATACCAATGCCAATCCCATTTTCAGTCTTATTTGAGGCTGATTTCACTGACCACCATGTAAAAACATGGGTGATGGTTAAGCAAAATAATAAACTAAGACATTTCTGTGTAAGTAGAGTTACTTAATACGGTGACAGAGGACATTTTCGTGGACTATAGGGAAAATTTTAACTGTTTTAGGTATGTAATGACCTATGGCAGACATAGCAAAAGTCTGACACACATTAATCTGCTAAGACTATAATTCACATGGTATTTTGTGAGGAACTAATTGAGTGTATGTTTTATTTTATATAAGTTTCTGCACTTTAAAAAGTTATCAAGCTATTTTTCAAAGTCTTTACAGCAAAAACATCTTAATTTCCTCAAAATGCTCCTTTTTATCCTTTGAGTAATGAACGCTGGACTGCAGCTCATTAAAGCATAATGCTGCTCTTGTGAAGTACAGAGCCATCTGAAACAGGCATATGACCCACTTCAGCTCCTGATTCATTGTCTCAGAAAAAAGAGCTTTATGGTGCAAGAGACTTGGGTGTTCTGTTCACTTTGGCTGAGTAATGGGTCGGATAGTCCTAGGCCTCTGCGTTCTCATTATAAATGAGAGGACTCACCCTGCAGAAGGCCAGAGGGAATGATGGATAATTTGGCCATCCAGCCCAAGGGACCCAAGGTTGCAGGTTAAGGCGACTTCAGTCCCCCTTTGGGATTTTTTTCATCTGTTCCTGTTTTCATTCCTGTCCACTAATCAGATGTCCTGCTGCTCCCCTGACAGGTTTCCATTTCTGTGGTCATGTGCACTGTTGACTCTCGGCGAATGCTTGACACGCAGCTCGCTGAAGCAATGTTACTCTTAGATAGTTTGGATTTTGTTTGGACGGCGTAAGCAAGGTTGTCAAAACATGTGAGCTGCTTGACTAAACATGTTATTAGCAGATCTTGGTGTGTCATTTGACGGTTAAGCAAGCGTTTGGAAAAACTTCCAGAGTGTGATTCAATCTCACTGACAGAAGCAGAACCGTAAGATGATGTTAGGATATTAGCGATATGAAATGTGATGTGTTTGACAAGTCTGACCACAATGGAAACAATTACAGAGCTGCTTTTTACTAATATTAAACTCTCACTGGATTCTGTCGAAGCTTTATTTATAAAGAGCAGATTGGCAGAACATAATGTACGATTATTAAAAGGAAGTTACTTTAAATTTCCATTTCACATTGTTTTCGACCAGTGTCTTAACCACAAGAAAACCGGCAACACTTTGAGTACTTAAAATCTATTCATATTCATTTCACCACTTTCCCTGTGTTTATGGGATGCATGCATGTAGGTTTAGGAGTCCATTTCATTTCAGGCCATTATGTTTTTTTTTACCATTTCTGACTGGAAAAGTTTGGAAGAGCTGAGACAGAAAATAAATCCACTGGGGGACTAACCAGCTGCAGAGGGTCTTGCAGGGTGGCATGGGATAATCAGTGTGTGGGGATCAAGGGTTGTATGATGCCCTGTATCAACACACTACCCAGAGTTCAAACAAAACAACTATCTGCAGCTCTTAAAAAGTCAAAGTTTTAATAGCAAAATGAAAATATTCCACTATTATTAAGGTTCTGTTCAGAAGAAAAATACAAAAATTGCCCCAAACATGTTGGTGAGTACCACTGAGAAACGTGCCAACAAAATGGTGGTTTGTTAATTTGAGTCTTTACAGCACAGTTAAGGGTCCCCCATTAGATCGACCCTGGGGACCTACAGGCACTGGGTCTGGAAAAGGTCATGATGTTGTTTACTCTAATTTTACATTAATCGGATTTACCGGGGTACTGTACACTATAATGGTAAGAAAAGCATTGCATGCTTGGCTTTTTATGTTTCTAAATGTGGTTTAATGAAGCAGAGGCCACATGTGACAGAAATTAAACTTAATTAATTCTTCACTGACCCACAAAACATCTATTAATAAACAATATCTCACCCCTACCTGCCCATTCAGAAACCATACACACAGTAATATAACTGATGAAATGTTACAATTTACTAGTGATATTTTCTGTGTTATCTTTATTCACTTCTGACCACAGTAAAATTCAATATGTAGACAAATGTTGAAGTAAACCACTTCCTGTAAAGTCATGTTTGGGGTCAGATAAACTTCCTCTTAATCGACATCTGGTGTCTTACAGGTCGCACTTAAGCCTTAAAGTAAATTTTCTTTCTGCAAAGGGAATGGTGTCTTAAAATGACTGAAGTATCAATCTGCAGCATTTTAAGTCATTTTACATTTCTAGCTTTTGTTTTGTGAAATCTTTATCTCCAAACACACGATACAGAATATGGTGCATTATAATATATTCACAATTCCTCTCTGAAATAAAGTCCTTTTCTAAGATCATACTTAAATACAGTGCCTTGGTACATTTTCCACTGTTTTGTCTGGAATATATGATAAAAAGGACTTTACCATACAGAGATTACTGTCGCCACCAATCAGTGATGCAGACATAATACATATTTTTTTCTGGTGTTTTCTGGAAACACGTTAAAAGCATCAATTAGGAGTGTTCATGGCATATTAATGTAATAAAACTTCCTATTATGTTTCTAGAAACATTAGGAGTCATTTCTACATTCACACTCCTCACTCATATGCATTATGATAGGTTGTAAAAAAAAAAAAAAAAAAAGCCAAACTTAGTGGATATTTTTTAACCTCAGATTCCAGTTTGTGTTTAGGCTGTAATGGACCGTGAAGAGGTGGATGAGTCACTGTGGATCTCTCCCACTGACCTCTCATCGTTGAAGAGAGGCTGTTCTCTCCTGTGTCACACACTGCTGTGGAAATGCTTGTGTATGTGTGCTTGAGTAATGCAGTGGGCCCGAGCACTGGACGTTATCTGACACGCTGTTTGTTAGAGTCGGAGACATGCTCGTCGTGTCCACAAAGCAGCCTTGGCGAGGTGAACAGTGAGGTGATGTGTGTGTTTATCTACGTGGTGATAGCACACACGGCCTTGTGGGCTGTACTCTTATATATACAGACATGCTCAAACGTCTGCAGACACAAATCCAACGCCTCTCTACAGCACTCGCAGAGCCTGGTTCACTTCTCTCAAGAAGATTTATAACTCTGCCACACTTGGAATCTGTGATCAATTTTCTTTTATAGTTCTCTTAAAGCTGCCACAGAATCTCAAAAAAGAAAATGCTGCCCGCAACCTTTAAGCTGTGTGCTGGCATCTCCTACCGGCATATGAGGAACATGACAGGTGAGTGATTTAGAGTCTCATGTTCAGCTCTGTCTCCTTGGCCTATTTTACGGCTCAGCTTAGAGTCCTAAATGAAGCCCTGGATGACATGGTCTATCAATAAAATTAATATAGTATAAAATGAATGGTATTTATCTATGGTTAATGTTTGATGTCTGGTTTTTGTCTCCCAGGTTTGAGAAAGAATGCTTTAGTGGCCATTCACCACGAGCTGAACCGACTGGCTGGTCCGGGCCCCAGTAACTGGATCAGCCAAGTCAGACGACGAAGTTCCCTTCTCAGTGAGTTTTTACAAGTTTAACCTCCATCAGTGAAAGACCACACTGATATCATCTTTAATTCCTGACTGATTTGTGTCAAGGTTCTCGGATTGAAGAGGAAGAGGGCCCCACTGAGGAGGAGCTGTCTTATGTAAAGCAGGGTGAGGATGCACTGCAGAAGGCCATCAGCATCCTCAGCGACCAGGACGGATGGACTGTTGAAACTGTAGCTGTGAGTACAGAGACACAGAGTAACAACACATTCGTTCAGGTGTTATGTGGGATTGTCAAAAATGTATTGTGTCGAATTTGAGAGAAAATGCGTAAATACCTCCAGTGCTTGTCTGTACTCTTTCTCAGGCAAACGGAGACAAAGTCCTGAGTAAGGTGCTGCCTGATATTGGAAAAGTGTTCAAGTTAGAAGTGATGTTGGAGCAGCATCCTGACAGCCTTTATGACGAGCTGGTGGGAAATATGGAGCAAATGGGGGAATGGAACCCAAATGTCAAAGAGGTCAAGGTGAGACAGGCAGCATCAGGTGTCACATAACAAATGAAACAATGATTTTAATGGAATATGTTTTTATTTTTAAGTTAAATACTGTAGCATTCATGTATGTTGTAAAAAAAAAATCCCCAGATCCTTCAAAAGATTGGCCAGGACACTATGGTTACCCATGAGGTTTCTGCAGAGACACCTGGTAATGTGGTGGGACCCAGAGACTTTGTCAGTGTTCGCTGTGCCAAGCGCAGAGGATCCACCTGCTTTCTGGCTGGAATGTCCACTCAGCACCCAAAGATGCCCGAACAGAGAGGGGTGATCAGGTGAGTCAGGATTAGACTTGATATAAAACATGCATACAGTCAAGTGAGTGGTTATAATGCATGGATCAGGAATGCACGAGTTGTGAAATTCTGGGATGATTCAGATTTGGAAGAATTTGGACAGTCGGTGCTAGTGCTAGTAATTTTTTTTTTTTTTTTTTAACGTATGCCAACTTTTGTATGAGGAGAACAAAGTCTAACTGTCTATAATACACATTTTTAAACAACCTTTAATAAAACGCAACAGATATTTGGTGTTAATATTAGGACAATGGAAGCCAAGAGCATCAATACAGACAAATACCTGTTTGTGTTATGTATATAGGTGCATCGCCACTAAAAATGGATGTGCTAAATGCAGTTTATTTTTATACTATTACATTTTCCAGAGCGGAGAATGGGCCTACCTGTATAGTTTTGAAACCCAGTGGTGATGATTCAAACAAGACCAAGTTCACTTGGTTACTAAGTATAGATCTAAAGGTATGTTCTGCACAGTAACTATACACATTTCAAATCCATTCAAGACAGAAAGTGTATGGCAAAATGTACCATCTGAATACCCTGATGCCTAATCTAACAGTGTCTTCTTGTGTAATACAGGGCTGGATCCCAAAGACGATCATAAATAAAGTGCTCTCTCAGACGCAGGTGGACTTTGCCAAGCACCTCAGGCAAAGGATGGCTGGTAATGTTTCTATGGAGATGGCTCACGCCTGCTGACACAAGACGCCTCTTGAGCTTTGGCACAGTGCATTCAATAGAGATAGAGGAACAACCCCTGCTCAGTCTAAAATAAAGTTGAGTCAGAACAAGCAGCAAAATGACATAAAAAACCACATTGTTTCCTTGTATTAAAACCTCTAATGCTGTTCCTCCTTCTGCTGTAAAACTGCACTTTTATTTCAGTGTTTTATTTATTGATATTGCACAGTTACGTTAGATTACAGTGACTGCCAAGTGAATAAATGATTCAACAATGTCATTTATGATTTTATGGTTTTATTATGCTGTCAGAAAGGCAGTGTGGAGAATGTTCACAATTAACCCTGATGCATGATGTAAAGATTAACATAATCCACACATGCCACATACTTAGTCAAAAATACACTGAGTAGGAAATTTCAACTCCAGAGAAAAATGTCTTCCTTTTCCTTGATGGGCTTTCAGTCTGACAGTTTGCCAGAGTGAGCAGGTGTTTGGCCGTTCACTTGTGTGAGGAGTCCAGCAGTGAACAAATCGGTGTGAGCCAGCAGCACATTCCCCCAGATCAAGTATGGGTGGATTTCATACCAAACAGGAAATCTGTCCTCCATTATTGCCAGTTGCATAACATTTTTCCTGTTTTGCATGAATATTATTGGTCCAAAATGTTTTGTAACGGCACACTTTCTTGGATGCAGCATTGGCTAAAGGAGCCAGGATTATCTAAGTCGAACAGTTGAGATCTCACTTTGTGTCGCACATGATTAAGATGGCTGAGAGATATTGCGCAGAATTATTTCAGGATTATATAAATACAATTGAGGCCTAAGGGAAGTTCTTCAGCTGAATAGGAAGTGCACTGACTTCAGCCTGTGAACTAAGGTAACCTATCTATATATTAAAAGCCAAGTGGCCTCTGTGTGCGTGCATATATGATTGTCTGCTTTCTAACTCAAAAACTGCACAGAGCTGTTCTTTGCCATTTGGAGTACTTATGTATTTTGGGCCAAGGATCAGACTGGCAAAAACAGCAAGTTAATAGGACCAGTATTTTGGGAGATATTAGTAATTTTGAAATACAATAGCCTTACAATCTCATTGAATCATAGAATCATTTAAGTGGGTTACCTAGCAACAGATAAACAATAGGGTCATTTTGCCATGGTGTCAAATTTTATGTACCTCATCACTGAAGTGGGTTACCTAGCAACAGATAAACAATAGAGCCACATTGTCATGGTGTCAAATTTCATGTGCAGAAACAGACATGCCAGAAGTGGGTTACCTAGCAACAGATAAACAATAGTTTGTAGTTTGGTGTCAAATTTCATGTGCAGAAATAGACATGACAGCTGAGAGGTTATTCAACTGAAAATGCCAGTGGAATTTACCTCACCACTGGAGTGGGTTACCTAGCAACAGATTAAAAAAAGGCCACATTGCCATGGTGTCAAATTTCATGTGCAGAAATAGACATGCCAGCTGAGAGGTTATTCATCTGAAAATGCCAGTGGAATTTATCAAGAAAGTAAAAGTAAAGGGGTGAACTGTATCAGAGGCTCTAGAACCATGGCTCACGCACTAGACACATATAAAACTCTTTCAGGCCCAAGACAACTGTCCAGTGTAGTTGAATCTGACTCCAGTGTCCTCAAAAAACAAATAGTTCAAAGCAGTTCAGATTTTTATAATGTATAACAAACACTTTTTCCTTGACTCAAAGTCCGTAGGGTAATAACTGACATCTGCTTGAAATCTCTGAAATCTGAAGGCAAGCAGATGTGACGGAGTCATAGCCACTTGCAGATCTTATTCTAGCATAGGAAATGGAAAATTATCCTCTGAAGATAAGTTGTGTAATAAAACCAGGAAGACAAAACAAACTATCTGGCAGTCATATCATATCCCTGGCACTGAGGGCAGCTTTAATTTAATCTTTTTTTTTTTCATCCAATATCCATCTGTGTGTTCTTGACTGAAATTCAACTCCAAACTTGGGCTTTTTTCTGTCAAGGAGACATGTAGGCAAATTCTTGTGCTCTGTGAGGAGTATCATCACTAGAATGGAAGAATAAGAGGAATACTTTTTAATATTTCTAATAACCCCCAAAGACCTAAACAGCTGCCAGCGACCAAAAACATCTGATCCAAAATGTTGATGATTTATTTTTAATGACTAATCCTATCAGTACATTTTGTAATTCAGGTAAATTGCAGTTTCTTTTCTTTCCACTGCTATCAGATATGTTTTTTTTTGGGGGGGGGGATGTTCAGAGAGTTTGTAGTGAACATGGAATTGCCATTATCTTCATCAATACAACCCATGTAGTTTGACAAATGGCAAATGGTTGTAGCCACTTTTTTTATGTTGTAAATATTATATTTTGGTGAAAAGCTACCTTTTTCCATTTTCTGTTATGTGCATAACAACCTTTATTTGCTCTTAATAACTACAACAATTAATTACATTTATAAAGCCCTTTTCATTTACAAAATCTCAAAGTGCGACAGAAAAATAAGAATCCACAAGAAATCACAAAAATTGCTTTATTGTTGTTGTTACTCTGAAAAATGCAAAATGCATGGCATAATAGTTTAATAAATGGTGGCAACTGACTTGATTTAATGTAGAAAAACCAAATTATTTGGACATCAGAAAAACATCAATAGGTCTTTATGGGTAAAAATGGTGCAGACCTTGAGTCTCACAAAATGTGAGGCCAAGTGCATGTGTGTGACCAATTTAATTATTTTTTATTATCTTATTTAAAGGTCCAGTGACCATGTATTGATTTTCTGGAATCAGTGAGACAGCAGATAGCCTGAGAATATAACATAAAATCAAAGTAGCTACTTTCTTTTTACTCTTTGCATTCCTTAGACTAGTTTGCAAATTCCGCTGTCTGATTAAGGATTAGTAACTAGTAGAGTTTTCATGATAACCAATCGAATAGAACAAGAAATTGAAACATGAGTTTTTCACCAATTTGTGCAGCTATTACATTCAATTTTATGTCATTCCTCCAGAATAGATAGATAGATAGATAGATAGATAGATAGATAGATAGATAGATAGATAGATAGATAGATAGATAGATTGATTGATTGATTG
>JAPQRQ010000028.1:18669867-18681733 GCA_037367365.1 Apogon talboti | reverse complement strand
CAACACAGGAAAAACTGAAGAAAAAGTGACTTTTTCAGCAAAATACATCATTTACTGAACATAAACCAAGTGTGTCCGTTGATCCAACTTTATGGGTTTTACTGGTGAATCAATGTTGTCGAAGATGACAGTGTTTCCACGGTAACTACAGAGCCTCTGAACATCCAAATACATCATACCTGATGACCATGAAAAGATGATAAACTGCATTTTACACCAGTTATTTACATGTATTGATAGGATTAGTGGATCAACACTTATTAAACAGTACAGATCAGTAGATGGTTTTAGTAGCTAGTGGATGTTTGAGTCTTTATGGGTTAAACTATTGAGATTAAAGTGTTGTTTTTTACATTGGGTGTGATTTGGGCCACGGGCCTCATGTTGAGCCCCTGTAGATGTTGCTCATGTGAGAAAGGTGATCTGATCCCTGCTGTTTCTGACTTTACCTCTGGCTTTTATCTGTGTAGACCTGGGCACCTGAGTGTGTTCAGCAGCTGAACTGGCACTGGGACCGGCCCCTGACAGGAGGTGCATTTAGTCCTGTAGCAGAGTGGCCTCGAGGCGGGCCCTCACAATGGACGGGATAGAGAAGGATGTGAAGAGGAGCTTTGTGTCTAAAGGGGGATCAGCCCTGAGCGACCATATCCGGAGGGGACGAGAGCCCACATTCAGCACATTCAGGTCTGGCCAAGCCACGCTGTCCTCGGAAGCAGCATCCCTCGCCTAACGATGTCCACCAGCAGCGAAGGCTCATTACTATGCACAATGCAGCAGCACTCGGCTCTTTTCTCACATACATAGATTCTAAATAGACAGTTTTAACCTTACTGTACACGGCGACAACAGCCTCAACAGACAGAAGTCACATATTCCCAAAAACAACCATTACACATTAAATCTATCAATAATTAAGCAATGGAAGGGTTGAAAACTGAAAAAAAAATTAAACAAGTTCTTCTCACAACAAGCAACAAAAACACAAGTGTTCAACCCTCAAAGACCTAAACAGCCACCAGCGAACAGTAACATCTACCGATCTAAATTATTAAGTAACTTACAATAGTTATAAATGCAGTTTCCCAGGTTTTCAGCAGCATCAGGTGTGTCTTTATTGGATGTTCAAACTCTGTAATGAATGTGGAAATGTAAACATTTTCTGTAAAGTTGATTCACCAGTAAAACTCATGTAGTTTGACAAATAATAGTGACTGTAGGTCTCTGTATTTGTGCTCTGCAAATGATGTATTTTGCTAATAAAGTCCATTTGTCTTCAGTTTTTTTCTGTTCTGATAAAATAAGCTTGGAATTTACTCTGAGCCTTTATAAACATCTACATGGTCAGTGAATTAAATATAGGAAAATACTTTATTTTCACTGAAAAACGCAAAATGCAGAGGATAATATAATGAGTAACCCTTTGGAAAGGTTAAATGTAGAGACAAATTAAATTGAACGCGACCATCCAGACATAACAATTTTAATCTGAAAGGTTATTCTTACTCTTAAAATAAGGAAATCAATCTTTTTCCTCTGCTGGGGTATCATTTAAACCAATGTTCTGTCTTGTTTCATGATCATGTTTAGCTCAATAATAGCTGAGATATCTAAAATTTTCTTAAAATGAGATTACTGTTGAAGAAAACTTCTTTTTTTTTACTTCAGTTGTTTACTAATACGTATCTTATTGTGCATTTGCAGAAATCCTCAGTCTCACTCAATCACTTCCTGTTTCTGCCTTAAAGGGTGGAATGAACATGACCCTGAACAACAATGGATAACAATGACAGGGTGGCGGTGAAGGGGGGGGGGGTATCCATTTGAAAGTCCAGATCTGCTAATCACTCCCTTAAATGTGCCAAAAGATAACGCCATTACCATGAAAACACTGATCTCATGTAAATGCTGTAAATGCTTTTTGGGTAATTACGCAGAGAGGCCACTTCCAGGTAAAACCAGACAGGTCACTGAGACAAGCATGGTTTGGTGTGTATTGGACCCTCAAATGGCCTCTTTTCAGAGGCATGATTAGACCTGTAACGCCCCATTATTTGTGAGACCATGGTGATAAGATTTTGGGAAGATTTGGCTGTTTCCCATGTCTGTGGAATTTTATTTATCACTGTATGTGCAGATTTCAGCAAAGGCAAAGAGATGTGAAGATATATGCTGCTCTAAATACTTTAACTCGTTGCTGCTGCTTCTTAAAGAGTTACTGCTCATTCTCCTCTTTATTGTCACATTATTATTATATTTCCACACAACACACTTTTTATTCTTCTGATTTTTTTTGATTTTTTTTTTACCCTCAAAGACTTAAACAACCACTGATGACCAAAAGTATCTACTGATATAAAACATTTAATCGCTGTTTAACCATTAATCCTGTCAATAAATGTAAATAGTTCAATTAAAATGCAGTTTCTCAGCTTTTCATCATTATCAGATATGATCCATTTGATCTTTCAAATGCTTCCTTCAACATGGACTGAATACCATTAAATTTCATGTAGTTTGACAAATGGCAGTGGTTGTAGATGTTTGTTTTTAAGTTTAGTAAATTATATATTTTGCTGAAAAAGTCAGTTTTTCTTCAGTTTTTTATGTTACAATAAAATAACCTTGGAATCTACTGTGAACTTTTATGACTATATTGACACAAAGTAAAAATTGGGAAAGTACCTGATTTTCACTGAAAAATAGTAATTTCAGAGGATAATACTGCCTATAAGTCACTTAGGAAAAATGAAATGCAGAGAAAAATTCATTTAGAGCTCTAGTTCAAGGCCCTTCAGTTGAGATTCAGTTCACATTATGAAAACATAAAGATTTTTATTATTACTTCATTCACATATTATAAAAAAATACTTTGAATTATGAACTCACTTGAGACATAAAAATATTCTTTATTCAAGACATTTTAATCTTGTAAATAATGAACCATCAATACTAGGATAAATGAAACTAATTTACATTTAATTCTGTAGTAATTAGTTGGTGTTGTATTCATCGCCATTTTCAATATTTACTGCTAATATTAATTTTAGGCCTCAGCTTTTGTTAACTATATCAACCTTTAGCTTTAGTTTTTACATTTCTTGTCCCGATTGCAGTACACTGTAATATCAGAAATTATATTTGTTGAAAGGATGTCATACATTGGGAGAGAATTATTAAAACACAACAATGTAAATGTGTACATAAACAGTGTATTGGAGGGAACTGGAGGGGGGGGCTCTGCTGTCTAGTCTGGTTCTAGGATCATGTTCAGACCAACGTCTCAGACACTTTATGTTATTAACAGTACAGTTTGAGCCCTAATCCTAAGGACAGTTTCTTCTCATCACAAAGCTGTCAATCTGTCTGCGACCACTTTACTGTAAGATGGTTTATGCTACAAAATCCTGTCAAGTCCCTTATGTCTGCTTTGCTGCAGAGAAATCTTGGCTGTTACAGTTGTAGCTGTGAGTTGGAGTCTTAAATGTCAACATGCTTAATAGGCTTAAAAGGCGATATGTAGGGTAAGATGAGGAAAACCTTGACAAAGAATGATGTGAAAGTATTAGTATTTATTTGTAACACCAAAACACATCATACTCTGTATCTACATGGTGATTGTTAGGGGTATTACAATGAATGAAAAATCATTAACACCTTTTAGTTCTGTTTAATTCCTGCTCCAGCTGACCTGAGATCAGTGTTGGACAGCATTACTTGCAGGTTGTGCTGAAATGTGGTTTTCTTTACTTGAGTCAGAAAATAATGTTTGATTTCTCTGATTCACTCCTTTCCTCTTACTCTGTCTTTCTCGGTGTCGCCATTTATTATATTCATACATAGGAACCATTATTGCCTCAAACTGACATCATTAATTACAATGAATACATCTAATACAAATGTATTGATATTATTTAGTGCAAATCAGAATAGGGCTGGGAATGTATCAAATAAATATGTTTAACGGAGAGTTTGATGTCTGAAAATCATAAAAAATGGTAAAATTGAGATTATTCCTGTTGTTTTCTCTTTGTATTTGTTGTGGATCCAACAACAACAAAAACTGACAATGCAACCACTTTGCTTCTTGTAATATATTTCTCCAAACATACACAGCATATAGTTTTAGTAAAGAAAGAGCATAACTGAATCAAGATTCAGAAACAAAAAATAGAAACAATGACAACCATTAAAATTTAAGCAACCTAATTTTTTTTTTCATCAGAAATATGACTTTCATGTTCATCATCAGTTCTGATGGTCATCCATGAGGATCTATTAAAAAAAACAAACAAAAAGAAAAAACCACAACTGGAAATGAAGTCATGAGAAGTCACACAAACATATTTACAGGCTAAAGCAACACAAATGAGAACTCTTTCTAAATGTTGGACTGGTTGCAAATGCTAAAAACACCTAACAATAGAAAATGTGAGTAAACACACACACACTTACTCCTCGTACCACACACACTCAGTGTCGGCCAAACAACCACCCACACACTCACAAAGACACTCACACACACACAGGAACAAATGCAGCCCACACTTCAACACCCACACCTCCTTGTGCCAAGTGCCTTTTCCTGATTTTTGGGGGGATATGGGTCCTTTTGTGCTCTGATTCCCAGGTAAGTCAGAGTCAGGCAGAGAGAGGGACACCCACGGACCCTTTTGATCTCACACACAGAGAGGTTTTAGGGGGGATGATAAGTGATGGTGTCACCCGCCTCCCCCTTGGACCACGCTGCTTGTTAAACCAAGTAATGGAAGGATTATATGGAGATGCTCCCCCTAAAGGAGCCTGTTGTGATACATATCCTTCAGTTAATGCAGTTTGTTTTGGTGCTGATTACAGAAATGAGGAGCTGATTGTGTGTCAGTGTGTGTGTCCATATGCACACGTAAACAGAGATCTGACACATTCCACTGCCTGTCAACACTAACCATACTTTCTCTGTAACATTCGTCCACCTGTTGCCAGACTATAATACATAAACACACACACACACGCAATGGAGCACATTTGTTGCTGCTTGGGTGGGATGTGGAACAGCAGGGAGATCTGAGGAGAGGCTAACAGTTGTGTTTTGGTTCAGCTGCAGGCCTTTCTGAAGCCCCATTTGGGTGTGGCAGCTTACACTGATGACAACACTGAGGAGTGGCACCTGTGACCTGCTTTAATGTGTGTCTCTGTCAGATCGGAGGTGATGATACCAGTGAGCTCAGACAGATTGGATGCATCACCACTGGCTGAAAATACTCAATTTATCTGAAAACAATTACATGATGTAAAAAAAGAGAAAAAATAGTATAGTGAATAGTGTTTTCTTATCCTTTTACATTTGGCAAATAACATTAACCACAATGTATGTTCCCTTCTTAAAACACAACTTTAGTTTTTCCCTAATGAAACCAAAAGAGATCTACATATAAAAATAAATTACATAATAACTCATAATAACTAAAAGGTTTCCCTTCCTGTTCCTGTTCAAAGGGATATAACCAGAATAAATTCTTCTTGAGATGATTTTTTTTTTTGTTTTATTCAGCTGGAATTGAACTGCCAATCTTTCATTTTAATGTCCTTTATTTAAGTACATATTTACCTTGTAAATATATTGTAAATAATAGTTTATTGTTTGGTAGCTACTGCCCTGTAAATAGAGTGAAACTACAGCTCAGAGAAAGGCTGGCATTATTACCATTAGCCTCGTACAACCACAAATGTAACCTGAACTGATGCTTAACACATTAGTTTTGTATAAGTATTTGCTGATTTTTATGGGAAGTATGTAATTAAAAGATATATTTTTTATATTATAAGTTATCACCATACTAGTACTTAGTTGTGTTTTTCTAAGTATTTCAGTCGTTGTATCTCTATATTTACCAGTAACGGTTATAGAACATTTTGTCATAACTGATTAAACAGTGGATGTAACTTTATTTCTATAGTATCTTTAAAAACAGCTGCTTTCTGCACTCTGGTGGATCATCTGATGGAGTGTGTATCATATGGGATCAGACCTTATCATGGTGGTCCTGGTTTGATTCTGACCTGGGACCTTTTGCTGTAAGTCACTTTGCTGCTCTCTTCCTTACATTTCCTGCCTCTGTCCATGTCAACTATCAAATAAGTGCAAAACGGTCCAAGATAAATAAGCAGTTTTGATAGACAAGTATAAGCAGGATACTCAGCAGGTGCTGAAACTACAGAAGGTGAAAAAGTACAGTTAGATAACAAATAAATGAAGTTAAGGTAAAGTTAAGATAAAGCTCAAATAAGAAGCCAGAAGACACAAAAAATGCAATCATAAAAATACAAAGAATCCATTATAATTAAATACATATAGGGGAATGAGAGCATTAAGAAGATGTCACATAAATAAGAGCAATAAAAGTCACAGAAAGCAATAAAAACTATAGAAATAAAAGGTTAAAAAGATAAGAATGACATCACATAAAAGCAAGTCTATAAAAGTGGGTTTTCAGAGGTGATTTAAAATATCTCCTCTGGTTCGTCGTTCCAAAGCCGAGGGGCCCCGGCAGTGAAAAAATGCAGAAATGCCTCTCAGATTTATACGATCAGATTACCTGAGGCATGTGATGTATGTATTTTTGAGCGAGAGCATGCAAAAGACTGCAGTATATTAATAGAAAAGAGGAAAGAGGCCAGCTGATTAACATGGTCCAGCTCCCACTGAGAATACAGTAAAGCCCACTCCCACCCACACCCACACCCACACCCACACCCACACCCACACACACACCCACACACCCCTCTGCACAAACAGGTCACACAGGCCACACACGACCACAAAACAACATTTACGTGCGGGCAGAGGCCTATACGACTGTTGTTTTTGTGCTGGTGGCGTCCTGTGTGTAGCCCCGGCGCTTTGGTCAGCTGGTATTCTGGGTGAGTTCTCCCAACGTGGACTTGGTGCCTAACAACATGAGACAAGCTGTCAGCCCAGTTCAACTCAACAACAACAACAGGACGGGCCCGTTCAGCACGCATCATCAGACCCCACCCTGTTTTACTCACCGTCAAGGATATTGATCAGTGTTATCTCAGTAGCAGAGGTATACAAATAAATCATTATTGAACTTGAGCTACATTTTCAGAAATCGGTACATTTAAAAAAATATATATATATTTTTTTTATTTTTTCAGGAGCAAAGTTACTGTTACAAACTGACAAGATAAAATCAAATCATGGAAAAACTCAATATCCACAAGGTGGCAAAGTGAAAATAAAATGAGAGTCACAATGAGAGGACAAAAGAAAGTAGAAAAATAAATAAATAAATACATTTAAAATAAATAAATAAATAAAAATAATAATAGTAACACATTAATAAATAAAATACATTGTGCAATAATTGAGTATACAGAGAGAGACATATGATAGCATCACTACTTATAGCTCGAATACAGGGAAATTAGTTGACCTGGTGTGCTGGTAGATTTTTCATATAACTCAAAAATGGTTGCCATATTTTGTAAAAGAGTCTTCTTTTTTGCATCTAATAAGTTATTTTCTCTAGGGGCACACAGCTATTGATTTCACAAAGCCACATTTTAATTGGAAGGAATCTGTTCCTTACTTGAGTGTTGTTTTTTTCTCTCCACTTTTTACCTTTACTCCATATATGACATTCTTTCTTTGTCATTCTTTCTACTTCTTATTAAATTTTAGTGAATTTCAGAAGTTCTTTTTTAATCAATAGGCCTATGTGTTTGCACAACATTAACCCTTTCATGCATGGTGTTATATTTGTAATAATTACTCCTAATTGACTGCATTTGGCCTAGTTATTTCACTATAACGCCAACATTTCTACATGGGTTAATTATATATTTTTCACATTATTAGATACTAATAAAATATTGGATAATTGATATTACCACTGATGGTGTAGCATCCACTACATTTACCTTTTAAGTTTTCCTACAGCAATCATAGATTTTCTTTATGGAGAGAGGCTTTTGAACACTATGCTTAAAATACATATGATAATATTTTTAACCTGTCACAAACAATTGACTCTAATAGTATATGTATCTCACTCAAAACAATCCAAATGAACAAATTTAAGTCTTGTTTGTGAATGATAATCGCACTCAGGTTTATAATAAATTGTGGATGAAACGGTTAACACCAATTTCAGTTTAAATGGATGGAAAACAACATAACATGACGAAAAACAAAATGGACCAGGCAGGGAGATTACACTGTGGAGAAAAGGTGACATAATGAGATCTGCTGATAATGGCTATTTTTTTCCTTACTCATATCAGAACCTATACTTTATCATTTTTACCCACACATCAAAGCTCATTACTTCTAGATTTTGTTTTTTTTTTTACCTGTACTTCCACTACAGTAAGGAATTTGTACAGTATATTTAATTCCCCTTGTGACAAACTCAAAGTATTCCACAGGCCTTGTAAATATTTCCCCCCATGTGGCTTAACTGTAATAAGAATAACTGTGCGTTTAAGTCATCTTTTCTGACTGTGTGATGAAAGTCGAGGGCTTCGCATCGATCATAGTGACTGCGGAGTGATGTTTTTCAAAGGTCCATTGCTGTCAAATCTGCTCCATTTTTCCAGGATGGACAATACGTAACACATGATCTCTCACACACAAAGAGATGATAAATCATGTTGCTTCACGTTCACATCATTTCACACATGTTGTTACTTTAACTTATGCTGCCAGACAAACTTCCTCCAACTTTCTCACCTCATTCACTGCAGTTTCTTTCCCTCTTAACCCAAGGTCCACTGCTCTGTCATGACAGTGTGATGGAGCATCTGCAGAGAGACACCCCCTCCCGTCGCCCTCCAGCCCCGCCTCAGGCCCCAACGACTCTCTAACTGCAATCTCTTGTCAGCAGAGACAAATATTGACTTGTTTGGTGGCCCAACTTCTGCCAGGATTAGAGCCCCGCTTCCCCTGCTGCCATCTCTAAACGGCGATTATGTCCAACAGAGCTCATTACTGTCAAATCAAAGGATCCCTCACAAGAGTCACTCATTGGTAATGACCCTATTATTATGTATGGGTTGGTGGGATTCTGCTGGTCTCACCTCCTGTGGATAGATAGACCTGTTTGAGCGTATCACTGATACAGACTGAGACGCTAACAGTGCTTTTATTTTACATGAAATACTTTAAAAAGGACTTTCTGTAGTTTCACTGTGTAACCAAAAACGCCAATAAATGGATGACGCCTTGCGCTCTGGTTTCGACTAAAGACAATAATGACAAACCACAGGACTGTGTCATCAAATAGTTAAAGTACCTCAGCTGATGGATGTCACAGCTGAGTTTTGAATACACACTCAGAATGAGCTGTGCTTTGCATAATCCGGTTACAGTCTGGATACTGCCTGTGAATCAATAGAGATTAGAGATCTCTTTAGTCTGAGAGTGTAAACCAAATGGAAGGCATTCATACCAAAGCATGTGGAGATACCTGTCACTAAAGTGAAACTGCAAGTTCAGTCAAAGAGAGTCTATTTTCTTCAAATGTACTTAGAAATTTGGTTGATTTGGTGTTTTTTTTTCTCATGTAGCTGAACCTTCATTCTGTCCATGTCAGAACAGTAAACAACACACTACTTCAGTTTCCCCAGACACACAAACATACATTTAATAAGACATCTGTTTCATAGAACACATCTTTAATATAGAAGTTAGTTACAGTGATGTCAAAAATAAAACATATACATCAAAATGGAACAAGTATGAAGTTCCTTTGTCCCCCTTGAGTGCCGTGACTACACTGTGAAACCCCTCCACCCCACCCCACCCGATTCCTGTTCCCCAACAACATTTGTCAACTGCCATCTGCTTGTCTGCCCCCGTCTCCTCTGCACAAACTATATAATTAAGCTGTAACACCTTTTCTCCTCGTGCCGNNNCCCCTCCCCTCCCCTCCTGCAGCACAGACATCTACCTTCACAAACAACATGCTTTTAAGAGGACACTACTCTGTTTGATTTCCCTGCTCACACATTTAACAAGTGCTTCTAAAACAAAACAGTAAAAGATCAGAAAAAAATGCTATGGTATGAAAATACTGTACAACTTTATGTTTCATCCAGTGTAAACAGATGTAAAGGTACATCATTTCTCAACATCAGTGTGTGTTGGTAAAGTCCAAATGCTGCCCACTTTCATCCTACAAACTTTACAGAGCAAGACAAAACATAAAAATAGACTTTTTCTCTGAGTATTTAAGGAACAAAAGCAGCTGAGGAGCTCAGCCAGCTGGCTCCAGCTTCAAATCCACACAACATACACAGTATCTCACCCTCTCTTGCTGTAGAATAGGAGGAACATACAATGGATTTCATGACTGTGAGCAGTAACGTTTCAGAGTTCATCATCTCCTCTTACCAGCTTTGAACAATGGACACGTAAAGTCTGTATTTTTACAAGTGTTCCAGTGGTGAGCGCTGCGACCGGCCTGCAGCCATGCCCCACCTTCTATTTTTCTTTCTACACCTTTGTGGCCAGAGACTGAACCTCTGATTTCTGAGTCTGGGCACTGAGTGTGGATGACATGGAGCTCATCTGGCCATGCATAGCCTTCTTCAGGTTGAGCAGGCACAGGCACTGGGAACGAAAGCGCAGGTCGAAGAAGGCGTACAGGAACGGGTTGAGGCAGCTGTTGACGTAGGCCAAGCAGGTGGCGTACGGGTGAGCCAGCAGCAGGAAACGCAGGAAGCCGCAGGAGCTGGGAGCCAGGTTCAGGTAGGAGAGGGCGTCCATGCTCTTCAACACATGGAACGGTGTCCAGCAGATCGCAAAAACCACAACCAATGTGGTGATGATCTTCAACAACCTTTTCTTCTTCTGGTCCTCTTTGCGGAGGTTGTTGAAGTGGCGTGTGACGGTGCAGCCGATGAAGCAGTAGAAGATGGTCATGGCCAAGAAAGGTAGAAGGAAACCCAGGGCAGAGGAGGACAAACTGAGCCCTGCGATCCAGAGGTACTCATGCCTCTGGTTCATGGTCACCAGGCTGAAGTCCATTGCACACATGGTTCTGTTGCTGTTTTGGTCATTCACAGTGGTGCGGAACAGCAGCGTGGGCACAGCCAGCAGGCCAGACAGGAGCCAGATGGCACCCAGGGAGGCCAGCATGGTGCCCCGAGAGCGCAGCCTGCTGCTGGACAGGGAGTGCACTATGGCCAGGTACCGGTCAAAGCTCAGGCAGGTGAGACAGAAGACACTGGCATACATGTTGACCAGAACAACGTAGCTGCTGATTTTGCACAGAGCCACTCCAAAAGGCCAGTGGTAGCCCAGCGCTGTGTACACGGCCCACAGAGGTAAGGTCACAACGAAGGTGAGGTCAGCAAGAGCCAGGTTGCCAATGTAGACATCTGCAGCCCGGCGTTTAGATTTGGATCTCCAGACCGTGAAGATGACCACTCCATTACCTGACAGGCCCAGGATGAAGATGAGCATGTAGAGGACCGGGATGAGGGAGTAGGAAGGCTCCCACTCTGAGAAGTCACAAGCAGTCTCATTGTCATCATAGTATTCATAGTTATCAACATATTCCCCAGTGGTGGCCTCCATGCTCAGGTCTGCTGCAGTGGAAAAAGATCTCTTTAAAAATCCTCCGTCTTCAGGGAAAAAAATGTAAGAGTCCTGTACAGTTCCAAAGCTTGTGCTGCAGAGCTACAGAGGCCTGAAATACAGCAGAGTCCCAGGAGCTGGAGTTGGCGCTGGTGTGAACTGAAGCACAGCGCAGATAGTGTGTGAGAGTGACGCTGCCTGCCTTTTTAAACTCGGCCCTCCACACCCCTGGTTCCCTCCCAGGACGATCCCCCACCTCCCACC
>JAPQRQ010000028.1:18655094-18669767 GCA_037367365.1 Apogon talboti | reverse complement strand
CCACCTCCCACCCCCCAGTAAAACATCCCTCAGCCCTCCCCTCCTCCTCCTCCTCCTCCTCCTCCTCTCTCACCTCCCCTGCCGGAGCCCATCCCTCTGGCCGCGGGACGCAGAGCCCCGAAACGTCAACCTGGTAAATCTGCGGGTCAAACTGCGCTATTAAAGACAAATTAACTGGGTTTAATGAATATACCGTCGCATAATTATTTAACCACTGCCTTAACTCAAAGACACGGTAGAAACGAGTTACAGTGGAGAAACAAGTACCAAGATGTTTGTTGTTTGTGGTAAATTAAATTGTTGATTGAATAGAAAAGTTGCGCGCTTTTACGCATGTCCCAAAAGGAACCTGTACTGTTTAAAGAAGAAATAGGGTGAATTATCTGGAATTTATTGAACTGGGGGATGTATATATAACTCTCCTAACACTACTACTACTACTACTACTACTACTACTACTACTACTACTACTACTACTACTAATAATAATAATAATAATAATAGCCTAACTGTAGTCATTAAAACAAAAGTCATTTTTATTATTATAAAACGTGTCCATTACTGTTCTGAATGTCATCAAATATCCCAAACAATGCGTACTTTTGTCTGTTTGTCACCATCAGCATCAAATTTACATTTTTCTTTTCACAACTTTATCTTGCAAACACTATATTTCTTACTTTTCCGGGCCACTTCATTGGAAAAAAAGTAAATCCTGATCATGTATGGAACAAGTCTGGACATTTCAAGCTGCTCTTTTACATTACAGTTACAGTAGTTAACGGTTGTTGAAAATGCAAATCATAATAGTAAGTGACCTATTCTGAACCAGTCATGTATTTTGTGTGCAAATGTTGTGGTGTCCACACGTAAGAATTTTATTTATTTATTTATTTTAGTTTAGAGTTTATCTTTAAACGAGAACGTAATTAGATCGATGCTATTTTGCAAACTGGAGATTAGATTAAATGTCAGTGGGCAGCTCCAGGATGTGTGAATCCAATTCTCAAGTCTCCAGAATCATTTCAATGATAAAAGAACATGCAAGCCCAGCGGTTTGGAACAAGAACAAGAGGAAACTCCTTATTGACGCCATTTCTGAGTTAAGAGTGTCTGTTTCTGAATCTGTATTCATAGATCATGTTGGTTAAAATTTAATTACTTAATACTTTTGGTGGTACCACTGTGTCAAGCTGCAACAAATGTGCATATTATACATTATCTGACAAATTAAAACCATGACCCAGGAAGTACACCATGAGGAGCATGAATTTAGTTTCTTTGCATGTCAGTAAAGTAGACAAAACTAATAATCTGGGTGCAAAAAATAAAATGTTTTAAGTCTTTCTCCATGAAGTTCTGTGTGATGGCATTATGACATTTTTGTTACCATTTGCACAACAAAGAACTCATGCAACTCAAGCAATCCTAATGTACAATCTTATTGATGATAAAGGTGGAATAAAAATACTTTTACCTTTTTTCATGAAATGATTGTGACAATGTGATTTATTCGTAATAGATGAAGTGTTATTGGGACTCAGTATGTCATCACTGAACTGGTCAAAGGTGACTACTGGTTTTATTTTTTTTGGCAGTGTTTATTGTATTCTATTCTATTTTAGTTCTTCTATTTTCCTTTTTATATATTAATATATTTTAATTTTACATTTGCTGCATACACCAAGACCTGGGGAACTGTACTTTATTCAATCATGTCACATGGTTTGAATGACAATAAAGCTGAGTCTGAGTCTGATGTGTCTGAAAACTTAGTTATTCCAACTTTATGGGCAACAGTGTATAAACTTATTATCAGATCTTCAGTCTGTGAGTCTCTAAACAAGTTTAGACATGATTGTCTTCAGAAAAACAGAGAATGGACATGTCAGGACTGTGCTGAGCATTGCATGGACAAAAATGTAAAGAAAAATATAAAAATTTAAAAAAAGGCCCCCTAGTGGTGAAAACAGAGAGTGGCCAAAAAATCTTAACTTGATTAAATGTTTCCAAAGGCTCTCTGACAAATATCTGTGGTGAAAGGAAAGAGTATTAAGATAACACCCATTGGCCTGAAGTAGAGCCAGATGATTCTATAAAGTTCTTCTAGCAAAGAGGAACAGAGTCAAAAATGCTGCAAGGTGGATGTGGCTTGTGTTATTTAATATCAACATATTGTTGCACATCAGCATAAAATCTTCAACAATAGGCTTTTAAGTCTTATTTCTTCATTGCAGTGACTGGCAATCCTTTAAAATACCACATACTTACTCAAAACACTGCCAGCTTTCTGCTCTAACTTCATCAACTACTTAGATAACCACACAAACACTCACACCAGGTGGGTCTCACCTCTACCTCATTCCCAGAGGAGAGGATTGGTTCCCTGCTGCTTTCAGGCCCAATATCCCTAAGACAAATACATTTGCAAATTTAAAGAATAAAAGGGAAAAGATAAGAAACAGATGGTCAGATTAGAGAATCGTTTTAGATATCTTAGATAGAACCCCCTCACTTGTTAATCATAGCCTTCATAGGTGGCAAGATAATGTCCTGCTGCTGCTGCTGAGGACTGTGAATGAGCTTTTATGCACATTTTCTTATTTTTTCTATATTATTATTCTCCCTAGAAGGCAAGTCAACACGTTCAAACATCATTTTATTAACATAGCATTATTAACCTTATCACTGTTGTGTTGTGTGTAAAATCTTCATTAAATCTGCTGGTTCAGAATTTGCTACAAGAAGCAGTGGATTCATGTTGTGTTTTGTTCACCCATAACAGCCAGTCTACAGCTGCATTTGTGGCAGGGTTTGGTTTCTCAGGCCTGGACCACACATGTGCCACTTCCACATCTGTAGCTGCTTTTGATCTGCTGCTGTAATGACCCTGCTGCTGTGATACGACTGCTTCTGTCTCACTGTTACCATTAACTTAATGTTCATTTGAGGCCTATGGATAAAGAAATGGAGCCCTGCGTTAAGACGGTGATGCTATCTTATACTTCACAACAGCTGATATTTTTTCACATGCTTAGTGCGTAAGAAAAGGGAGGAAAATGCCTGATATTCATCTTTGCAGAGAGTTCACTGATGATGGGTGACTTTGGGGACATTTTTAATGGACAAATGTCAGCTTTAGTCTGGTCACAGCCAATTGGAGGAGGAGATAAGACATTGAAGGTGTAATCTGTGACCTGCATCTTGTTTGAAGTGTAAAATTGTTGGCAACACACAAATTCACCCCTCCTTGATTTGTGGCCAGAACAGCAGACCTAAGGCCCCGCAGATCAAGCCGAGGCACCTAGGTCTCGGGTCTGCAGGGGGTCTCAGGTCACAGTATGGTGTCACCTCAACAAGAAGACAAGATTGGTCACTAAAGCTACACAATTCCTGCTGGAAAAAAATTATACCGATTAAAAACAGACTGATGAGTTTGTATTTCCATCAAACTCGTCCTCATAACGTACCAGGATCTCAGCCGTGGACCTTTAACATGGGCTTGCTAAGTGCCGACTCTGCTGTGTCAGACGATGTCACACTCCTGTGCCATGGAGCCAATGCCACACCCTCAGATGTGCGAGGGCACTGCTCCTGCTGTGGAGTTTGCTAATTGGCACAGTATCTTGTCAAACAGCAGGTCAGCTGAAGATCACGGGCTATCGTGTGTCTGCTGCCTCTACGTGATGATTTGTATGTTTTTATTCCCCTGTGATAGATCTTAAACAGTCTTAAAGTACAAACCCATAGTGTGAAGCAGACTGCTCCTTCAGTAGAATGCATTGTACAGCATGTACCTACAGTAATTAAACCCTTAAACTTGAGGTCAACCGTAACATCAACTGCTATCTTTTCCTTACATCTGTCTACCCTTGACTTAACCAATGAGCTGAATAGAGGCCTCCACCCAATCAAACGAAGTGTTTGGCTTGATAAGGCTGCTCTATTGTTTCATTTTGTCAGCGTAAGCACTTTGCTCTTAATGACAAATGCACTTGTTGGAGTGCTTTTAAAAAGGCCATCAATTCCCTGACTGATTGAAATTAGCAGATGTCAATTATTTTACTGTTTATTAAAAAGGACTCCTTTAAAGTAGATTAAATATACACTGTTTCCCATGAAGTTTGAATAAAATATGTTTACCTCTTCTCATAAAATGATTGTGACAATGTGATGTATTCTTAATAGAATAACTTGTAACTTGTAACTTCATAATAGAGTAAGTGTAACTTGGTCAGAGGTGATTACTGATGTGTATAAATAGGAATATATAAAGGAATATGTCTGAAAGCAAAATTAATCCAACTTTATTGGCAATAATGTAATAATAGTTGAAACAATACTAGTGATACTAAAGTTAATTGGTGACTTGAAACCCTGTGTGTTGGTGTACAGTTACTAACACCATAACAAAATATATCCATATAATTGTGGAGGTGTATATTTGAAAACCTTTGGGGGGTTTTAAAAAAGAGGAACAAGAATCTTTATTTATTAGTATTTTGTATGCAGACATGCAACACATACCTAAACTGACCCTCTGTTTTGAACCCATCACTATCCGAACATACGGGAACACACTGAGCTGCCATGTCAGGCACCCAGGAGTAAAAAATCCTTGCTCAAAGGCACATTAGCCCACAGTTACTCTGCCAGTCTGGGAAATCAAACCAGCGACCCTTTCCAACCCTCTCCAACCCTGTAAAAAGCAAAAAAAAAAAGCAAAATGTAATTATTATTGTCCAAAGCACATGCACACAACAAAAAAATCTCTGATTTTTCTTAGTGAAGACTTCAAAGAGTTAAAGCTTTTAGTGGACAAAAACCCATGTTTTCCTACTTTTTGTACGAGGACCCTAATATCTAGATTTACTTTCAAGTGGAAACGAAGCGTGTCTGTGCATTGAAGTTTTTCTTGGATGGCTGAAACGGAGCACAATGTTTATCTGCAGCAGAAGTCATACTGTCTGTGCCTGGCAGACAGTTGGGTTTGACAACAATATCAAAACCCAAACATGTCTGTGTGAGTCTGTGTGATAGAGAAACCACAGCAGTTTGCAAGTTCATCACTATTGTTGCTCTTAATTTGCTATTTATCAGAATTCTATATTAGAGCAGACTTAAGAAAACTCATATAAAATACAGTGAAGGCAGATACATAGAGCTACTAGATTGTTTTTATTGGTTCAGTTACCCACTGATTGGACAGTTCATTTTACACTATACAGATGCAGTAGATTACACCAGGAATATGTGATGATTTGTATGTAAAGCCACTCCAGTGTGTGACCTGAATCTGGGCAGCTGTCCTCTCTTTACTCATCCATCCTCATACCACCAGTAGCTTAGTCAGGAACAAGGGGGTCACAAGGTGTTTCCCCTCTCCCTCCTCACTCAGGACCCTGGACCACCCCCGCATCCATCCTCTCCTCACAACACCGCCTGTGTGTGAATGGACAAAACAGCGAGCACCACAGGATGTGCTATAATAGGACAGTTTGTGTTCTCCAACTGAGACGCTGCTGTCACGACGTTTTGTTTTATAACTGCTCAAGGAAAGCCATTTATTTGGAATTGGCATGACTGAAGGTTAACACAAATAGCTTTATTGTTAGGAGGCATGAATTCCCCAGACTTGTTTTTGTATAATTGCAAAAATAGAGTTTAGAGATAAGATATGAAATAAACATTTCTCATATCAAGTGCATGACAGATTTTTTTTTATTTTTATTTTTTACAGATGCGTGTAGGTGAAAAAGGCCCAATGTATGTTTCACTTATGCACTGCAGAGGAGACAATCAGGATGGAAACCTTACAGAACACATAGGAAACAATAACACAGGAGAAAATAAAGAAGCGGGAGATGAGTAATGAAAGAGAGGATGCGAGGGAAGAACTAAAGAGACAAAGGACAGGGTTGATGAGAGGGTAGAAGCAGCCAAGCAGGGTAGTTTTCTCTGTGTAGTGGAGTTAATGACAGGGATTAGGAGCTGGGGACTGCTGGGATCTCCAGGCCCTGATAGACTCCAGCCCTGCCCTCTCATCCCAGGAGATCTGCGGGAATCTGACTCCATTTGGTCTGAAATCCTCTGACAAAACAAAACCCTGTGGCTCAATTAGGAGGAAATTAGTCTCTGTGTACACATTAAGACCTTTAGAACAGGTTAAAAGAGTTTCAGTGATCCTTTAATATTTGTTACAAGAGTGGAGTAAATGTTGGTTCCTATCACAGAATTAGATTCTGTGTTTTCTTGTGGGTTGCTGCTATGAATTTAGTTATTTTTTTCCTATTTTTCTTTTTCTCTGTCATTTTTCAGCAGATTTAGTCTCAACATTACAGTCATAGTTAAATTAAGTACAAATTGTTGTTCTTTTAACCATCAAAAACCTAAATAACCATGGATGACTAAAAGTATCAACTGATTTAGAAGGTTTAATTACTTTTGATACTTTAATCCTATCAATACATTGAAATAATTCAGGTAAAAAGCAGTTTTTCAGGTTTTCAGCAGTGTCAGATGTGTCTTTTTTTGGACGTTGATAGACTCCACAGTGAACATGAAAACACTGTCATCTTCTGCAACAAAAGTCTGACAATTGACAGTGGTTGTAGGCACTTGTGCTATACATTCAGTTAATGAAATATTTTGTTGAAAATTTCACTTTTGCTTCAGTTTTCCCTGTTCTCACATAATAACCTTTGTATTTACTCTGAGCTTTTATGAACATCTACATGATCAATAAATTAAAGATAGGAAAATACCTAATTTTCCCCCAAAAAATCATGTAGAAGTGGCAACAAAATTATAGTTCTAGAACTTTAAGGACTGAACATTACTGAAAACATATAAACAGTCAAAATTAAAAACAAAATGCATTGCACCATGTTCTTACCTTAAATTTTTTTTTAGCACAGGGTCCCTTTTTTTGAATGATGACTAAACCACTTCTGAAATGACAGGAAATCTCTTTATTTCATAATTAATAAGTACTCAGCGTCTATACAAATAAGCTCCAGTGTCATTCTTAACAGTTTTCTTTTACATTACAGACAGAGACCTGAACCCTGTCCCTGTTATGAAAAGCCAAAGTGAAAATCCAAACAGTGGCCCATGTGAAAACCAGGTGCTTTGCAGACTTTCCACAAGAGTCTAACTGGACCTTTTGTCCCCTCCCTTCAAGACAGGGAATGTCAGAGCCGTCACAGAGCTGAGTGGCACTGAGACGGACCAGAGTCCACGGCAAAAAATGCTTAGTGAGCATAACCGCGAATCTGAGACCACCAGATACATGTCAGATTTGTAACGGTAGTTTAATTGAATGTGATTGATTTTTCAGCTAAATAAATACTCTATTCAGCCATGAACAAAAGCACTAACAGGCTTATGGTTTATGGCTGAAAGTCTGACCCAAAATAGGAACTTTGCAAGGGAAAAAATGGGTAGTAGGTTGTGTGTGTGCCAGGAATATCACAGGCTATTTATATGCAGCCAAATTTATGCCTTCTACTGCAGTTTCATCACAAAAAGGGACTGTGTTTCATTTTTTTTTGTTCCCTCTCACATTGGACTTTTGTTTATGTTCATAGCTCCAACCAGTGCTAATGCAGCTCTGTCAAATTACATTTCACTTCTTCGATGTCAGCAGGTTCAATGGTCATCACAGGTACAAAACAATAAAGTGTATGTGCTACTGTTACATTTTAATGGCGGCCATTAACCTTGCCATCAAATTTAAGGGGCAGTCCACAGCATTCCTGCCACTGGTGAAATTGCAGAGCATCTAAGAGTGGCGACACTGCGGCGGAGGCTCTGGTGTTTTCTCCATCTGTCAGCTGTTTGAGAGACAGCAACAAACTGTAAATCAGTCACCTCTGAGATTAGGCCTGCCCTCTAACTGCTCACAGCAAACAAACGGCAGGAGGTGTGTGTATATTCACCCCGGCGGTGCATCGTCTTCTTCCTGTATCCATGTCATGTGACCCTAAATATTAGAATAAGCATCTGATTTATTCAATCCAAGAGGATATTTAGGCAAAGGGTTATTAACAGTGTCCCCAACAAAACACAGTGATAAGAACAATTAACTATTAACCTAAATGTATAATTTAACGACATACAATAAGGAACAATAGTGATAAAATCAACAAAAGGAAATGCAACAAAACAATAGAAATACTTAGAATTAATTGATGCACTCAAATCATAACCCTTAATCTGTTATTTTCAGTGTGTCAAAAGCATTTGAACATGTAAAACTTGTGTCTGTGTCTGCAGGATGCATACAGCTATGCTTTGCAGTTCCAAGGACACAGCGCTGCACAAACACTCAGTAGAGACTTTGTTCTATTCTGAGGTTGTCTGTGCTCTCAGCTTGTCTGCATCAGAGACCCTGCTTTAAAAGCTGACAACTGCTTTAAGGAGTCAAACAATAAAATCAACTTTTACACTCTGTCGACAACTTTGATGTGCAATCACAAGGCAAGAAGAAGGAGGAGGAGGAGGAGGAGGAGGGGGGGAGCAGAGCGGGAGTGAAAACATCCTCTGACTTAGCCTAATTGTTTCGGCATCTGTTTTGCTTTTGCTATCACCCAGACAGGCTGACAACACAACTGAAAACACAGATTCAAAGTTTCCACTCAGTCCATTTCCTTTAATCAAGCTGCCCTCACAATGACTGATTGTCAGAGCAGACCCTGGCCTTCTCTTGCTTGTCTCTCCGTCGCTGCTTAATGTGCAACTCGTGCAAGTTTTAATATCACTATTCCTTTTCCCTTTAGCAGACAGCTGATAGTTACATTAACTCATTACAGCTGATGATTATTATCATAAAATGTGTCTGTCAGGCTCTGGAGGAAAAGGGGAAGAGTGTTTGGGCCAGTAGGGATTGGTTGTGTTTGAATTAGAGTCCCAGGCCAAAGTGTGTTAATGATACGAGACCAACTGACTGTGGAACGTGGCCTTCCCATTATATACGTACTTAAGGTTTCTAAAAGAGGAAGTGGGACCCTGTTAAAACACAAAAGGTCCAGATGTTAGGCCCCTTGAAACACATCTCACTGTCTGCCTCGTGTTGAATGCTGACAAATTGGCCTTTAACGATCCCAAAACAGGCCCAAAGTCAATGTCAAAGCCATGTGTCACTCTTCAGAGCTTTGTGTGGGAAGGCTAACTGCCTCGAAAAAGAAGCTGGGACTCTAAGAAAATATTTGGACAAAGCCCTGCACTATTTCACCCTTCCAAATGGGTTGATGCACACGCTCTGCACTCAGCACATGCTGTTGCTCTTCATCTTGCTCAGGGATTAAGGACAAAATACTGCTCCATTTCTAACCATGTAAGAATACCTTTTTCCCCAGATGTCAGGAACCTTTGCAACAGCTTCATAACTGAGATCTACTTGTAGTGTGACATGCATGCATGCTAGTCCACTGAGCTATTGGGATGTACTGGGACAACAGTCACCAGGGTGGCCATGATGCCAGCATGTGTGTTGGCTGCACAATCCCTTACAAAGCCAAATGTTTGCACCCCGTCATCATCCAGCTATGATTTAATTCAGACAGCTGCTGACCACATCTCTCCCACCCGAGCACCATCCACCCTTTAATCTCCTACATAGCCACCACAAAAAACCCCCACAGAAAACCAGTGTTAGCATTTAATGATAGCATCACTCAAAAGGGGCAACCGTCCATGTAAACAGGACCATTCCATACAGTACACTGCTTGTAAATCAGCACCATATAGAGCAGTGTAAAATGAAATACGATTCGATGTCATGCCTACTCACAAATCTTTGCAATGACGTTGTTATAGTATGTGTATGGCCTCCATATGGCCATAATACTGCTGAATCTGGAGGAGCAAACTCTAAATATGATGTTCATCTGTCCAACTATTGCAGTCAAGCATTCACAAAACAAACAAGCAACCATTTTGAGTTTTATTTGTTTGTCCATAATTGATGACAGGCGAATATTTAGATTCTTTCAACGGGACTTTTGTGGTCAAATAAGTCACAATGCATGTCAAATATATGTAAGCAGCATACATTTTTGGCCATTTCCGCCCACAGTGAAGCTACATCACAGTGACTTAGATGAGGCTGTTTCAGTCCAGACTATATTCTGAAGTGCATACTTTTCCTTGTACACTGTTGCCCATAAAGTTGTTTTCAGGCAGTTGTTTTCTTCTTTTTATTCCTATTTATACACATCTGTAATCCCCTTTGCCCAGGTACTAAGACTACGTACTGAGTCCCAGTTGTCCTTTAACAAGAATAAATCACATTGTTGCAATCATTTCACGACAAGAGGTAAAAAATATATTATTCCAACTTTATGGGCAACAATGTGCTTAAAATTGTGGATTGTGTGCTGTGACACATGCATGTGTGAGTATGATGGTGAAGATTCAGGTTGAATTGGTACCCCTAAATACATCTTGCATGTATCTAGGGATGTGTTGATTGGAAAAGCTTGGGCTGCAACTAATATTTTAAGTTACAATTTGGCCAGTAGCTGATGCTTCATTACTTTATTTTTGACTGAGCACAATTCAGCCACACATACTTATTAAACCTTAAATACAATGCAATATTGGCAACTGCTATTAGTGAGAAAACACTCCTGATACTGACTGATATCAGCAAATATTGTCTGATACTGATGTTCAGCTGATATATTCAAAATATATCCTACCTATAACTCGGCCCTAGTCTCCTGTACATACCCACTGTCCTCAGATACTTTCAAGATGACTCTGACAGATTGTGTTGCTTAGCGTAGGAGCTCTCTTTACCATCATATTTTGGCCTCACTTTTTCATTGTGAAAGTTTAACAGCGTTACATCATCGCTCATTGAGCTGCAGGAGGAGGGCGTGTGCGTCAACTCTGATTTCTCCTGAATGCACTGATGCCTAATTAATCACATCAGAGCCATGATTTGAGAGTGTTTATATGGCATTGTAGATCCCAAGTGAGTCCTCTTTCAGTAGGGGAATCTTCTGACAGGGAATACTAAAACAGGAAAAACAGTCTGCGTTACGCATTATACTCCACCGACACACTACACATGCGATGGATGCAATGGATTGGCCTGGGTGTAGGGTTCAACGGTGCAGCCCTTCCTGCCTTTGTTGGTCTTTGTTTAGGGTGGTATGCCTTCATCAACCAGGGGTACCCTTATGCATAACCCTTGCTCTACAGGTTCCTCCTGAAAGATCAGACATATCACTTGAGTGTCAGTTGAAGTGTTGTTGTGGTTATTTTGTTTGTAAATTGAGCAGAACGAGGAGGAACTTTTCATGAGTATCATAGAGACTGAATGTTTAGCTTTAACAGAAGGTTGAGTTAAACCCTGAGGGCCCGCAGGATTAGAGTTGAGAGGGCTAGCCCAAACCTGTTCTTTTACCTTCTGTTCATGATCCTCCACATACTTATTTACTGTGCATAATGCAAAATTGAAGTGAAGGAAATAAAGCTGACATCTAAACAAAATATTCTATTACAAAGTTCAGGTACAATCATTTAGGAACCTTTTCAGAATCCTCACATAATACATTCCATAATTACAGGACAGGAGGTCCCATCCTTCACATCTGCGAGTCTGGCTGCACGGGTCCATGCAAAGGGCAGGAGGCTGCATGACAGCAAGATCAAGGTCAGAGAGTTTGAGAAGAGTGAGGAGAAAGAAGGACACCCTGCTTCTATTCAGGGATAATCTCTGCTATCACAATACGCAATGACAAGCTTTCACGGGCCTAAAAGGCAAACAGCTCTCAGCATTCCAACATGGCAGACAGATCGGCCTATTCATATGCAGAGTAAATGGCGAGTCATTGCCTTGCTCATCTTGACATGCAGAGGGGGATTTTGGGGGGATTTGTCTCACAGGAGAGAAGCCTCACCTGTCAGAAGTAGAAAAGCCCTCTGGCTGGGACACATGGTGCATAACAAAATCTGACAGGACAGATGCCTCCTATAGATGTTCACAAAAAGACGTGACTAAGTAGGGAACATACACCCAGATCCTCACTTAAAGAAGTACTTGAGCAACAATTTACATCATCTACCCAGGTAATAAATACATACAGATACATTTTATTAATCCACAGGGAGAAATTCAGTGTCTGTCAGCTCAAGAAAAGAAAAAGCAAAGTAAAAAGGAACCTGTGAATTATTTACATGATATTACATCCATCTTCAGTAGAGTCTTCTTCTTCCATGGCCTAATGTGTTGTACAGTATAATGACAGCGGAGAGTCATAAATCATAATGAGGTGAGTTGTCCACTGCAGCTGCACACAGTGTAGATTTAATATGTGCAAGGCAGAGGATAGAAGCATAGTGAGATTACTAATATGTATGTGCAGTATTTATTAAGCATTAAATCATGTGATCGAGGCTTATCTTGGCATTGTCTTCTGTAAGAACCTGTAAGTCTGATTAATTTAAAACCACATTTATAAAGAACCTTGGCCCTGAAAGCAACAACTGCAGGAATGCGGTGCAAAATCAACAAGTCACGTATTCTCAAAACAAAGTTTGTATAAATGTTTCTAACCTAATCAAGTTGTTGGCTACTGTATTGTTTAAGTATGCCATTTAGCAGCAGACAGTAAATAATATCGAGTTGAGACAGTGTGCTGAGTATCTTTGCAGAAAATGAGGGAGAATCCAATTGTTTTGTTGCCTTGCAGCCCCCCTCCCTCTGCGGCTATCAGCGGGTCTCTGGAGAAGTGCTGGTTTCCGTAAACGTGATGGGGAGATGTTTCCTGTGGCAGGTCTGTCTGCTGCTGATTAGAGCCCATCCATCAGCCGGACCTCCTCGGAGCGGAGAGGAGAGGAGGGCACTGGTCAAATCTGTCTCCCAGTCAACTAGAAACAAGGTCGCATCAGGTCCACGCCTTGGACCTCCACCCCGGACAACACGTTCCAACAAGTCACTCCACTGAGGATTATTTAGAGAAAGATGATTCACTGATTCAAACAGGGACGTTAGTGTAGAGCCACACAATAAACAATGCAGGAACCTCTGCCAAAATTTATCTCACTTATCTGAGTTTTCTTTCATGTTGATCTGTATTTTCTGCACTCTTCATCTGAGCCAAAATTTGCCAAATTAATCATAACCCACCACACTACAGTCTTCCTCCACCTTATCTTTATACAAAAATACAGTAAATTCTATGTAATTTGCAGGTTCATAAAATTTTATGGATTTTGTTATGATGCCACTCAACTAAAACATAACATTCTAGGTAAATGCACCATCTGTCTATCAATCAATGTTACAAATAATTCTGAAAGTTTTATGAAATGTGCACGTTTTTTTAAGTAGATGTATCTTTACAATACACATTTAGCTTCTAACCTCTCACACAACATTTCCAAATTTTCATCATCTTCACAAACAAATAAACAAAATTGTGTCAGTATATTCATGAATGTCCTGAATTATTTTATATAAATTGGGGAAGTAATATAAACTAAAGACTAAACATAAGCTAATCTGTTCATCTTAATCTGCAATAAATAGTTTACATTTTACTTTTGTTTTATCGCTTAAATTATGCGCCTTCACTGATTTCTGAAATTCCGATATTCCAGATGCGAGCAACACTTTTTCAATCGTGCCGAATCTTTACATCTTTGTGGTTTATTCATGAGGCTTGGGAAAGTTTTACAGTGTTAGTGCAGTTTCCTTGAGGCACATACAGGTCACCGTGTCTTTTGTTTCTTCTTTACCGACATGATCCTTCATCAGCTCCAGCCTGAAGGCGCTGATTGCTCTGTGAAGCCGAGTGGTGGGTTTCTCCCCTCTGTGGACCTGCAGACCACTCTTGGGTAAAGTACCCACAATGGCAGGATGACAACAGTCTAAAAACAGGCCGCGGTGCATGCCTCCTGCTGCGGTGAGGCATTTTTCTCCATGGTCTACATCACTTTCTTTGGCCTCCAGTGTAAAGTGTAAACAGGAGGTAGTGAAGTATCCTCCCTGACTAAGCAGAGGAAACCAAATGGGGTCTGGAAAGTGAACTCTCCTGTGGCCAGTTGGTCAACTGAGAGGACAGACAAGCAAACTGTTAACTCTGAGAAACTGTGTTACAATTGCTCTCTATTGTGTTGGACATTGTTTGGAGATATCTGTCAAAAATGGTGTGAGTTGCATGGGAATGAAAGTTTGCTCCTGTGTTGGTACTTTGAAGTGTCATTATTAAAAAATGGGAGAAAGTGAAGAGATGGTGGGGTCAGTTCAGGGTATCGAGACAAAAGAAATGGAACAAATGAAAACAGGAGCAGTAAATGTCTCCAATGGTCAATGCATCATTAGAAGTGCAGGAACCTCCCACCAAACAAAAAAAAAAAAAAAAAATCTTACTTACGAGAACCCTTGGTTTCTTTTAATGCTTAGTCATTCATATTATTCATCCAGAGGTAATGCTTTTTATTCATCAAGGGTTTAGCTGAATTCAGGATGGAAAAAATTTATTTGGGGGGAAGGAAATATAAATATAGATGAACCTAATTGTTTTCTTAGGCTGCTGACCCCTACAACCCAGACCCAGATAGGTGGAAGAAGATGGATGAGTGGATGGATGGATGGATGGATGGATGGATGGATGGATGGATGGATGGATGGATGGATGGATGGACCTGATGTCATTT
>JAPQRQ010000028.1:18570573-18638914 GCA_037367365.1 Apogon talboti | reverse complement strand
CTTTTCAAAACAGAGGATATTTTCACAGAGACATCCCCCAACACACACACACACACACAGACACAGACACAGACACATACACATTCATACAGGCCTGCCCCCTCTCTCTGGGAGTCTAGAGCCTGCTAGGCCGAGTGGTGGTGGAATGAGACGAGATAAGCCCATGGTCGGTCTCCATCAACACATGAGGCTTGCCAAAGCGAGTAGAGTTACAGACAGGCACTCCTCTGGGGCTCAGTGGGAGTGGGAGTGGGATCGGACAGGGCTGCCCAGACACTGGGAGGCTGCTAATCTGCCCCCGGCCAGCCTGCTGATGCCCACCATCTGTGTCTGTAACTTATCACCCGTCGGCCAGGAGCCTCCGCAGGCTTTGCACAAGTAAACAAACACCTAGAGAGAACCATTTAACGGCTAATTCTCTACCTGGCTCGGTTAATTACTGATTATCCGTGCCACCCAAAAAACAGTGGATAGGAGCCTAAGCAAAGAGAGTATAGGCACCTAAGGACACCGGATAATAGGAACTTAGCTCTACTTAGTTGTCCCCTTTCTACCAATCTCCTGCCTGTTTGTTCTGTGTTTTCAGGTCTTTCGTTTGGCTTTCCACCATCCTACATCCCATCTCATCAGGGTCACTGTTGGTGTTCATGCTGATAGACTGACTTTTCCATATTGATTGGATTCAGGATAAAGTACGTCTACTTTTACTTATTTTAGTTTAAGTGCCTTGAGCTGTTCTGTTTTCACTGTCTTCCACTTCTTCAGTGTTGACATTTCCCATCTGCTGTTAGTTATGTGCTACTATTGTTCAACGACATAACTTTTATTTTCTTCTTCGTGTTATGGACAATGCCTGGTGCTACTGCTTAAACTTTTGTTGACTTTTCTCCGACCTGACATGGAGTAGATACACTATCATCTGCAAAGTCTTCCAACAATAGATTTCAGTGACCATTCTTATTCATATGACAAAAAGCCAGCTGTGAAAGCAAGCTCCACCACTTCAGATGGATCCATCATCCTCATTACGAAGGGACGAGTCAGTGCAAAGGTACATGAAAAACCAATTGTGACGGGTTTAAATACCCTCGAGCAGGGAGAGAAGACAGAGTCAAGTCAAAGGAGTTCAGGAGTGTCGGGAAAAATGTGCCGGGTCCGTATGGTTCGTTTACTTGACAAGACCTCACAACTATAATTGCGCATGCCTCTGGCACTTCAGAGCCACGGGGCGCAGAGGGTTAAGAGGTCAGAGGGATGGGAGCAGGGGGACAACTGGAGATTAAATGAAATGCCTTAAAGTCCTCAAGGAGGGTGACGGGCCATGCAGGTGTGCAGCACTTACCCCCACATAACCCCCACACACCCACCAGTTAGAGCTGAAATATCCTTTGGGTGCATCAACAGGCAGGTGATTAGCAGACACAATTACTATGCCTCACTTAGCATTTTACCATTCACCCACATGTTTGGATCTCTCTTGACAGCCTTGTTACTCCATGTGATTTCAACGCCCAGATTGGCAGACCGAGCCGTACAAAATAGCTGCACTTTTTCACATTTTTCACATCTGCTAACGCAGGGTGGTGAGTCCACTGGGAGTAGCTGGAATGAGAACAGTGATGACATTTAAAGTACTTTACTAAATGCACCCGTGAGAATTTTGGGTTGTTATTCCATGTTAAATTTACCAGTAAGTATTAACCTTATATACAGCCATTTGTACACCATAAATGGAAGAAAAATTATACAAAGGAAACTACATAGGTGCCAAAACTACATCTCTGAGGTATTTGTATAAGACACAATTGAAAAGCTGAGCCTGCGGGCACTTCTCCAGACTGAAAACATTAACAGGCATCAGAAACTTATGTTAACAGTAGTCTCAGTTTATGATGGACAGAAATAGCTCACAGCAGTCAGTGGATAGAAAATATTTACAGAGCTGGAAAAAGAGCTGTCAACTTTTTATCCGAGAAGAAATCTGAAACAACAGACTGCAGGCTGCAATTAGTATACAGACTAAAATACTGAAGATATAAATGGCAGGTATAAATATTTTTTGTCTGAACATGATGGGAGTACAGTCATTTGTAAAGCTACGTGAGGATACTAAAGGAGAGGGCTTTTCCTTTGGCAGATGGACATGAGGTCCAGACTGGAAGAACAACAGAGAGGTGATTCAATTATCCACCATGGCTTTTGCACAAGGATCCCCCTTCTTAAAACCTTTTCCACAAAGACTAATGTTTTCCGTTGGTGCAATAAATTACTTTTTATTCCCACTGCTGTGGGGAGTTCACCTGTGCAGACTATCACAATGCCTGCCCTCATATTTGTTACTGCGGCCTTTTAATTTGACCTGAGCCAACCTGTCATGCTCCATCAAACGTGGGAATCGGATACCTCAGGAACACAGGCGCCTTTGCTTTGCGTTATGCCATCCCCCCCCTGTGCTTTAACACACTGAGCCTGGGAGCAGAGAGAAAGTCACCCGCATCACATGAATCAACCACTGTGACAGGGGTCCGTTAGGTCTGGGATCACACAGAGGATCACAAGTCTCTCTTTTTACTGCTGCCTCTCCCATCTCTATGAGCTGGGGATAAGAGCGGCGGGGATGGCCCTCTAAAGGCATATATTTCCGTTGATGAAGAGATAAATCAGATCATTTCTGGAGTAAGGAAGAGAGCACAGAGAGAGCCTTCTTGGTCGTCCGCCTTTGAGATGTAAATGGACGGTGGCACTGAAAGAGGGCCAGGTGTCCCATGCAAAGAGGGAAAGCGTGACGGTGCATGCATTCCTCAGGGACCTAGACCATTAACTGTTGCGGTGCCTCATGTGGGCAAACATCAACAGATACCATAATGGTCCATAATGGCCTTGGTGGAATGACACTGTACAGGAATGACTAATAGTTGCTATTGACAGGTGCTTTCAGACAAGAGGCTTAACATATTATTCAGGCCACACAAAACTCCAAAGACTGATATGTCCTAATTTAATAGCATCTTGAATGAAAATGCCAAATTAAGTGTAAATCCTTGCCTATGTCTTAATCACTGATCTGAGCTAGAGGTCAACAGCTGCAGGCCATGCCTTCCTCGATGATTAGACAGGACTTAGCAGGCTTACAGAGGCCATCAAGGTAGCAATTTGCAGTTAACTCTTTAAACCCCAAGGCAAAGGTTCAAATGTCCAACACCTCCAGGTGACAAAAAAAGGCATTTGACAGTTAAAATGGTAAATTACCAAAAGAATAGTAACCTGTCATTATTCTAAACGAGGCCTGACACCAGGAATGACCTCTTGTGGGAAGTCGTCCAAGCTGTAAAAGAAAGCTTTAAAGGTCAAATACTTGTGTCATGAATGTATATGGTACACTCCTATACTGGCTGCCCAATCTCTTTTTTATTTCCAGGATGCACAGACAGACAGACACCAGACCATGGACTCCCTTTTTGATAACGTTTTGTACCATGAAGACAGTCTCGGAAAAGATAGGAAAGTCATCCGTCAGCATGAAAAATATAAGCACTCTAGTGTTGACATTATCATCACACCAACTTATAACTGTACAAATGAAGTTGCTCAAACTAAATATCATTTTCAACTCGGTTTAGAAAGTCATAGTAATTGCAGGGTGAGCTTTTCATTACAGTAGTCTTAAAGCGACTCTGGTGCTCCATCTGCTGGTGAAAAGAAGGTATTACAAGCAAAAATGATTTCTCTCAGCCCTATCTGCACATTTTAACACCATTCACTTTAAGGTTCTTGAAACTGAATAGAGATAAAAGACACATGTTTCAGGCTGGAGTTAAACAAAAATTTTATTTGCAGAATTTAGACTCATGATGATGCAGTCGTGTCACATCCCTAGTGTAATGGTAAAATAATACCAATGTTTCCATTTTCAGTGGCAAAGGTTACCCAATGTTACAGAGGAGTGAACATCTCTTTATTCTAGTGTTAGAATTTCTGATCCAAAATACACCTTGACTTCAGGTTTTTTTTTTTTTTTTTTTTAGAAACATCTCCTCTGTACTTTATCTAACTGCTCAAACATATAGCGTCATACGTTGAAAAATAGATTTCATTACAAAACAAATTGTTATTTTACATGTCATATCTACACAAGCATTAAATTAAAATATAAAATCAGCGAAATGTGAGGTTTGTAATACAAGCAACTAAAACACTAAGCATACAGACAAGTGATGGTTTTGGAAATGTGTTATCTTTTAGCCCCGGCTGCTTTTAGAAACTGACATACACATGCATTCTGCAAAAACACTCTTTTATATCAACTACACCAGGCAAACACTTTTCATACATATGTGGTCATGCATGTCGAATCTCCCATTACCAGTTACCACTGTGAAAATCAGAAAATAAAGAAAAAGATTGTCTGACATGTTCTTAAAAAAATGCTGTATTTAAGAAATGAACCTGGTTTTAAGAGAAATGCCACAAATACATGTCTCCCCTTTCCAAAAAAAAAAGTTAATCTCTCTTAGTAACAAAAAAGTCTGGTCACAGGTAGCGGTCACAGGTTATCTTAGTATAACATAATCTGGATTTGCTTTGGAAATTCTAGCAAAATATAAAAACAGACCCAACATTAAGATATTTTTGCTCTGACTGGATATTTAAGCACAGCCAAGACAAAGGGTCAACACCACTGGGTGATCTCCAACCACTCATTGGCCAAATTCTCACAGGAAAACCATGCACAACACATACATTATACAAATTTGCATTTGGCAAAAGACAGCTTCCAGACTGATTAGCTTTTAAGAAGGCAGGAATGTGTCATACACTGAGGAATGTCCAGTGCTCTCCCCTCTATTGCCAAAGTAAAATGAATTAATGCAGCTATTATGTAGCTGGACGTGCCTGGCACAGTGAGTCTGAGTAAAACCACATCAGTTCAGAGTTTGACAAAGCCAATATTTATGCTCTAGTGTGGCATCTGCAAACAAGAAATGTCATGGTGAAATGGTTCAATAAATAAACATTGTACAAAAAGACAACATGGACATGCCGTCTCTTAAGGGGTTAAATTTGCAGAATAATCTGATCCAAATCTGTGAATATTACAAAAAAAATGACAAGCCTTTGCACTCAAGGGGGGGAAAAAAACCTCAGACCCATCCTGAAATGTAACCTCCCAAACTAACAACCTTGAAGAATCCCAACTCTGATGTCAGCTTTAGAAAAAGGAACATAACCTGCAAGGCTGCCCCCTAGTGAATGAAACCCCTCATGAAATAGATGGTTTTACTTATTTCATGACTAAAAACACATACAAAACAGGAGGTTCCATTAATTTTGCATTTACTGTAATAGTGTTCAACTGAGTGGATTAGGAAAAAAATGCATACAATATCCAAACTTTACATCAAACTGGTCTGTGGAAATGACTTTACTCCCAAATACTCAGTAATGAGTCTCCTGTGCGAAATGATTACAACTCATGTATGGTTTAAATAAGAGCATCAAGCATTAAGAGGTGGTAACATCAGCACCATGTGGAAAAAGTGGCGTAAGCATTTAGTTGTACACTCAGCTACGATGCTTTAGTGTATACCAACAATAACATAGGCAGAATGGTGTCTACACTGAATAACTAAATACAAAATAGTCCAATACTCATTCAAGGAAGACGAGTGATGGTGGTCACTCAGACCTGCTGGTTGTTGGCTGGTGCGTTTTCCACATAGAGGCACGTTTTAACTGCTGTGGAGCTACAGGTATGTATCCTGCTCTGTGCTGCTAAGGCTTTGCGTGGATCGCTTAAGTGGAGATTCTTTGGCAGGAGGAAGGTCGTCTGGAGGAGGCGCAAGCTGCTGCTGCTGCTGCTGCTGGTGGTGAGGTTGGAGTGTTTCAGTCTGTGGCACCGTCTCTGGCATCAGGCTGCTGGTTGGGGGTGGGGCGGGTGGCTCTGAGGGTGGAGGTGGAGGTACAGGGTCACCGGGAAGTGGGTAAGGATTGGGGATCTCGTCAATGGGCTGGGATTTCTTCATGCTCTTCTTCTTCTTGCTTTTCTTCTCCTCCTTGCCTTTCTTCAGCTGGGGAGTGGGCTGAGGCACCTCAAGTACAATCGTGGGGTTCTGCTGGAGGTCTTGGCGTCTGGGCGGATCAGACAGCATGATGATCCGGGCGCCGTGCATCCTCGGTGGCGATTTGAAGTTCAGCTCTCCGTGTTTCTTCTTCCAACGCTTAAGCTGGCTGTGATGTTCTCTTTCCACATCTCGTGCGGTTACCGGGACCTCTAGAATCTGCCGTAGGAAGAAACGCATCATCAGGTCACAACTGGAGTCATTATAGAACAGAACAGATCATTTTCAAAGGAAATGTGAGCCCACAACACAAGGCTATGCTGGAAAATATGCAGCATCCTCGTTTTTCCATTGGGTTCAAACTGTGAACTTGGTCAGTTAATGCCAAAGGGCCTCTGTCTGGTGTTGTGTCACCCACAGTCAAGACAGGCCACTGAATAAGAAGAGGTATTGTTAGCCTACACAGAGACTCACACAGGAACCAGACACTGACCAAGCAGCACTCTGGTCAATTTGTCCGTGTATTTAATTCATGCTCTGAGACTGTCTTTAGCTTCCTCCTCAGCATTTGTGAACAACCGTTGTTCTGTTAACTCCATACACACTATGAGTGACACAACGCTCCACTACACTATTAAAGGATTACAGTGTGTGGATGCAATATGCCCCAAACAAAGCCTGTTTGTTTCTTTAACTGCTTTTCATAAACAGTATTTAAAATGGTTTTAATGAACTGGAAAGACTAAGGAACAAACTGTGAACGGACACTAATGTGTGACATATCAGTTGTTAGAAAATGCAGCAGTGTTGTGGCATTTTTCAAACCGCTTTTGGTACCAACTATTATGTTTGCTACTGCAGATATGACACCGTCGATGGAGTGTATCGTCATAGCAACACTGAATGTAGTTTTAGCTTCAATGTCACACACACAGGAACAAAGAAAAATATTGAAAGAATGTTTGCTCTTGGTTCTCACGATCTCTGGTACAGCGTAGAAATTAATATAGTACAAATAATATACTATGTTCAGTCCCATCTAATGCAATAGTGATACAATGACAGAGACAATTCTCTCTGATCAGTTATCAACAGTGTTTTCTTGTCACCTTTTGCTATTGCCACAGATCTGTTGGTGAAGGTGACACCAAACTATCAGTTATCAAGTTGGCCAATGGAATACAAAAAGGAGCGTACAGTGTCGCTGGTTCTATGTGATGGAAAACCGCGATATTTTGTACACTGTGACGTGACTCTTGTCTCCTCACCTCTCGGACAAGAAAGCCCTCCTGCATGTATCGAGGCTCGATGGCTCTGAGAAGCTCCATTGTCTCATATTGGCCCTGGCAGGTCTTCAGTTTCTCACGGGTCCCCAGCATGCACTTCAGTAGCACCAAACCCACACGGAAGATTATCTTCACACCTGAGGGAGGAAGAAGGCCAGAATAAGGCTTTAGTTTTTGCTAGTCCAGAAAGAGATGCTCCAGTTCAGTGCTTATCTACAAGGTGTGGTACGAGTGTAGGTACGGTGCTATGAGCCAGTGTTACCATCACAGAGAAACATGTCCCAAACACGCAGCACAGAGGCCCAGGGCAACGTTCTGGAGAAGGCACACATAAACCACTCGGTCATGTAGAGGATGGGGTCAATCTTGTGTTTTTCCAGATGACGGAAGGCTAATGGGGATACACGTCGCAGCAATGCGAACAGGATCTCTCCATCTAATTGTATAGCTTCCTGAAAGAGGCACAGGTAGGAAAGCATCAACAGGGAAAACAAAAACCATTGTGCTCCGTATTGTCTGGGCTGAAACTTGATCCACAAGTGGACATTCATCCATTAAAAATAAACCAGTCCATATGCATCATATTGCTGCGAGTTTAAAGGTTTCACACTGTGCATGGCAAACCAGATCTTGTAACAACTTGTTTTCAAGCTCTATGCTATGATTTCACGAGGAAACATTTCATTATTAAAATCCACTGCTACTGTCATGTAATTATGCAACAATGACAACGCCTCATTGTTTAAACACTTAGCTACACACACACACACACACACACACACACACACACACAATCCCTGATACTAGCGCTGCAAACAAAAATGTGTACGATCCTAGCATAAGTACACCGAAACTCAAGGTAACAATGGTTCAACAAAGTCAACATTTCATCTTATAAAGGCCAAGTAGATGAAGTAATATTTTTCTTCCATTTTCCAAAATGTAATGGTGTAATCACTCATGCTTGTAGTCTCACCAGGCCAGGACTGTAGTATCCAGGAAGATACTTCTCACAAATTTGGACCAGCCCCCAGAAGGCATCCTGTGGAAACAAATACAGATGATGTCAGGAAGCCAAGCGGAGTCATTTATTTTAACAGACTTTTTTGTCTTTACACTTAAAATCCTGCCACTTACTTCAAATAGCTGTAATAAAGTGCTTTGGTGGTGAGTCAAGTGTTGCATAAATTGGAATGTTAAAATTGAGGAACAAGGTGTGTCAAAGTTATGTTAGGCTCACTAAGTCAAAACTGCAAAAAGTAGGAGGATCATGTTGGGAACCAGATCAGCAGTTTGTGAATTTTCAACATGCTGTAAATATTGATCATACAATAGCTAGGTAGTTTGAATCCATGTCTGTAGCTGAAGCAACGATTTGATTAATCAATTACTTGTTGTCTGCAACCACTTTGGCCATCAATTAATTCTTTTAGTTATTTTTTGGGCAATATTGTTTTTCAGGAAAATTCATGTAACTCACAATACACTGTACATTAAACACTGTACACAAAATGAAAATGAATAGAGTGACAAAACATGGCAATATTAAGTGATCAAATTCTTATATGGATCAAAAGCCAAAGCCTTTAGTCTCTTCATAGCTCAGGTAGTGCCACATGCTCTATGAAATCATTTTCTCTTACTGAAAATGACAAGTGGATTGATAATGTGCAGTCATCTGATGTGCCCTTGCTGTGGGAAAAAGGTAGACGAGTTGGCAGCGAGCCCAGAAGAGAGTCAGTCTTTGTGGGTTTTTTGTATTTAAGAAACACAAAAATCCGGGAGACATGCTGGAGGCAACAAACGGGCTAATGCTGTGTTCATGTCATATCCTTCTAATCATAATTATAAGGAACAGAGTGTGAACAATCTGTGCCACTAGTAGGTCCAAGTGGAGGCATCAGGTATTTCTAATAATTACAACATCCATGTGTTATATATATCAGGTACAGGTAAATATCTATCTACAAACATCTTAAGGTAAATAAATCCCATTATCTTAAACAAAACTGAGATTGTGATCATTATGAGTAGATTCCATTGTAACATCTTACAGGCTGATGTAAATTAAACCCACTTTCCCCCTCTGTTTTTGATACTCTACAAGACATACAGCTGTGACTCAAGTGCTTCTATTCTGCAGTCACCATGGCAGCATTGCTGGTATCTTAAAAGCCGATTCGCTTTTAGCGCAGTGTTTAATGACATCAACTTAACAATCTCAGAGCTATAAATAGAGCTTTTTACAGTCACAAATTAAATCTGAGCTGTATAAGACAACTTCTATTTAGTGCATTTCACTTTATTAGACAAAAACATGACAGGCACTAAAAATTTTGTCTTTCAGCACTAGTGCAGACACCTAGTTTAATGCTATGTAATTTAGTTTTGTGGCAGTGGTAGACATGTGGTGACAGTATGCTTACACTGGAGAAAGCAACCAAGTGGAGCTGTTCATTTGAACTTTTCTCTGTGTTTATATTTAAAGTGTTTGTGGTAGATGTGAAACATACCTCAGCAGGCATATGCATGAGTAATACAGCAGCAATGGGAGCCTGAGCCTGACAGTATCCCTCCTCTGGCCTGTACAAAGTGTAGGCCTTAAGAACACGGAACAGGTCCTGCTGCCTGCAGATCACCAAAACACAAACACACACCCTTTAAGAAGACAAAATAAATGTCAAACAGCACTTTGTTATCTATGCTGGTGTGTAAACATCATGTTGAATCAGGCAGAATCACAGTTTACCCGTGTCCTCCTCGAGCCACAAACATCTCATGAAATGGAAACTGTCGATGGAGGTCTTTCTCAATCACATCCATCCATTTGGGGTCCCCTGCTTGGCTATCAAGCTCCTGCAAAATGCAAAGAAGACACTGTGAGAACTTTTTACCTCTGCCAAGGACGTTAGTGTAATCATCACCAGGGTCTGTCTGTCTGTCTGTGAAAATCATAACTCAAAAAGTTATGGACAGATTTTAATGAAATTTTCAGGAAATGTCCGAAATGGGACAAGGAACAGGCAACTCAATTTTGGGGGTTATAGCATTTTCAGTTGAATAACCTCTCAGCTGGCATGTCCTGTTTATCTGTTGGTAAGTAACCCTCTCAGCTGGTATGTCTTGTTTATCTGTTGCTGGGTAACCCATTTCAAGTGTATTACATGTTACAGCAGCATGGTGGGGAACTGAGCTGCCTCGGTGGAGGTCTGGGCTCTCTGAGTGCTTTTCTAGTTTATTTTACATTCAGTTTTGTATCTTCCACTTCAGAATACTTTACTGAAAATATTATAGCAATAACCTTCAAATAGTGATTACTTTTACAATACGAAAAGAGCAATAGTAGGGCTCTACTCTTGTCCAAAACACACAGAGGCTCTTAAAGAAAACTAACACTGTGTTTGTGACTGACTAGTTTTCAAAAGTTTCTAATGAAACAAGTTAAGAATACAGTAGAAAAAGGGAAGTAAAGAGGAAGTGAAAACGAGAGTCTCTGACCTGAAACTTTCCTTGGTTCTGCTCTCTCTTAACCTTCCCTCCAGACAAGTAGAGCCATGCACGGCCTCTGAGGGCAGGAGGGATCCCTTTCTGACACCGCAGCCTCACCTGAGCCACACGAGAAAAGAAGGTTCACAGACCACAGCATAGCACAAAGGGAACAACACAATGACTAGCCACAAGCCAAGAAAGGCATAATACAAGCTGGCGGTTTCAGTCAGTGGTGAAAGTACTGGACTTGTGACTCGGTATTGGTTCCTTTTCCTGTATAAAAGCAGTTTCTGTATCGACTTTCAGACATAAACTGAACAGAGTTACCAATGTCAAATCTCTACTGTCATTAGACAGTTTGTGGAAAAAGACAAATTATGACACTATGATTGTAAAAGAGATAACTTGGATATTAGCCTTAATTTTAGAGATTCTCTCAGTCTAAAGTTCATGAGCTGTGTTCATGAGATGTGACTTACTGCTTATTTGGATGCTGAGCTACAGTATCAACTTCCAAATACAGCAATATGTCACTGCTAACAGCACTCGAGTTTTGCACTTGGACTGCTGAATATTAACTTCACCACAGTGGTGTTTGTTTTGTTTTATATGTAGCTGACATGGAGGGTACAACTGCTGCTGTACAATTACTGTGAATTAGAGGCCCACAATAAAGGATCAGAAACTCTGACCCTGACTGCTCAACCTTTAAACCTACCCACATGACCAGTAGATAGTATTTCTTGCCTAACTCACTGATACTGTTCAACCTGTGTTTTTCACACTAAAGAACCACCTTGCAGCTGAATGAAGCCATACATTATACTTGCTGCCCCTTTATTACAGTGCTGCATGAAGTCAAAACAACTACACCCTGAATGTAAGACAGTGAATTTGTCACATGGTACATGGAGAGATAAGGGATGGGTCATGTCCTGCCCTGCTGCTGACTCATGGAAATGAGGAGAACTTGCAGCTCTGCGCTCAACTGCTCATAGAACCAGCTAAGCAAGTGAAGCTGCAAACAACGTCCTCACGACAGTCTTGTCCTTGTGCAATCAAATAATCGAGCACAGCTATTTGCCTTGTCAAATCATGTGTACAAAACAACTCTGAATTGAGAAACCGCTGCCTGGAGACAAAGACGATAAAATAGTTGAGATTGTACCTTTACCTTTAGGTGCCTTGGAAAAAATGATCCATTCAAGATATGGAAACTACACCCATGTTACCATATGCTTCTTGCACAGGGATTTCTCGACAGTTGCAAGGTTTAGATGCAACACCTTTATGTTTTTGCACAGAGGCAAAGCCAAAAACTATGCTGAAATTATTCTAGTACTCTGGAGAAAAAAGATACCAGATAAGCCTGAAGAGACTATTTATATCCAGGAAGTACTATTTGAACAAATGGCATTGCATGGTAACAGTACACTACATGGATTTCTAATTTACTTCAATTTGCTACAAATAAATATATACAAAGTACTGCACTGTGGGTTGTTTAATGCTGTTAGGCTAGCAAATGTAACTAAGTACTTGTAGAGCGATATTTAGAGTCAGAGAACACTAACAGTGTTCACTCGCTCCATTTTAATTTGCAGGATCTGGTTGGATGTGCTTTTCTTATATTGAATGAATATGTCATAAGTTAAATGTCATAATGACTGATGAGGTCAGATCGTCTCAATGTCTTTGAAGCAGAACAGAACACAGTGAAAATATGTCTGAGAAAATGATTCCGGGAATATTGTGAGAGCGAGAAATTGACTTGCTACATTAAGTAAACTGCAGACGGCTGCAGAAATCTGAACAGTAACAGTGATGTTAACTCACAATTTTCAAGGTTAGGAGAGAATTCAGGGCATGGTCGTAACTCCACCAATGAGTGCACTGTTTAACTTTATTTGTAGCCTAAGTCTAAATATTCCAATGCTATCAGCCCAAAATTATGTGAAAATTACTATCTTGTTAAACAGGAAAAACCCTGCCATGTAATGCAAAAAAACATGTTGCTGGGTTAACTAACCTTATCGAATCTCTTGATCATCCACTTGTCCCAGTGGCTCAGCATGTCAAGCCACTTCACCTCCCTTTGCCTGAGTACCTCTGTAGGCACATCCTGAGCTCTAAGAACACATTGGAAAAGAAATGACATTCACATTTATGTTATAGTGCAGAAAATCACTTCTTCTCTGGGAAGCATGGTGAAAAGTGCATATATCATCTAATTAGGTCAACCTGAAATAAATCTGTCTAATAAACATAAAGGAAGTCAGATGTCAGAGGAGGGGCTGTTTATCTTTACACATCCATCACAAGGTCTGTGTGTGTGGCCATCTGACACACAGGAAGTCAGCAAACTATATGAAAAAAAAAATCTAGATTTGTTCTGAGGAGACTGTAAAGATACTAACTCAGATGTAACCCAGTTAATGGCAATGCTTGTTAAACCTCAAAGTGCAACAAGGAGTTGTCTGCCTTATGATGTAAGCTGCCTTAAAATATTTACAGTCAACCAAGAAAAAAATTAGGGACTGCACTTTATATTCTCTGACTGAAAACGTGGGCAACCCTAACTTACATTATGAATGAGGTCTGCTGCTTTACTACGCTATGTAATTATCTCATCAGCACAGGCCTGTAATTGTAGGGTTCAATCATCTTCAAAGAGAGCTTTTTAAAACTTAGGAGAGCCCTCTTTATATAAAAAGAGGCAGTGAGGCTATATATTGTGAATTGGTACAACAATATCTTCCACTCTAGTTTGAGCTTTAGAACATATAATGTGATGATGGGTTAGTTCTAATTACTGCCAAGCATTGTAAGTTAAACCCTATGACTTTTGACTACCTATAAAACTGAGAGCCAAAAGAGGCCCTCCAGTAAAGAGGCACCAGAGCTGTGGCTCCAAGTCTGCCAAAACTCCAGAGAACAGGAAGCTTCAAGCCAGCGCTTGGCACAACTTTCACTCACTCCTTCCACTATTTCAGGGCAGTAATGTAGGCTGTAGGCCCCCAGTGAAAGGACACAGAGAAAGAAAGATCCTCTTATGAAAAGATCACTGTAGCTTGTCCAAACTGCTGTCACAAAATTCATTCGATTAGACCAACCGCAAGAGCTGCTTTATTATCATAAATAATCTGTAGTAATAAACAGACCAGAGGATTTACATGGTTTTCTAAAATGTACACACTTAATATAGAGTACAGCAAAATACTGTAAGAGGGAAATCCATGACTTAAGTATCTTGTGAGAAAATACCGACAAAACAAGAAAAAATACAGAAATCACACAAGCCAACTGATAAACGTTGCAGATTAATAATGGTACTGTTTACTGATCCATCTCCATCCTGTAAATCCAAGCTCAGTCTCTATAACATTGGCGATGCAAACAGTGGACATTAGAAACACTGTGCCACGCAGCTGGGTGGGAACTCCTGTTGTGCACTGACACCCAAACATCAACACAAACACAACTTGTAATGAAATGTCACCATAACACGCTGCGATCTCAGCTTAAGCTGAAGTGGATTTGCACATTACTACCTTTTATAAAGTTCAATTTGACCAAACATGACAAATAAGATCAATTCAATTGTATTAACGCATAACAGTGTAGTGTTAAAACAAACTTACGATTCCTCCGAGTACTGTTGTGCCCCACCAATAAATCCATATTTATCCGTTTGTCTCTCGCTTGTGAAGCCGTTGATCTCGGAGTCAGATCCCAGGGAGCTTTCGTCGTCTATATGACTGCTGCTAATAGTCCGGATACTTCTTGTGTCCACTGACTGACGGCCGTTCTCTATTTTGGCCATGGTAGCTAGACAGCTAGCTGGCTAGCCAAGCTAGGTAACGTCAGCAAGCTCGTTGACAGCCCAAAGTCAAAACTGCTCCTCTCCATATGTTGTTCGATCAAACACCATCGACGCCATGATTTCTCGATGCGAGTTAAACTTCCCAACTAGTTAATCGCTACTTTACTTTTGGCAAACGCTGTCAAACGTTACAGCTGTCAGAGTCAATACAGCAAAGAGGTAATGGTTAGCTAGCTAGTTTAAGTTGAATGCTAAAGTCGGATTTAACATTAGCTAGCTAACGTCAGGTTGCTAACGATAGGTCTCCGTGAACAGCCCGTGCCAACACAACCCGAAACTATTTTTGTACCGCCTGCACCTTCAACAAAGTAACTTTTACTTTATTTTCATAATCCACAAATGTGTAAACTACTTTCTCATCTATCTTAACATGTTCTCAGCCAGCAGTGGTAAGCTTCGTTGCCCTGCCATCCCGAGTGCAGTGGACAGATTTAGCCTCGACCCGCAGTCTGCCGTCCTGGGCTGGTTTGAGTTCAGCCTTGACTTGATGGTACGGTCACCCCTACTGGCCGTTTGGGGAACTACATCTTATGATCTGTTCTGCTAAGTGTACCAGGTCACACCTATCCAAAGAAGTATAACCAGTGATATTTCAAGCAAGTTCCAAACTAATCTAAACACCTAGGTGCTCCTGTATTTACAGGCAATCTCGGGACTTTTGTGCCTTTGCTGATCAACTTATTTATGCTTACTTCACTTGAATCACATTAATACATTTCTCATCTTACATTTTTAGTCACAACAAAGACAACTGTGGTTTTATTCCTTTATTTAACGATGAATGTTACTGACCTCTACACAGACTGTGGTTGTCACAATTTATCAAACAGGTTAGATTTTATTAACACTTAAACCAACAGTAGGAAGCCATATCAAGCCAATTCTGTGTGGAAAAACTTAACATTTAAGAATGACATGTATTTTTTTTTTTTTACATGTAAATGCTTTTAAAAGTACAGCATGATTTCCTGAATAAGAAAACATCCACATTGGAAATGTTCACTTGTTGCATGGCTCACTTCTTTCTTCCACCTCTCTCCTTCAATGCCAAGTGAATGACTGAGCCATTGCTCATGTTGTAATAAGCCAGAGAGTTGGAATCCTTGATGAAAATGCCCTAGAAAGGGAGAAAATACACAACTCTCATTATGAAGTCATTTATATCATTACAAATCAGACTATGCTCCAAATAAAAAGGTAAAAGAAAAAGTTTACCTCATATTGTAACTTCTGTTTTCCAGCTGGCATGCCTGTGGCTTCATGGATTTTGACTTTAATTACAGATACCTGTGGAGACATTGCATTTACAGAGTGGACTGACAGTAGGTGCACTGATCTATGCTCATTACACAAAGACCTAAAATACTGACCGATATAGACATGACATACCTGGTCTGTGAGTGGGACGGTGAAATTCAGCACTTGGCCGCTCAGCTTCCATTCAGTCTTATCCTGCATGTTGGGGACTTGCACTTTAACTGCCACTGGACCCTAGATGAGAAAAAATATATCATCAGCTGTGTCCAGTTAAACCTGAGCAACTTTGGAAAGTGCAATCACTGGTGATATGACAGGCCCAGGTAGTATTTTGTACACATGTACACGTATTTATCACATTTGCTTTATATATGGAAGAATGAATGATGCTAATTTCATGACAGTTAAACTTAAAGGATGTTCTATAACTCCATTACTTAGAAACTAAAATAAAACATTCAACACTTAACAATACCAGAAAACATTCATAACTTGGACTTTGGTTTTCTGCTTACAGACTGCATGACACTTCTTGGCTCTAACCTTGTTTCTACGCAGGAACTCATCCTCTGGAATGAGGTTGTCCTCTGTTTTCATCTTCTTGCTGACTGGTTCGTCGTCATGGGGAGGGGGTGGGTGGGCTGGAGGTGCAGGAGCAGAGCTTGGAGGTTGTGGTACAGGAGGAGCTGGTACGAATGCTGGAAAAGGTAGCATATTGAAATTTTAATTGAAGAAACAGGAAGACCCAACAGATAGTTACGAGACAGTTAATCGTACTGACCAGTTTTGATTCGGTTTAATTAACAAGTTTAATGACATTCCAAATAAATGCATAACAGTCCAAAATGGGAAAATAGCTGTTTGATTAACAACGGATATTTAGTGTCAATACAAAATTCAATCATACCAGCTGGAACCACCATTGGGGGTGGTCTGGGGGCCATGATGTGGGGTGCTGAAGGTGGCATGGGAACCACGTTGATGCGAGGAGCAGGAATCATGGGAGGCATTGATGTTATGACTTGGCCTGGTGCAAGGCGGACCACAGGAGCTACAGGTGGCCTTGGAATTACAGGTACAGCAGACAGCAGAGTGGTGCGCACTGGAGGAGCCACCTATTTACAAGCACATGAAGTGGTTAGAAAAAGAAATAAAGATAATTAAGGATGAAGTGTTTTTAAAGTAACTTACAGAGGAGGGTGGACGAGGCACTGCTGTGATAGGAGTGGGTTTGGGTAAACTGATAGAAGACGAGGGGATTGGAGGCTGATGATGAATTTCACTGGGCTTGCTTGGGCCAATTTTCTCTTTGGTGTCATCTTCTCCAACCAGCCCTTTGGCCTTGTGGATGGCTTCAATCTGCTCTTGGAGAGTGATGTTGGCCTGTGCTGCTTGCTGGGTACGTGCCATACTTCCTGAATGCCCATCCCATGTAACCTGGTGTGAAAAGAGGAACACCGCCATCATAACTCATTCATTTATGTAAGGCTATTAACAAAACCGCATCATATAAACTGGTAACAGCACTTACCTTTTCCTCTGGCTTCTGGATTTCTTCTTCACCAATCTTTTTACCAATGGCCGTTTCTTCCACACCAAAGATATCAGTACGCCTCTCAGCCAGTTGTTTCAAGCTGCTCTCGATATCCAGGCCAGGAGCATAAACTTCATCCTCTGTCTGCCTCTCTCTGATGCTGCGGTCCCTTTGCTCCAGCCAGCGTGGATCCAGAAGACCAATACGCATGTGCTCTTGCATCTTACTGGCTGGAATCTTCTCACCAGTAATTGGTGAAATGAGGTACTCATCTGGAACTGATATTGAGGGCTGAGGCTTGGAAGCTGCAAAGAAAATAGAGCACAGGGTTAAAATACATTGTAATGGCATGCTATCCACAACATATTCCATTCTTTTTAATCCTGTGTTACCTTTGGGATCATAGTCTTTGCGAATGATAACTTGGTCTGGTGTTGGGGGCAGTGGAGGTGGCATGGGGTTGTCTGGTGGCAGTGGTGCTTTCATGCCATCATCCTCTTCATCAGATCCCTGAAGACAGCAGGAAGGAAACAATGATTTGTTATTACCACCAAGGTTTGTTTTTTTTTTTTTAAAGAAAAACAGTTTTGGCAAGACATTACTGACAAAATATCACCATTATCTCAAACTTCTATTATTACTGCATTCTGTTTTTTCTCTGTTGATTTACCTCATCCATATCCTGCACTTGTGTGTCCTGATCTGGCTGTGAGGGCTGGCCATCGCGCCGATCCTCACGTTCATCCTCCTCATCCTCACTTTCAACCTCCATTTCCACCTCCTCACTTTCCCCATACTTCTCATAGCGCTCTTGGATTAGGATGCGAGCACCAAGCTCCTCTGGTGTAGTAGGTGGAGGAAAGTGGCCTGCAGACAAAGATATCACGATAGAAATGTAAACATGGCTATATGTAGGGCTAGTATAGTTGATTCCAATCATCATGGCATATTTTACCTTGCTCATTGGGCTGGAAATCCACAGTTTCCACCACTACAAAGTCGTGCCAGTCAATTTGGGCATAAGCCACTCTCTCTTTCTCCCTTTCCTCCTCTTCCTTCTTTCTCTCACGCTCCTGGAACTTTGCCCATTCAACACGATACCTCACCTGGTGATAATGTAGTACCACAGCTGATTAACAAGGCAAACATGCAGTTACACACTATACTAACTCTAAACAACCATTTAGAAATATTACCTGGTCCATGACCTCTCTTGGATTCTCTGCCTCTTTTTTTAGCTTGTTAAGCAGGCCTTTGGGAGGGATCAGAATCTACAGGTTGAGAGACGGGGTCAAAATGAATGTCAGTCACAAAACAAGGATAAAGCAAATTATCAGCACATTACCATAAAATTATCACAGTGCCGAAGCTCACCTTAGTATACTGTTCAACCAGTTTAGTAAAGTAGTTGAAAAGGCTGTGCTGTGGCCGCAGGAAATCAAACTGGTAGTTTCTCTGCTCCTTCTGCATGAGCTGAGTCAGAAACTGGCGGCCATTGCGAGCAACAAACTGGGCAGTTAGTTTGACAACGTCCAGATCAAAAGCTGAGATTGATGGAGGATCTGCAATGAACTCAAATTCTGGGGGTGGTTCTTTTGGAATCACAGTCTCCTGAATCACCTGCGACTGCACCTATCCAAAACAAAAATAACTCTGAGTAAATAGCGTAAAATAAATGAACACCATAAAAACAAAGAAAACATTAAATGTTTACTTTTTGCGGAAGCTGTTGCTGCTGCATGGCCTGCTGCTGCATGACCTTAGGAACTGCAGCAGATGGCTCCTGTGCCTTTCCCTCCTTAAATTCATTGACTTTGTGACGATAATAGGCATGGTAGGGGTCATTGGGGTTGAGGAAATTAAACTTTGGATTGTTGATCTCATTCTGACGGATTCTTGCTTCAAACTCAGGCCCATTCCTGTGAAATGAAAAGATGGTTTGTAACTCAATTTCACATTTTTACAAACATATTTAAGTTAAAGCTGATATATGACATAAACATATGCTAAACTCCTAACCTGGCAACAAAGCTGGCTGTCTTGTCAACAATGTTCCGGACCTCAGGAGGTGGATATATGATACCAACAATGGGTTTGGTGGCCGGAGTTTCTTCTGCTCCATCATTCTGTTGAAAAAGTATTCAATATTTAATGGTTAAAAAGCTCAGAGAGGAACTATGCACTTATCATAATCCAAATCTCGTCTATGGCCAATTTACAAGTGAATCACACACTTAAAATTTCTTTGACAATTTACAAAGCACACTTTATTGCCAATGATTTCATACAGTGAGTGGCACTTCGGTTTTGTTTGCTGTGTTTTCACCATTCACATAAACAAAACTAGTATAGCATTGAATTACCCCGAAGATGACGATGAATGCAACTTTCTTTGTGGCGCATAATAATTTACAACGTCTATATAGCACTTTTACTTAAAAGACGCATGTCCAAGTTGCTCTGGGTAATATACAAGTAAACTGTATACCTCAGACGTTGAACTGCGTCAGGCAATCACCATTAACATTAGTAATCCATCAAAAATAACATGCTAGCTAGATAGCTAAAATTAGCAAACTCGCCGCAGTAACGTACCTTGTTGGTCTCCGGCTGAACAATTTGAACAGGCCCAGGTGGCATGACTGTTTTATATGAACGTAACCTTTACCTATAACGACAAACCACACATGGAGTTATTACGAATACCCTTTATTATTTCATTATTACGTAAATACACCATTTATGACAACTAAAACCAACACTTACTGTATTTGAAGACTACTGCGTCGTGCTCTCGTTGAACCTACTTGAATGGAGACGTACTACTTCCGGGTAGGCGTCCCAAGGCATTATGGAACTTGAAGTTTTTTTTAAAGAGGTTACCAAGGAGATGTGGTGTCAACAAGGTATCCTTACCAATTAGTATCGCCGATTTTTCACGGCTAAAAAATAAACATAAACCAACCCGTCAGACATGACTCAGTTTTTAGGCCGTCAGGACTGTATTGAAAGCCTCCGGAAGGATCTTGTCGACCTCCAAGGTGCCATTGTAGACGTGTTCTCCAGAACAGGACCGGTCCGTTTTTCCTCCTGGAAGTTCCCGGACAAACTCTCCTGTAATCTGGATATGGTGGCTTTGCTGGACCAGTATGACTTTGTGGACGGGGAGGATGCGTTCAACCAGCACTCCCACATAGTTTTACTGGAGCTGGTAATTGACAGGTAATTTTCTTTTACAACTTGTACTTTAATATTTCAGTTATTTACATCTACTCAGATTGTACTTTTCGCTTCCCTACACTTGTTTTAGCTACTAGTTATTTTTCATCTTACAGTTTCCTGTCCAGTTTAAACCATGCATTTGGTATTAACACTTTTTATTTAATTAAAGTGCTTATTCCACCTGTGGTTATGTCATACAAAACACTTCATTATAATGACTATAATGTTTTTCTCTCCCCTTTGACATACCAAGGCTGCTGCTTCTTCAACAAAGCTTTAGTGTTTACATTGAGCAGCTGAGGAGCACATGCAGGAGACAGAAAACTAAGGAGAAAGGATTTGTGTCACTTGGTCTTGTAGTCAGAAATTACTGGAGTAATTTAGTTCAACTTGGCACTAATAAGGTACATATATTCATTTGTTCTACTACACGTGTCATAAAAGAATCATAATGCAAACTTTTTTTTACAGTTTTATGTTCTCTTTGCTTCATCAGGGTCCATACAAAGACACCAAAAAGCAGGCAACAACAAAGATTTTTGACTGTGATGAAACAGAGACACGTTCATTAGCTTCCTCACAATTTACTCCAAGGAGTGACTGTAGTCATTGCTCATCTGCAAGGTCTTCAACAAGTTCTTTAACCTTTTTGTCACAGAATCATGTACCTTTAAGTCCCACGCAGAACACCCCATGTTTTTCTAAAGTCAATACTCATAATGTTGGCTGTCAGACATTTGAATCAGCTCTTGTTCCCTGTGATGCGTGTCATCAAGTGCAATCAGTTTTGAGAAAGACAGCAGATGCTTTGGTAGAAATGTTTGAGAGTGAGGGCCTGCCCTCCTCTCTCCAGCCACTCTCACTGGCCATGCAGGAAACGGTGGAACTGGGCCATATGACAGCCAGTGATGTTGCCCAGTGGGCCAGTGAGGAGCTCAGGGACATGCGGCGTCTGGCAAAACATCTACAAGATGTGCGAGATACGGTGCAGCCTCTGAAGGACAAACTAGTGGTTGCAGAGACAGATCGGGACAAATTCAGATCTGAGATGAAAAAGGCACGGAAAGAGCTCAAAGAAAAGATGGAAAATTACCAAACCAGCACAGTTCAGCTAGAGTTTTCATTGCAGAAGGCTCAGAGATCTGAGAAAGAATCAGAGCAAAGGCTGCAAGAGGAGCAACAAAAACTCACAAGAGGTGCAGTAAAACCACAAATAAATACGATGGGAATTCTACAAGATTGTGTTTACTACAAAGTCATCTTTTTTTTTGTGACAGAAATTTTGTCCCTGGAGGAAAGTAATTCAAAACTGCAAGAAAAAATAGCAGCACAACAAGATACATTACATGCACTGGGTAAGAACATGTAGGATTTTGTTTAGGTTACCCTTCTGACATTGTTTTGCAGAACTATATTGAAGTATTACCCTTCTGAAGTAGAATTAATTGTACCTGTATTGTCCAACATTTATGAAATTGTCTCAAGGGCTCTACTCTTGTCCGATGAGCACATAAAAATATACTGATGCTCTATGAGAAATCATTTTATTTTGTGGCAGAGCATGAAAAGGAAGTGCTGCAAGAGACAGTGAAAGCCTTGCAAAAAGAGGAAAAGGCCTGCCATGAACTGCAGGGCAGGATCCAACAGTTACAAAGTGAAATCTCTGAGGCTCAGCTCCTTTTTGACAAAGAGAGCGCCAAATACCACAGCGCTTGTCGTCAGCAGGAGGTCAGTGTCACAACAAACATCAGATTATTTGTTATTTGGCAGCTGGGGACCTTGACAGTATAAGTTGTGTGGCAGTTTTTCAGTGAAACGTTTTTTTCCTTAATGCATCCAGTCAATGCAGGCAAAGCAGAAATCCCTTTTAGAGAGAGTGGATGCCCTTGATGAGGAGTGTGAGGAGCTGCAGAGGCAGCTGGGAGAACGAGAGGAGAGACAGACTGAGCTCCACAATCAGCTGCAGCAGATGTCAGAGGAGAAGGAGCAACAGCAGGCTAAGCTTACACAACAACAGGTACTATTACCCACAGCCCAGAATTCCATATTTATGCCTTAACACCGAGTAGCTCAATCTGTATTACATTTTTTACAACAGGATTCTTTTTCTAAACTTGAGAAGGAGAAGCAGACACTGGAAACACACATAGCAGAGCTGAAGAACAATGTGGCTGAGCTAAAGGAGTCAGTGCAAGCTTGTAAAGACAGAGAGAGACTCTTGGTGGCTTTTCCAGAGCTCAGCCCCCTGTCCCAAGCCCAACCACAGAGTAAGCAATTATTTAATCATTGTGTATTATCCTCCTAGGACCCACTGTCCACATATGAGGACAAGAAATTCACAGCTTTATACAAAAAAAAGAAACAACTGTCCACCNNNNATCATGATGTTTCCAATATAAGCAATTATTTAATTAAAAAAAGCCAGAACTCAAAAACCTGTGGGGCTCCTGGGTCTTAGGAGGTTAAATATCTTTTCCTTAAACCTATCACTTACTGACTGGCATAACTGAAATGCCTGAACACAAAGTGTTCTTAGTGCTGTGTACCCTCACCTACAGATCCAACTGTGAGTGTGTTAAATGTAAAACAATAAATAAAAATAACATTTGTGATCTGTATAACAATTCTGCAAATGAGACAGAAGTTATCCTTAGCAATCGAAGTTTATGTAACAATGATCACTGCTTCAAATATGCAAATACAGTCTGATATAACATGACATAGTAAAGGAAACGGTGAATGTTTTTTTTCCAGTCGTATGATTTACAAATATGTTTTGTTTTCATGTTAATTTTGACTTATTCCAAGGTACAGGAAATGTTATTTTGGATATGGAGCAACAACTTCAAGCCAACTGCCTTCGTATACAGATTTTGGAACAGGAGAACACAGCCCTACAGAGCAGCCTTGTGAAACTGAAGGAAAGAGCACAATATGATGCCAGCAAAGTAGGACATGTGATTGAAATGTATTGTTAATGCTTAACATGTATGTTATGCATCAGTGAACTTGAAAAATACCTTGTATCATATTTGGATGCTTTGTATTAAATTATTAAATGATATAAAAATCAATCATTTTCTTTGCTAACAGGAAACCTCACCTCAACCAACATGGAGCAACTCCTTGCTCAGTGAAACAGAAGAGAAACATCAAAATCACATGATGCTGTTGCAGAAAAATCTATTGTAGGTGTATAATATATAACTTTGGTTAAATATTACACAGCACAGGAGACCATGAGCACCATGTTGTTAATTATTAATCACTGTTTCATTGGTATTGTTCTATTTCTCCTGCATGCTGCAGGCAGAGCAGCAGTGCAGCACAGCTCGGATACAGTAACAGCAGGAAGGAAGCCACAGGAGGAGAAAGTGGTGTGGAGTCAGCTGGGTCAGGGGATAGTGTGTCCACCGCCACCTCCCCCTCCTCCCTACAAATTCACCTTAAAACTCTCCACCACAGCACAGGCTCTGCCGCTGCTAAAGCCCGCACAAAAGCACATACCTCTTCTTTCCTCTTTCACTCCAGAGGATTGAACCAGAGGAAAAAATGAACCCTTACAGATGTCCTGTAAATGCATAACATAACCAAGGACGCAAATTTGTATTGTGGACTCTTTGTATCAAGATTTTTGTAAATCTGAGTACGGAATGTTGTAATTTTGTCTTAATTATTAAAATGTTTTACCTCTTACTGTACATACAGCATTTTCATCACATTTATGTTCATACCATTGTCACATTTTCTTCTCATTATGTAACATTGAAATGTGCTGCATTTATATTTATAATGAACTCTAAGTAAATAAGGATGCTTCTATTTTACTGATACTCAAACAGGTTAGGCTAGGGGTTCTGATATATGATACGTCTGAATATACCTGAATGAATGGAAGATAAGTTACATGGTTTTGAGTAAACAGCCACTATTTACTATCTGGAAGTGGTGTGGACAGACTTGTGTTGGTAGAATTTTTTTTACAGCCATTTGACAAGAGTATGGAGGGAGAGTTTCCATGGCAACGCAAGCGCACACCGCATTCAGTCTCTGTTCAATCACAAGGCTGACCTTTCTGTCTGTGTCGTCAAGTCAATACGACAGCCCATTAAGGATGGGCTGTCGTATTGACTTGACGACAGTGCCTGAAGATCAGGGCTGCACAATTAATGTCACATACGTGCTATTTTTATATACTGATGTGTAATATGCAACAACTATAGGAGATAGTATTTGATCATACCTCGATCTATCTGTTATAAATCACCTTTTGTCTCCTGAGCATCATGTCTCTGCATTGCTAACTCAACTAACCTTTCGTTTTATTCACTCTGTAGCCTACTCATAACCTGAGGGTGACATGTTCTGAGTTCAAGCAATTGTGTTCTATCTGCACTCTTACATCTGAGTTAGTTTTTGTAAGTGCCATTTGTTATGTAAATTTTGTATTGCATTAGAAAAGGCTGAATAACAAAATTTTAAAAAGAATTGTCCTCCGTGGTCATGTTTCCATAATGTCGAATGTATTTAAAGGATCATTTAAAATGTCAGACTATGTGTTTCCATGAACTGGTTTGAAATTAATACATTTATTTTGTGTTCTATCTGCACTCTTACTTTATTTTAGTGGAGTATTATTTATGTTTTATTGATTATGTTTAAATTGTAATTGTGTTTTTAACTGTCTCTTTTCCATTTCTGTAAAACACTGAATTGTCCTGTGTTTGATTTGTGGTATACAAATAAATCTGCCTTGCCTAATTGAAATTGTGCTCAAGGTCTTTCACCCAGAGTCACAGATGCCAGTGAACATTAGGCTACTGTTACGCATGACAAAGTGATCAATTTGTACAAATCTGGTGTTTAGTCCTGTTAATCTAGAACAGTTGGCTCCTGATGACTAAAAATATTGTCATAATTATGTAACACAAACACTAACAGCAGATGACTTGTCTGCTTTCCTAACACAAATAGATCGTGGCATTTGATAATAAAAACTATTATATTCACATATCAATGTTACTGAAAGCAGCTTAGTATATATTGTATGTAAACTGTAGCTCTTCATCCACATGTAGCTTTTATTTTATCCTTTGAATTAGATACAGAAAAATTCACACCTTGTAAAGAGCCGAGTATTGTGAAGATGAGATGTTCAGAAACTTTCAGATTTGATCAAATTTAGAATCAACCCATGTATTGAAGTCTGTAGGATGTAATTTCCAGAAGGGAGCTGCAGTCATATTAACTCATAATATACAATTTTGTAAATGCTGCTTCAAAACATTTATTTTAAATTTTTAACACAGTCTTTTGCGATTTATACAGACGTACACTATAACAGAAAGTTCTGAGACCTTAATGTGCAATAACAGGGCAAATACAGTTCATAAGTCACAAATGAACTGCATCCTCACTGTGCTTCCTGGCACAAAAAGACAGAGAAAGAGGTGAGAGAATGTTCAGCTTAAAAAAGCACCACAGTATTAACAACTGTCACTGGCCCTGACATCAAAAGCGTAACACAAAAATACTAGACAATAGTTTCTGAACAGTGTGCAAAGTTGTACAAACTCCCTTGAAGCCAAGTCATTTTTGTAACTGTGCCAAATAGCCTTCATCTAAAACACACTCTACCATGTATGGGTTTTGGTGTGAAAGTTACTGGTATGTATTCTGTTTAACAACTTTTGTCAGATGATGAAAAGAAAAACTTATATCAGACTGATTGCTGTAACTTTAGAAACCAGTCTGCATTGATTACAATGTATTTAAGGCCATTGGTTTGTTGAGTAACACATGCAAACACAAACAAAATGCATAACAACAAAGAAATAACCATTTCAAGTGCAACTACCTATAGAATAAAAAAAGAAATGTTAATTTACTGACATTGTTCTTAATAAGTATAGGTTGTGGGAATGTTATTTGTATGTGTGCCTTTCTCTAATCTAGGTCAAGCTGTAGACTGGCAACAGGGGCTGCTGCAAATCTGCCGGGATTACAGAGGCCTCACAAAGATGAAGCACATCACCATCCCAAACATAACAGCTGGTATCTGCCTGACAGTGCTTTACCCTGTGTATTAGGATAGCTACTCAATAGGTTTGTGCTTCCCTTATGGTATATGTAATAATTAGCTCTCAGCATTTTTATTAACCAGTCATTTGGCTATAAAATAAAGAGCTCAAAAATCTGTTTCATGCAATGCTAAAAGGTAGAGAGGGGGAAGGGGAAGACCGTGAGAAAAAGACAAACCGGTGACACTTAAAAGAACAGGGTCATGGGATCAGATCTAGGGGATTAAATGACCCACTCAAGTGTTGGATCAGCTAAGTAAAAGGTGAACACAAATTACTCATGAAGAGGTACATGCAAAAGGTGGCAGATATAAAAACAGACACAAAACGGACAGCAGCAGGAAAAGGCAACTCACAAAAAAACTGAAGCTAAAGATATCTATAAAAAAAGCAAAAATATTAACAGTAATAATAGAAAAATAAATACATAGTTAAAGATCTAGGAGTAAATAACAGAAATTGCTCTTTAAGTAATAAAAGAAGGGGGCAGACTAGGAGAATTCACACTGGTACAACGTGCAGTTTCTCCTGAGGCTTCAGAAGGGGATTGAAGCTTGAGAAAAAGGCAAAAATGTAAACTCACACACATTTTTACATGGGTGCGAAGGTTTGTGCATTCCTCTGCTTAACTGATAACATGCAGCAAATTAACACATACTTTACTGATAATGATATCTTCAAGAAAAAAATGTGCAGCGTCTTCTACCTTTGCTGAGAGTGACATTTTTAGGTCTGGATCTGTATTAAAATTTAAAAACCATCCACTGAGTATACTTAACGAAAAGTACAGTTTGTCACAAAGAAAGCACCATATAACCTACAAATGCATGGATTTTGACAAAGTGGCAGGTTGCAAGAAAAGAGCTGTTTCTGAAGGATAGAAGACAAGTTTGGTGCTGGGAGTTACAGAACTAATAAAGCTCTCTATTGTACATTCGAGTATTACAAGGTATACAAATAAGTTTCACAATGAGACAGAGAGCGAGCATCCCATCCTGTGGTGTGCTTACATTTGCGTAGCAACAAGTACAAACTGTGGCAGGCCAGTTACACGCTAAAGGGAGTGAGATAGAAAGAGTATACAAGTTATTATGCCTATGAGTGGGAGACAACAGATAATACCAGGCAGTAGTAATGACTATATTTGGTCACACATCATCTCTTTCCTGCATACTCCTCAGCAGCTGAGGCAGTGGGGGGGTTCACGTGGTGCACCGAGGTTTCCACTTGTCCATCGGGCTGGACAGACTGCACTGTCTCTACCAGGCTGCCACTGGGTAGAACCACGTACCGGGCGGCCATGTCTTTGGGCTGCAGCTCCCGCCTTCCTTCCTTACTATGCCAGATCCCGTAGCCAAAATAAACAAGGAGACCTGGGGAAATGACAGCATGAAACACTGTAACTGCAACGACCATTTAAAATAACACATGCTGTATGAATTATTGAGAAAGGTGTCATTTACTCTCATTTAATTAGTGTTTAGTACTAATTAAGGATTCAGCTTATGTTACGTGTACGCTTTAGGTCTAGTTTAGAGACATATACTGGATTAGTTTTAGATGGTCTGTGAGTTGGTAATGTTATTACTGTATAATACATGTATTCCATTCAAACCTAAGCATGCTAGGCAACATATATGTTCACTATTATTTATTTGGTGTCTAGGACCATATTCTCAAACTGTATATACTGTACAGTGGTGGAAAACCGTTTTTGGACGCCCCATGCATTTGCATTAAGAACCTCTAAGTCATTGAACCAAGCATTATACCACATGCATCCTTCTGGTCCTGCACTGTTCCGTCGTGGTCAAAACTGGATGTTTCAGCATTGTAAAACCCCTTGAAACACATTCAGGGCAAGACATGTTGAAAGTGTCAAGAATGTAGTTCTGTTATTATCTCTTGTTAAAAATGCAGAAAAAAATGCAGTCACATTCACCTTTTAATTCACAAAGCAGATTTTTCTGCAAATATTTCCTTATAATATTAGAGACTGTGTAAAATTTTAAGGGTGTACAAAAACTTTTTTCCACAACTGTAGTCTCATTTCACATATCTCCATCAAGTCCTAAATTTTTGTACTTGTATTTTAATTGTGAATAAATCTGAACCAAACCACACTGATGTTTTCTATCTTCTTTACTGTTACACTTATTACTCGACTTTAAATCCACCTCATCTCTTTTCTCAGTAATGCTCATTATGGAAGGTGTAAATGGCTCCTGTTTTCTCTTGAGAAAACAGGCTCTGAGAACCCTAATGCCCTGTCGAGTGTAATGTTCCACAAGTATGCATCTTGTTAACTTGCAGCAGTCTGACAGTTGTGTTTAAATGGTTTAACTGTGGAGAGAAGCCTTAAGCTAATGTAGCTAATCACGTTTCCAAACCGATCCCCTTCAGCGACAGAACCAATACTGCTGTGTGAGCACCGTCTGCATCAGACAAAAGGGAAACCTTTCTATGTTTAACACATCATAGAATGCATAAAGCTGGCAGACAGCAGAATAATGCTATGAACAAGAAATTAACACACAATTGCTGGGATTAATAAAGTATTGTGAATCTGAATCTTCAAACGAATGACAAAGATCAATTAAGTCCATGTCATGCACTGTGTATTTGTCTTTGTCTGTTCTTTGTCATATATTAAAAAGACTTTAGAAGCCACTTTGTCTCTCTCCATGTGGAGCTTTCTTACCTATAGCAATCCATACAGTGAATCGAATCCAGGTTAGATAGCTGAGCTTCATCATGAGGAATACATTTATGAGGATACTGGCACCTGGAGACAATGGAACCAGAGGTACCTATACAACAGAAAATACACACATCATGTTTATGTAATATATGTATTTGGCTGTGATAACTGGGATAGTCATGTGTCTCATGATAATCAAGAATTAATATTTGTAAAGTCAAGTCAAACAAACAAAGTCAAACAAAATGGTATCAGTTACCACTGTACACACAGTTAACAGTTATCATGAAGCTCACCTGGAATGTTTTGCTGTCAGTTTGTGGCTCATGAATCCATATGAGAGCCAGGCTGACAACATAAGCCAGACTAAAAATCACCAGCAGCATTGTGAAACTCCAGACCGGCAGATGCAGTTGCTTGGTTCCAAATTCCAGCACAACACAGAGGGACACTGAGCTCACTATCAGAGTCAGCACAGAGAAGGCCACCACCTCGCCTGGCTCACAGTCCCCCAGCAGCCGGCCAAGGTATGGTTCCCAGCATGCCTTCAGCTGCCCCACACCGCGCTGCTCTCTTGTCTTCTGTCTCTCCACCAACTGGAGTTTATCAGAGAAGGACTCATACTGCTTCAGTTCGCCACTGTCCTCTGCTATCGTCTGAGACTCTGAGGGTGCAGGGGAGGGTTCAGCATTAGGGTTGGGAGATGTAGAAGCTGTACTCTTGGAGGTGGATTTGTCAGGCTGGAAGCGGAGCACAATAATGCTAGCTGCCACAAAGGTGTATGCCAGCAGAGTACCGATGGACAGGAACTGAACCAAGGCCTCCAGGTCAAAAATGAGAGCCATGGTGGCCATGAGTACTCCAAACACCAGAATTGCATTGACAGGGACTTTGGTAACAGGATTGACCCGTGCAAAAATGGAGAAGAACAACCCATCCTCTGCCATGGCGTACACAATCCGAGGAAGGGAGAACAGATTACAGAGTAGCACGGTGTTCATAGCTAAAAACAGGAAGACAGTAAATATTACAACATTGTAATATGCGCCGCCACATCTGCATTGTTTATATTGTGTATAACATCCATTTAAATGACACTTGAAGGTTCATACTCACCACAGATGGAACCTACTGCCACCACAACTCCAGCCCAACTGTAACCACGGCGGAAGAAAGCATCTGCCAGAGCTGAGTTGGGGTCCAGTGTATGCCATGGTACCATGAGTGTGAGCACTGTGGAGACCAGGATGTAAGCTGTTGCTGCCAATCCAAGGGAGATTGCAGTGGCGATGGGGACAGCTTTCTGTGGGTTTTTTGCCTCTTCACTTGATGATGCAATTACATCAAAGCCCACAAATGCGTAGAAGCAAGTGGCTGAACCTGCCAGTATTCCAGACAACCCAAAAGGTGCAAAGCCTCCTTCTTTCTGACTCCAGTTGGCTGGTTCCGCAAGCACAAAACCAAAGACCAGAATGAAAATGATGACACCCATACTAATTGTGGAGAAGATGTGGTTGAGGTAAGAGGACACTTGGACTCCAAAGGAAATGAAGAATGAGGCAACTACTAGAATCCCTGCTGCTAGTACATCAGGATAATGGGCGAGAAAGGGGATGTTCCACTGCATAATGTGTGTCTCAGTAAAGTTTTGGATGGCATGGTTAAAAATGGAGTCCAGATAGCCACTCCATGCTCTTGCCACAGCAGCACCACCAATCATGTTCTCCAGAATAACATTCCAACCAATGAGAAAAGCCCAAAGTTCTCCTACGGAGACGTAGGTAAACATGTAGGCAGATCCTGTCTTGGGAATGCGCGCTCCAAACTCTGCATAACAAAAGGCAGCCAATAAAGAAGCAATACCTGCAAAAAGGAAGGATATGATGACAGCAGGCCCAACCATGTCTTTAGCCACTGTGCCTGTTAGGACATAAAGCCCAGAGCCAACCATGCCACCAACTCCCATTAGAGTCAGGTCCAGTGTAGAGAGGCAGCGTTTCAGTGATGTGGCCATCATGTCATCATCCAGCGTCTTGAGTCGGTTCAGTTTCTGACAAAGGCGCACCGCTGGTGCGCAGCCTCTCGGACAAGTTGCCATAGCTACAGAATTAGACAGGCTAGGTGGGCAGGATGGTGTTTTAACAGTCACACTGGACCCATCACCTGTCTATGAAGCTGATCTGCAAGATCACAAAAAAGTGACAAAGGTCACCTCAAAATAGGAAAAAAAAACTCCAACAACATTTAAATGCTTTGTTGTATTCACATTTTAACCATAACATTAATTACATTTGATGATCATATTTTAGGTGTTTAGATTGACATATTTTTACTTGCAGTAGGATAATAAAACATTATATTTACATTGTATTTACATGCACAAATCTATCACAATAAACTGATCAGTATCCATTCCAAATCAAATGTAAATAGTTCAGGGACCATTTTCAAGTTGCGGTGTCAGCTGTTGACTACTTGTATGTTATCTGGGTTATCATGCAGGTGAGGCCCTTGGTGATTCTGCAATGAGGTGTTATGTGGCAGCCTATTGAACACTGCACAGAATAAAGCACACGTCATTCATTTGCCAATGTAAAACAAGAAGAGGAAAAGAAAAGAAACCGATTTGATAGCACTAACAAACGGCACGGAACATGTTTCTTTTATTTATTTGTCCTAATGGATGTGACTAGTTTTTCCATTGGGCCAGACCCGGGAATCATCTTCCTATTCCAGGCGGTTCAACATCCTATTCCTGCCCTCGGAAGGCATATGGCGACACCAGGATGCCTCTCTGCTATAATTACGTAACGCTTTATCCCCCCTCTAGAAATAAAGCCAGAGTCAGATGAACACGACTCACTTTTCTTTCATATTAATCCTCATTACACATATCCACGGACACCGTCCCGCTGTAGACGGCGCAGATGAGCAATAACATAAACGCCGTTTTAAATAACAAATTAATAATTTACAACAAAATGGAAACGGACGCAGGAGGAGGATCGGTAGTACAGTCTACTTCTGGATGCAGAGCTACATCGCACTTGTAAATTGCGAGGCAGGTGTGGTTATTTAACGGGACAGGCTCGGCAATACCAAAGTGAACGTGGCAGTCACTACATCACAAATACAATTATTGTTTTACCGATTTTTTGTTAGGGCTCCCTCATCTGTGCAGCTGATCCAGTGCGGTTAGAAGTTGCCACGGCGCATCGCCTAGTGATGGAGCAGAAGGTGCGCCGATGAATAAAACCAACATGCACCACCAGGACTGGTCCTTAAAGGCGCAGTCACGTCCACTCCTGCTGAAAGGCTTCCCCCAGCGTCCGCCCCACCCATCACACGGTAAAGGAGGAGGGTCTGGGGCCAGGACTCCCTGACAGATGCTGCCCCCTCCCACCTCCCTTATTTATGCATTAACCATGAATACAAATGTAAGAATCATAACTTTGTGTTATTGCAGTTTATGAAGGAAGAATTGCAATTTAAATCAATTTAAACATTTAACCAACTAATACAGATAGGCTACAACACCAAATATGCTGAATAATATTTTTTAAATTCTTATGTAACAAAGAGCAGGACATCCAAAACTGCATGGTTTTGAACAAATGTTCCTCCAGAGGAAACTAAGACTTTACATCAGGGGTGGGCAATCCTGGTCCTCGAGGGCTGGTGTCCCTGTATGTTTAAGATATTTCCCTCTTCCAGTACACCTGGACACCATTAACGTTATCAGGCTTCTGCAGAGCTTAGTGATGAGCTGATCATTAATTGAACCAGGTGTGCTTGAATAGGAAAATATCTAAAACATACAGGACACCAGCCCTCAAGGACCAGGATTGCCCACCCCTGCTTTACAGTTACTACCTTATTCAACCCTGTGGCCACCAGAGGGTCCCCTAGAGCTTATTACATTTACCACAAGGAAGCTTTAAATGTTATTTTTTGTGCTACATCATATTGACAAGAGGATTGGGACATCTACCTTCACATGCACATGAATTATCATGATATCCTATTCTTAATGCATAGGATTTAATATGGAATTGCTCCATCCTTTGCAGCTATAATGTTATGTTCAGCATCAACTATATTCTGGGAAGGGTTTCCACGAGGTTTAGGAGAGTATTTATGTGAATTTTGAACAATTCTTTCAGAGGCACATTTGTGAGGTCCAAAAAAATTGGGAGCATGAATTGTTCAAAATGTACTGGTATGCTGAAGGATTAAGAGTTCCTTTCACTCAAACTAAAGGGCCAATCAAGCCCAACACTGTCACCAAACTTTACACTTGGCACAACGCACTCAGGCAAGTACGTAATCCTGGTAACAGCCACATCCAGACTCATCCATCGGATTACCAGACAGAGAAGCATGATTTCTCAGTCCAGAGAACACACTGCTCTAAAGTCCAGTGGCAGCTGCTTTACATCACTGCATCCAATGCTTTGCATTACACTTGGTGATGTAAGGCTTGGATGTAGCTATTCAGCTATGGAAACCCATTTATTAAAGCTCTCTATGCACTGTTCTTGAGCTAACCTGAAGGCCATGTGAAATTTGGAGATCTGTAGCTACTGACTTTGCAAAATTGGCAACGTCTGGAAGTGACTGTAAAACCTGAATTCAATGATGTGGAGGGGTGTTCCAAAAGTTTGGGGAATATAGTGTATCTGTCAGTAGTAGTGAAACATAAAATGCAATATCATCTCCCAAGTAAGGGTTTTTTGTTTGTTTTTTTACGACCAATGCAAAAATAGCACAGAAAAAATATTAGGTAGTAGGTAACTGCGTTTTTCTTTTAATTTACTAACCCTTAAAGACCTAAACAGTCACTGGTAACCAACAGCATCTACCGATCTAAAATGTTTAATATCCTCTGAACCACAAATCCTACCAATTCACTGAAATAATTGAGGTAAAATGCAATTTCTCATCAGATATAACCCATTTGGATGTGCAGAGGCTCTGTAGTGAATGTGGAAAGACCGCTATGTTCCGCAACATTGATTCACCAGGAAAACCCATGTAGTTTGATAAATGACAGTGACTGTAGATTCTTTTCACTTTTTCTTCAGTTTTCAATGTTTTGATATAACAACCTTTGAATTTACTCTGAGCTTCTATTAACATCTGAGGATCAGTGAATTAAATATAGGGAAACACCTGATTTTCACTGAAAAACTCAGAGATTGTTATAATAAATGTTGATAAACAGCCTAGGAAACATTAGTCGCCACTTAGATCTTCCAGGTGAGGAAGTCTGCAGGGCCATGTCAAAAAACTGAATTCTTAATATACCACTAAAATGGTCTTTGATTCTTGGGCACATTAGCACTAGATGATGCCCCTATCTTAATATATTCTAAAATTAAATAAAAGTTGGAAATTGGAATAATCAATGTTTTCCCACCTCAAGAAACAATATGCTCACATGTATTTAAAAAAAAGTGATCCCCAGACTAGCTTTCCTTTAAAATATGTCCCACTGTGATACTCATTGCTCTAATAACATTTAGAATAAAGCTTTGAGAATGAAGTTAAATATCATAAAAAATGTCATTAATATCTTAACAGCATGTATTCATATATAATCCAAAAATAGAAAAAAACCCACATGAAGCACTACCCAAACTACTTATTTGACAGTGACAGCAGCAGCAACAACATGTCTGTGCCAAATGAGTCCTTTATTATTGAAGGAAAGTGAACACTAAGTAGCACACATTTTCCCCAACACACATTTACACATTTTGCAGAAAGAGATTTGGTCTGCTTCTGTTTTTTTTAATGGCAAATTTAACTGAACAGTAGGGTGCACATTATCCTAAACAGCTTTGCCCACAACAGAAAACACTAAAATGACACTGTAGCTGCCCAGAGTGGGGTCTCTCATTCACGTAAAGTACATACACCTCAAGGTTACTCCTTTAAAGTCATTTTGAGACCTGTATAAAGAAAACCACCTCATATCTTGCTGAATGTGACTGAGTTATTTGCAGCTTTCTCTTGTCACAATTTGCCACAATGTTATTCAGTCACTTAACTTTGCCATGCCACAACTTGCTACTGCTCTCCTCCACAGCAAGAAACATATTTCTTGTGTAACTGAAAACAACCACTCTCATCGCAACAGATTAACATTGTCCTGTGTGTTGAAGAGAGCGATCCTGCACATTGACCAACACATGTCAATATCTCTCAATTACTCAGATCTATCACCATCTGAATATTATATGGTTTGTTGTGTCACCATAGGCATCTGCTTCAAAGGACTCCAGATTGTGATTCCTTCTGTTGAAGCTTGAGAATCAGTTCAAGAAGGTTCATCTGCATTGTCAGCTCCTGAAATAAAACATAGGGTTACGCCACCTGCTGGAGATTTGACTTCATTACAAAGAACAAGACTAACCTTTTGCTGTATTTGTGCTGTTAGAATGGCCCCCTGTATTTTTAATTTAAAGGAATAGGCTACACTAAAGGTTTACCTGTGGATTAGTGGTGATGTAAAACCCTGGGACCCCAGCTTTCTCCAAGGTGTTTTGTTGGTCTATTACTTTTTGATCCATTTCAGACACAATCTTCTTATCCATCATCCTTTGCTCCTCTCGCACACGAATTTCCAGAGCCTAAAAACATATGCATCTTTTAGAGGACCACAAACTACACACAAGTTGATAAAGGCAAGTCTTTTTTCTGCCTGTGATCTACCTCTAACTCGGCTTGATGATTTGACTTGAGAAGTGCCAGGTTGTGAGACTTGCATGTCTGCAAAGCATCTTTGTGCTTCCTTACAAGATCTTGTTTGAGTGCTACACAAAAAACAGTATCAATATAAGCATAATCATAATAACACACGTAGGTCATATACAGATTTGACTTCTTTTTCACAGAACAGGCATAAGTTAGCTTCTTGAATTAATTCTGTTGTTATTCACCTTGGTGTTCACAGTGCAGCTTTTGCCTCTGATTGTACAGATTTTTCTCAGTCAGATGCTGAATGTCCAAGAGCCCCTGCACTATTTCATAGACGGTTCCGTCTATGAGGGCCTGGGCCAGGTCACTGAGGGTGTTGTAAGACAGTCTCTGTTGGAAGGAACTACCCAAGCAAACAAAAACAACACCAAATGTCCAGTTATAGAGCGAACAAACAATAACATTTCCCGGTATTCAGTTCTGTACAATGCGTGGGACGTGTTTCCTGAAGCTAAGGCAAACAGTACCTGGGTAAATCTTTCACTAGTGTTTGCAGTTCTGATAACAGGTAATAGTGTCGCTCCTGTTGTTTGGTAGAATCACCGGCAGTGACTCCGGGATAAGTGTCCATCTCCTAAACTAACTGAAGTGAGGAGAATAATGAACTAAACTGAAACAGGATCAACACATTCAGCTAGTTAGCTTCCACTAGCAACTTCAGCTAATTTCACCCATGATATAGTGAACATTTTCATCAATTATATAATAGTATTACCTACTGAAGACTCGACTACATCTAACGACGCTCGAACACTGACAAGATATGTTTAGAATTCCATTAAATCCTGTAAATGGAAGAAAGGACTGTTCTTTTTTTCCTATAAGTTGGAAAGATGTTTACTCCCATTCACTTCATCAAGGACCCCAATAGGTGGACAACGCGATGCCTGCATAAATCCCACAATAAGATGGTGCTTACAATAACAGAAAATGCTCACCAGATGGCGCAGTGTAACTTAGAGCCCGTCAAGTATGGTGACCATACATTAATGGGTATAACAAATAAGATCAACAGCGTGTCCTAAGAGGCAGGTACATAATTCATGAATGGTGTCAAATAAAAGATCTATTACTGACTCTACTCACACCGTAAAACATGGGAATGATTATTTAATATTTTTTTTAATTTAGTGAAGGACATTTTTGATTATAATAAGCGCTGACATAAGAGTGATCTCGCCAAAATGCCTTCCAGCTGCCCACGCTGACCCACACCGCGTAACCTTCTGGTGTGGAGCTGACTGGATGCGCGCTTCTGTCGCGCGCTGCTGGTGGGCTGTGCGCCGTCACGCGCTGGAGGTGCCGTGAAATGAAGAAAACTGAGTTGCGGAGGAGAAGAGCGTTATTTATAAGAGCGTGTATGGAAACATAAGAGAAACCGCTCCCTAGATTTATTCGACTAAAATGGCCAAAAATACATCTCTATATTTTCGAATTGTCGAGGGCAGGAACCTCCCGGCCAAAGACGTGTAAGTAATTTACTAATTACCTTGGGTGTTGGGCTCAAGTATTAGATAATGCAACAGACAAAATTGCTAAACACCTGTCAGGTTAAAAGTTCAGCTCATTTTTGAAATCTTAAATTACAAACACACCTTATAGTTGTCTGGTGTAAATTTGTTGAATGAATTCTGTGTGATATAGTTCTATTCAAATCTGCCATAGAATGTCATTCTAACTGACACACTAATATGTCAGCCTGAGGGATCACGTCTCATGCTGCATATCTTTTTTATTTCTTTCACAAGCTCCGGAACCAGCGACCCATACTGCATTGTAAAAGTTGACAATGAAGTTGTGGCCAGGTGAGTGCCGATCTACATACTATCCACCTAGTGTCTTCTATAGAGCTACAGATGCAGATTATACTTCACCCCAAGACCCCAGAGCACACTTTATGACGGGTCAGTTTGTCACTGTGCTCCTCATGCCCTACCCATGTAAACCCGGGTGGAGAGTGTGTGTGATCAGGACGGTGGTGCCCACGGCGTGGCCCCTCCAACATTGAAAACCTGATACTCGTTTGGCGTTTAAAACAGCGGTAGGTAACCATGGAGAGGATGCATCAATTATTGCAGCAGGCTGTGGAAGCAAGGAGAGTTCAGAGGGGCTCAGTGTGGCTGCACGTTTAGATGGTTTAATGTGTGATAGTGTTTTATATTAAAGCGTATCCCCAGGAAAATAATTATGTTAATTCAAACGTTTCACTTGTCACCAACTCAGATTCCAATAGGGGAAAAAGTTGGTTGTGTGCTGTAACAAGAACATGGGGTGAATACAGTAGATTTTGCTCCATCTGGCATTGTGAGGGAAAATGGCACAATGAGTCACAACAGACACTCACACTAATTATCTTGTACTTGTAGTGTTTCTGGCCAACTGACTCCTCCAGTATGATGTTCATGGATAATGTGGCTGCTGGAGTCTAGTGGGATCTAATTGGTACAATGCATTCTGCTAAACAGAATGTTTAATTATAACAAAGGGTTGAGTTACTGTGGATTATTTCAGTATTATTGAAGATATAATGCAACAGGAAAACAGATGCCTTGCATCTAACAAGACCTGTAAAATGATCATGATATTATGATGATAGTTATTTATCCAGAACAGTTATTAAAAGACATTGGTAGCCTGATGTAGAATTGAAAATCTGTACATTTTTTAGATTAATGTAGTGATGCACAGCTTAAATTGACATAGGCCAAACATAGCATGTTGACATTTTACAGTGTTGATTAATGACTATTAATTAAATATTTAATTCAGATGCAGTCAAGACAAAATATGATTTCACAATGGTTTTTTTTCCGTCTATTAAAATTTTACACTGAGTGTGTGGATTATCAACAAACAAAACAGCAAAAAACAACATTTCCAAGGGTGTTACTATGCATTATGTGCTAAAAAATTAAAAGGATTTTAAAGTAAAGCACCAATATTAGCCAGTGAGTAGAGAAATATAGTACATGTAACAATTAAACTGGTGGCATTTGGCATGGTGGAGATTTATAACAATAATAATAATAATTTATTTGTGTTATTATGAGGTGGCAAAAGGTTGATAATACAACCAAATTACTTTCTGTCAGTTCAGTTTTATTGTATACAGAGCATTCAGAAAATGAATCCATTTTTGTGCATTTCACTGCAAGTTGTGACAAATGGACCCTATTTATAGTCAGCTGAAGTAAAGATAACAGTTCTCTCTCTGGTAGAATGGATGCTTCAAAGAAAAGTCTATGTTTCTGGTTAGAATGAGCAGTTAACATTATGACATAAGATATAAACAGTTTTATGGATATGATAAAATATTGAAAAGCTGACCTTTTCCAGAAGGTGTTTTGAAGAATAAAAGAGGAGGGTTGAATTGACACAGTGTAATGTTTGCTACCAGTGGAAAACTAAGGAAAAATATAATTTTTTTACCAGAGTATACATGGTTTCATGTAAACAGGAACATTACAGGAATATTACTTTTCATTTGCAATTATTTGGGATAATGTCTTTTTTATAAATAGGAAAAAAACCCATTAATATTAGCATGCACATAAACATAGTCACTGACACTTTTTAATAAAGCACAGTTATACCAATGTTTCTGCTGGGATGGCTGGTGTCATACACCACTAAAACTCCAATACTGTTGTCATTATTCCTTTGGTTCCTGTTGTTTCACATAAGCGTCTGAAGTCAGCATGTAAACTGTCTTTTTCAGGACTGCCACAGTGTGGAAGAACCTTAATCCTTTCTGGGGTGAAGAGTACACACTGCACCTCCCGATGGGATTCCATTCACTGTCTTTCCATGTCATGGATGAGGACACGATTGGGTAACTGCCTTGTCCATATCTGTCTGCAAACTATTCTATGTTCATCTGCAACTCCTGAATCACCAGAGCTCAGATGTTGATTTATAGTCTTTTAAGCAATCATGTTGTTGCTCATGAATTAATATGTTTGGGTTGAAAGCTCATGTACTGGTTAAATGTTTTGGAAAATCTCCAAGCTTTGAATAAACAAACATTATCAGGCAGATGGTAGTCCAGATAGAGTGATTAAAGGTTGTTTTTTTTTCTTCTCCTGACCACCAGTACGCTAATCAATCTGTCTTGAAATCATTTAACCTCAGCAAGAGTAAACAACTCTGAAAGCATTTTGAGGACCATTTGTCAATCTATTTTTTAATTCTATTTCTACAGTCATGATGATGTTATTGGAAAGATATCTCTGAGCAAAGACACGATCGGATCCCAAGCTAAAGGTAAGGCTGAAAAAAAAAGCACATGAGTGTACATTTATAATATGATGGGTCTGTGACTAGAGCTTAGAGGGCAAACATATGTGGTTTTCCAAGATGGAGTCAAAGGTCTGAGTGAATGGAGTCAAGACTGTTTTAGACCGAACCCCTGAGAATGTCTCTGAGTGAATATTCTCACTTGAGTTGAATACTATTTTTACAGCCCCTTTACTCAGAGGAAACAAAATTATCATTCACATTAAATCTAATGTGATTGGTCCATATAAACCCAGGGATTTCTTATAATTAGGTGACTATAAAAGTGCTATAAAAAGAAAAAAAATCAACATTTCATTTCATGACTATGTAATGTGTAGATGTCCTACGCAGGCTTTCCTGAAATGTGTCACCCTGTTACCACAACTTCAACACACAGCTCATCATATTGCACTTAAAATAGGATTCTTGAGATGATGATGTTGTTTTCTGAAATTTGTGAGTGTTTATCAGATTGCGATAGCTGCATACTGAGGATTCTTACATAAAAAGCAACCTGGTATCGCCTTCACACCTGTGATTCACTGCCACATGTCGCTACTGAGTCATTTACTCCTTCGTAGGAATCTTCTCACAGACTGGCCGTGACATTGTACCCCTGCTTATGTTCGATATTTTTAATTAATAAACAGAACTAGAATGGAAGACCATGCTTCATTTTCTTCTGCTTGAATATTAAACCACAAATTCCGACCTTTTCCTCCTTTTTGTCATCTGGTGATTAGCGTAACTGACTCTTACCACGGTCTTACTCCAAAGTTGTCCTGGAGGTAAACCACTCTTCAGTGTTATAAAAAATACAAACATACAATCCGACTAACCTTTATTTTACCAGGCATGATATTTAGATCAGTTTTTTATTTACAGTGGCAGCTTGGCAAGTGACAGAAAACACATAGAGGAAGAAGAGGAGGGATAAAAACAAACAAAAGTAATAAATAATCAAACAGACAGAATCAAGGCACATAATTAACAAAGACTAGACCACAATTAATAAACTGCAAAGTCAAGCTGAAATGACCATGAGTTGACCTTTAAAACTGTTAATCAGGAATAAAACATTTACTGATAGCATTAAAAATGTCCTTATGCAGGCACTTAAAAGCTGAGACTGAGATAAATTCATCAAGTTTCAGTCTTTTTTATCTGGCTGGCGTAAGTAAAGGGGTGTGGGGGGTGTTATTGACCGGAAATCAGTTCTATAAATCAGTGTGAAGGTGTAGATTTTACTGGCTTCCAAAAGGAATGGTTTTGTCCTTGGCTCGACCATTCCACCAAGTTTCATGACCCAGACAGACATATATATGAGTGGTCGCATTAATCTCCTTGCCAGAGGTAATAAAACTAAATTTGACATGAATGAATGAATGAATCATATCTCATGTAAATTATGTAACAGAGTATCAAGGACAAAATTCTTTAATCATGTCTTTACATTTTGCATATAAATGGCCATTCACCATGTATCCTTACCCATATATATGTTAAAATATTACTAATTTCTACTATATATATTTAGTTTTTTTTTCATTCTTTTTAGAAAGAGTAGAATACATGAATTGTGTTAACCATGTTGTTTATTCCCATCTGTGTTTATTATCCTTAGACATTGTTCAGTTCACATGAAAAGTATGTTATAGGTAAAAGGCAAGGGCGTCAAACATACGGCCCATGGGCCAAAACCAGCCCTCCAAAGTGTTCCACAGGATGAATTTGCAAAGTATTACAAAAGAAATATTACACAGAAGACATTGGGTTAGTTGTTAGTTGTTGATCATAAAGTTAAATGCTATATTTTTCATTGTTTTTGATGCCTGTTACTAAATGTTTGTGCCTTAGTAGATCCACTGCGATCTGTAAGTTGTAATGCACATGTATAAATAATAAAATGAGCCATATTATTCCTAAAATTGCACTTTTCCTTAAGACATTTTAGGTTGTTCATAGATTTTCAGAGTATTTGCATTTTTTCTGAAAGGATAGTTTATAAATGTAAACATTTTCATATTGTAATTTAACTTTTTTTTTGCACTAAAACAAAGAGAAAACATTGGAGTTGTCATTATTTATAAGTTATTATGCGATTATTTTACTGGTCTAGCCCAAGGTGTGACATTTCTGCATTAAAACATCTATAAACATTTAAGTGGCATCATACTGACACACTTAATCTATGATATAAATTTAATGCCGATAAGGCTCACACTGCCGACTCCACAATCCCATGATACGTCAAACTACTTTTTTGTTATTATTTTGACTAAGACACCATAGTGGTAAAACTGATATACTATGTCCTGAAAGACAAATGATCTGTTTGGACTTGGCAGGGTTAGATAGCTGGCTGAACTTGACAAGGGTCGACCCAGATGAGGAGGTCCAAGGGGAGATCCATCTGAGTCTTCAGCTGCTGAAAGACACGGAAAAAATCTGTTTAAGATGTCAAGTCATTGAAGCCAGGTACGAACACAACTGTAAAGAGCATGTAAGGATCAAGAGCTCAAGGATGGACTACAGGAGTGGGATTAGAAGGCGGGATGCATACTTGTTGTTGAAATCTGTGTATCTGATTGGGTTGGGGTCAGTTTGCCAGTGTTGCTACCACCACATATCTTGTCCTACTGTATACATGTTGGTCATTAATCATTTGATGAATTCATGTAGCTGAGATTCTTATAGTGTGGCCTGGCTCTGTCATAACTAATTCTGAGCCGAAATCTTATCACTGACACCCTGCAGGCCTCGTCGCTCGCTCCCTGAGTCATCCCGCTACTATCACACCCTCACTCACTGCAATCTCTGTGTTTCAGGCAGGGCACTAATGAGCATGTCAATCAGGGCTTGACACTGTGTTACTCAAACACACTCAGATGAAGGTGAATTAAGCTTGAAAGAATGAGGTCAAGAGCAAAGCAGTGGTTTCAGCCATACCTCACTAAGTATTTAATTTGCACAGCAGGTAACTGGAGTTTGTTTAGAGTTAAAGTGTATTGAACAGTGTTTTGGTCTGGTGATATCTGCAGAGACCTTGCTCCAAGAGACATCTCTGGCACCTCTGATCCATTCGCCAGAGTTATTTTCAACAACCACAGTGCAGAGACCTCGGTAAGCTCTATGTGTGTGCATGGGCTGTATGTTCTGGGTTTGATGGAGTGAGATGTTCCTGTTCTTCAGGTGTAATTCATTGTTAGATAACACTCTGTTTGGATTGACTGCATGCAGTGAGAATTTGTGATATTTCAACAGCTACGTAATCTTTGATATTTACCATATAATTAAAACCAAAGTTTGGAGTTTGGATTTTAAGTTTAGCCAACTTTTTAATTAAAAAAAAAAACAGTAGGAAAGCAAGGGTGGGTAGTCTGGCCCCTTGATGAACACCATCGTTTCATCGTTCTTTTTTCTTCCACTATCTGAATCATCACTTTGAAAGACCCCTCGCTACATCTGAAAGACAGCTACACCCTGAAAATAATAAGTATTGACAAAGTCTATTTATGAGATTTAGCAATTTTAATACCAAGACCAACTTCTTCATGTGTACTTGCTCCACTAAAGCATCTTCTTTTCCGACTTCTATGCTGTCAACACTATTTTGCAAATATACTGTGGCAGCATCTAGCACTATGTACTGACCAAGACAAGTGTTATTGGTTTAAGAATGGGCCAAAAAACTCAGAAAACTTTTACCACTATTCCAGGAGGGTGCCAGGACTATCTATATAGCCCTGGCACATTGTAATGAACTGTGGAGATAGAACTGGTGCATACAACACTGAAGACCAATAAATATATCAAAGTAACTTGATTAAAAGCTTCAGTTGTTTAATTGATGTGACAAATACTTCAATCATAAAATTCAGATTTGAGTTTGAGTTTCCCTTTAGACTGTTTTTAGTCAACAAAACTCCAAATTGCAGTTTGTTTTGTTGTAATATATTACATGTGAATGCAGTTCTCCTATCATTACTCATCTGAAAACTATTTCTGAATATTGTTTTATTGTCAGTTCATGTAGACAGAAACAATTGTAAATAGCATTGAAAAAAGGTGATTTGACAGCCTTGCAGCAATGCCACTTTAGTTGTTTTGTCTCTTACACATCAAAGAGAAATGTGAACATCGTGGGTTTCAGATTATCAAGAAGACTAGGTTTCCTCACTGGGGAGAGACTCTGGAGCTGGAGCTGGACCCACAGGAGCTGAGTGAGGAGGGGTCTGTTAATGTGGAGGTCTGGGATTGGGACATGGTGGGCAAGAATGACTTTCTGGGAAAGGTAAGGACACTGTGATTATTAACCATAATATAGCAGCCATCAGGCTTCAGGTCTTGGCCACTGTATAAAATCAGCTTCAATTAGGACCATTTAATATGTTGTTAAAATCTGTTATTTTTTGAGCTTGTTTGTTTTTTTCCACAGGTGGAAATCCCTTTTGCTTGTTTGCACAAGACACCTCTGTTAGAGGGCTGGTTTCGTCTGTTACCCTTGGGAAACAACGAGGGTGATGCTGGGTGAGGATTATAGGTGTGCTTGTTTGTGTTGTGTGGTGAGTTTGTGTGCTTGTAGAACTGAGACAACCATTGCCTCTGGAGTATTTTAAGACTCAACTCAAGCAGCAGCCACCAACATGTCTTTTAGAAATATATTCAAAGGAGGTATCCGTTCCCCTGTATCTTCCATGTATTTGAATAAACATTCACACATTCACAGGTGTGGAGCTGAGTCCTCTGCCAGCATCTGTTCCTTGAGATAATTTTAGAACAAAAGAGGCTGAATGAACCGCAAAAGAATAGTGTCAAATGAATCTCAGAGTTTCATTAGAAAATGAGTCACCATTTAAAGGGTTGTTAGAGGGAGCACACTGCTGTGAAGAAACTGAGACCTACTTTCATGGTGGTAAAAAAAAAAAGGAAAAGAGAAGGAAATGTCACTGCAAAAGTTATACCCTTCGGGACTATCCGTTTCAGCGTCTAGCTTGGGGAAACAGTGGAACCCTTTGACAGTTTTCGTGATCAATGGTAGTTTGTTCAAGGCAGCAACATTTCCCTTCCCTCTGCTATTGACACTTTAAAAGAAAATTTAAAGAGAAACCATGTAGAGCTATATTATCAGTTGCAGCTTTTAAACATTTTAATACTATCATTAAGCTTTTCCCCTTTACTACAGATTGTTGTGGTCTTTGTAATGTTATTGCAGAATGTAGATCTGCAAGAAGGCTGTTCATCTACAGAAAACGCTCATTATAATCTCATACCAAAAGGCATGTTTCAAACAATTGTGAATAAAATAAAACAAAAATGAAAAACACAGGCAAAAGTATATAGAAATGCAAAAATATGCATTATTACCTAATACATTATATACTGCATATTATATATGATGTTTCAATATATAAAAATGATGAAAATATTACTAGTTTTTGCAGGCTAAAAGTAGTTCAGGGGTTCATGTTTATTCATTGAATTTTCTTTTGCATAAATGTTTTATTCCATCTGGTTTACCTCAGCATGGGATTTGGGAATGCTGAGACTCTGTGGTACTTTCTTCTGTTCCCAGTGGAAAGCTTGGAGCGCTCCGCCTGAAGGTGCGTTTGGTGGAGGATCGTATTTTACCATCTGTGTACTATCAGCCACTCATCGACCTCCTGGTTGAATCAGTCATTTCTCCAACGGAGGTCAGCAACTTTACCTCTGGTTATATATTGATGTGCTCAGTTTTCACATATAAAAACACACCTTTAATTGCAAGGTAGTTAGTTTGCATGTCGGCCTTGGGCTCTCCTGGGCTGAGACCTGAGTTTTGTTTTTCTTACCAGGTTGAGGACAGCAGTGCTTTGACAATGCTGGAGGAGGTGAATACAGTTGAGAGTCGGCAGGATGTGGCAATGACCCTGGTGAAAATCTACCTGGGTCAGGGCCTGGTGGTTCCGTTCTTGGATTACCTGAACACCCGAGAGGTCAACCACACCTGTAAGCACAAAAGAACAAGATACAATGAATCAGAATTGTCTAAAAAAAAGTGTCTGTAAGAGCCATTTGTGTATGTTGTATCTAACTATGATATGTAGAAAGTACACTTTGTAAGTTATTTTGTTGGTGGTTTGTTGATGGCCTGAATTCAGTAAGACTAGCTTGAAATATTTCTCATGAGCCTACGTAGCTCCAAACACTTGACATGCAATAACTGTGATTACACAACACAAATTGTTCATAAGACCTGCATTACTCTCTGTGAGTCAGTGTTTATATTAGTCAGAGACTGGGACATGGCAGTTTGTGGTTATTGCTCCACTCCTCATGGACCTTCTGAGGTTTGCTGCTATTTAACTCTGCATTGACATTTAGGTCTCTGAATACTGGCGTCATGGTCTCTGTGTGGGAAGTTTAAGCCTACAGCACTATATTTATTACCCTGATGCCAATTACTTACCCAGTAGTCTTTTCATGGCTCCTCTATGTGCTTTATTAGTCATGTTTTTTGCCTCCACACCACATCCTAATGTAATTCACACAGAGTTGTGCTTTGGTCTTTGAGTTTATATCGGTGTAGTTTGAGATAATAAGCATAGTGCCTAAGTTTCCATAGCAACTCCAAATGATCCAAACGGTAACTGGTTGATCAGGGATTGATTCTGTGAGCAGATAGGCATTAATCTTAGACACGAGGGCATAAACATATACTGTACACTGTGCCCACTGGGCTGCCATGTAAACATATCATTTGTCATGTTGTTCGATCTCTAAGACCAAAATTTCTCACCTGACAGTCAAGTCCTGTTGCCATGGAAATATCAGTATTGTCACCTTGAAGGATTTATGTAATGTTGCAGAAAGGTCAGTGTGCCCTCAGTTTTGACGTTAAGCTCTGTTTTTCTGAATCTGATTGGCTGACGGGCATACATACGCATGCACTACATCAAACAGAATATAAAGAATGCACATCTATAAATCATGTACATGTGCCAGAAAGAGCTTTAACTGAGCGCAGAAACAAAGTGTCTTAATAATAACTCCCAGTAAATTTAATAAGATAATGTTTCAGCGTGATTATGTGCCTGATGAAGATGTCTGTTTGATACTGAAATGATTTTTTATTACATCTGTTGAAATATACAACAAATAGGGGACATTCTTTGCATTTTTATGTCTGCAGTCACTCCTAAAGCTCAGAATTATTGATTTAGCCTCAAGTTATGTTTCACACTTTGAGCAGTAAATTACACATTTCAGCCTTGGGCATTCCATCACAGACATCTTGATAACAAAGCAGACAACACAGTGCTTTTATTCCAGAATGTTTGACTCAAATCCTATTTCTTGATAATGTAAGGTGCATGTTTCCTATTTTTATAAAACCAAATCAATCATTTTTCTGTTCAAATCCCACAGCTGATCCAAACACATTATTTCGCTCCAACTCACTTGCTTCCAAAGCCATGGAACAGTTCATGAAGGTATGTTTGCATAAGTATTGATCCATTTTTTAATTATACCAAATGATTATTCTATAAAATATGTTAATTTTCAAAAGAATTTTTTACCTTCATCATTTCAAATGTTCTTCGTACTTATTTTCCACAGAGATTGTTGCCTGTATAGTCTCTGTCTCTACCGAAGTGCATGTCATTAGCTGTATATGTCATTGTTTTCCGGTCAGGCTGTTGGCATGCTGTATCTGCATGAGGTGCTGAAGCCAATCATTAACCGTATCTTTGATGAGAAGAAATATATTGAACTGGATCCATGCAAGATCGACTTGAACCGCACAAGGTATAACACAAATAATGCATGTTTCAGACCCTAAGTAATGCTGTTTAGGTTTCACAGGTGTTTTCTTTGTGTCTCAGATTACAACAGGGAATTTGCTGATGTAGATTCATGTGTGTACTTTACAATCTCTGTGTTAAAATGGACAAGTGGGAAGCTGCCACAGGAGACAGATCACTTCCTTTACACTTTGCCCCTGAGACGAAGATATCAGTGGAAGAAAATGAAAAAACAAGAATGTAAAAAGGGGGAAGGCTGTTGCTTGGCAACTGCTATGAGCCCCCTGAGATGTCTATCTCTGACATGGAGGGAGATCCAGGATCTAAGTCTACAGTAGATCTGCTTGCCCTTATCCTATTTGTTGTCTCCACTCTATCTTCCTTAACAGCCTAAATCCAATACTCGCTATCTGGCCTTATGTCTAATCTCTGAAATGGTATGTTCTTATATGTAATGACATTATCAGGGGGAGAGGGATGATTGGTTGTATTACAAGAGCTACTATAAATTAGAGTATACGCTGTGTTAGTTTGATTATTTCATCAGTATTATCACTAGTACTTTGCTATAGGACTGTTTGCTTACCATGTCAAATGATTGAGTGTTTCTTTCTCTGTTTCCAAAGGAGGATTTCATTTAAGGGCGCAGTGTCAGAAGCAGAGGTGCGGGACAGCAGTGTGGAGATGCTGCAGATCTATTTAACCAGCATCATTGAATCAATTGTGGGCTCAGTCGATCAGTGTCCACCAGTCATGAGAGTGGCCTTCAAACAGCTGCATAAGAGGGTAGAGGAGCAATTTGCGGAACCTGAGAACGAGGTCAGTCTGGATCAAAGCGTACTGAAAACAAATTAAAGCCAGCTCTGCAGTGTGCATTAGTTACAGTATATTGATTTTACATCGTCCTTGCATTGTATATGTTCATCCACAGCTCTTACACTAAAAGGAAATCCTCAGATTCATTGATATTTCTGTCAAAATCTCCTAATTTCTTTCAGGATGTGAAGTATCTGGCCATTAGTGGATTCTTTTTCCTGCGTTTTTTTGCGCCTGCAATCCTCACACCTAAGCTGTTCCAGTTGAGGGATCAGCATGCTGATACACGTACGAGCAGAACACTGTTACTACTGGCCAAGGTATCATTCAAAACACAGATCTACAAAAAAACACAGCAATGAATAATTTATTCATGCCTAGATATCACATTTGAGCGCAGAAAAAACAAACATTTCTGATGCGCTCGCACAGCAGCTGATGTGTGTTTACCGGGAGAAAATTTAATATGCAGTTGGGATTAGAAACATATATGAATCAAGAATATAACACATTGTAGGCCTGTACTGGCAGTGGTAAGTATAAAACATGCTGTTAGACAATTAGAATATGCATGTATTTCAACAAAATCTACCAGAAGTAAAGCCTTTTTCAATGTAATGTCAGAGCTCTGAGGTTCATATTGAAATATTTATCAAAAATGTTTCAACAGTTACACTATTGTCAACGTTTTCTTTGATTGGAAGCTCCAAGAATGAGTCTGGAGGCGCCATGGTCTTAATTTAACAAAGTTTATTTTGGTCACAGGTAAAGCATATACTCAGCTGAGCGCTCACTCAGCTGAGGTCTCAGTAAAACTGAGCCCCGATCCCCGGGTGTGTTTGCATTTTGACTTCTTAGGCACCAGCCTCGAACAATAGGGTCGGACTTTAGATAACATAAGCTCTGGCTCCAGTTCAAACCAGTTTGGGTCATAAATTCCAAACTGAGCAGCACCAACCCCCAGCTCACGTCTGGTTCCTATATGTAGTAATCTCATGTGTGTGTCTGTTATTTCTTAGGCATGTATCTAGTTAAGAATACATAGTTTCTATGGTTACAGATGTTTCCTGTCCTAAATCATCTATACTGACAATATCTTTAAGCTGAAACAGGTTAAACTTAAAACCATAATGAGCTATGATAAAATAATCCTTCACTATTACACAGGGGTTTCAGCATCACTGTAAGCTGAAAACTTTGGAACACCTTGAGTCTTCAGTGGGCTCAAGAGTCGATTAGATTTACCTGACAGCATCTCACTGCCTATGGCACTGCAGCTCCGGTGTGATGTGAAGTCACAATCATTTTTGATGCATATCGATGTATTGCACCCTCAGTTTTTTATATTACTACAAATGACTACCTTATCATCCGTTAATACAAGCAGTGCTTCGAGAGTGGTTGAAAAATTTGATTCCAACAGTCTGATAATATAAACTATGGCATCAATATCAATATCTGAATGATGCGCCTCAGAACATGAAGATTACAAAAACAAAATATTGAAGTGCATTACAGGTTGAAGTGTGAACATTCTCTGGCCTCATGATTCAATTTCAATGTTATGATACATTATGTTTTGCGTAAAAATCCCATTTTAAAAGGAAATGAGTCAAGTTTTAAAATACAGATGCAATGAACAGCCATTTCCTTGTGACTCTTAAAAAAGGTGCCTTGTGGATTGTAACTCACTCTGCCTTTGAATGACAGAGCCCCTGATTATCTCTAAAATAAACACACCCCTGAAAGCGTGCACATTAGAAAGAGGGTGTCATGGTCACATTAAAAAAGTGAAACCTCGCTCCAGTATGTGTGGCGTCTGTGGCTGCTGTCCGTGGTGCTGAAGTGCTGTTGCCATGGGTCCTTCTACAGAGAAAGGGAACATGCTATTTTTACCTCTGTGTGTGCTGCGACCAGACTGTGGTTCAAAGCAGAGCATCAGAGAGGGTGTAGAGAGGGACTTCCTCCTCACCCTAAGCCAGGTGTGGGCTGGACAAAGGGCCTCACAGCATGCTTGGCCTCAGGGACTCTTTTGATCTCAGACTTTGAGTTGTGCAGTCACTCGCACTCAGTTACAGTCAGATTAGAAAGTCTACAAGAAGCTAGAAGAACATGCATGCTCTGAAAAGTGACTATTAAGTGAAATTTGTTGTGTCTTTATCATTGCCAGGCTTTACAAAGCGTGGGGAACTTAGGCCTTCAGCTTGGTCATGGAAAGGAGCAATGGATGGCGCCTCTTCATCCCATCATCCTTCGTAGTGTGGCCTCTGTTAAAGACTTTCTGGACAAGTTAATCGACATAGATCATGACATTGGTAATGTTGATCACACTGAACACACCACTAAACTGGTAATGAAGAGGAAAGTTCAGAGACCATGCTGCAGAGCTCTTCAGCCGCAGGCCAGGTGGTAGAGTAGCAGCTGATATCAGGATTAAGTGAAACAGCACTGTAGCCCTGTGGTGAAATATTCATAACAAGCTAGAAGCTTTGAAAAGAGATGACATGGTTAACGAGCTGGCGGGGAGTTGGAGTGAAAAGCCACAGGTGATTGTACACGCCGCAGTGGTTAGCCAAACGCGTCTTGGCTGCTTTCTCACCATTATGTGTCAGTTAGGCTGTTGTTGTGAAACACCTTCCCCCTTTGACATATCATGTTTCAGTCTCCTTCTGCCATCACACCCACTGTTTTCTCTTAAAGGCCAGTTTGACATTTAATGCTCTTCAGGTGGATTTGTTGGACAGAAGTGGACGTTGTTATGCCTCTTTGAAGCTGTCCTTCACATGGGCATGGAAGAAGGTTTAGATGCCATTAATAATTAAGTCCTAAAAATAAAGAAATACTATATGATCTGAACATGCTGTATATTGTCTTTGTTTATTGCTACAGCACCACCTTGTGTCTGCACAGATAGACATTCCATGTATATGAATAGTGTTTGTTTTGATCCTGTTTTGAAACTCTCCCCTTTTTGCTCCGCAGTGACTGAGGGGCCTCAGAGAGCTATTTTTATGCCGTCAGTCACAGTTAAAGAAGGATACCTCCACAAACATAAGGCAGAGGGGCCCCAACTGCTATCCAGGTTTGCCTTCAAGAAACGCTACTTCTGGTTGACGAGCGAGACGCTGTCCTATGCTAAAACCCCTGACTGGCAGGTTAGTACTAAGAAGGCAGCTACTTTGTATTCCAACATCAGTATCAGTAGAAGAAAACCTGCAAATTCTATGTTTATACATTACTCAGTCACACACTGTCACAGCTATCAGGATTCTTCTTAACATGCCTGACAGATAAATGCTCATAATTTTTTTTTTTTTTTTCTTATAAGTCAAAAATAAACTTTGAATCAAAGTCATGTAAAAGTGAGTCATTTATTATTAGAAGTTGATATGCCCTCTAATGATGAATTAATCACTGGGTCTGTCCTTTGAAGGACATTTATCAAGCTGGCTCATAAAAAGTGGGAACATTTTACCCATCCTCAGCTTGCTTAATGCATTTGTGTGTAGTTGTGATCTCCTTGTGAGGACATCATTAGTGTTATTAGTATTTGGTGCCTAACCTTGTGATAATGATCATTCACCAGCCGGAGACTGAGAGACACAGAGGGGACAGGCTCTCTCTAGCCCAGTAAAAAGCTCCCTCTTTGAGCCAGTCTCTGCTTTGTGTGACTGGAATAAAGGCGAGGGTTAATTGAAGGCTCTGGATATTCATGCTAACATTGCAAATCAGATTTCACACAATGTCCTGGCCCCTTTCCTCCATGTTGGAACACTCCAGTCTCAGCTCCCATTGGAAGTGGCTGATTTACACTTTAAAGTGGCCTTCCCTGCCATGCTGATCTCATTACATCTTCCTCCTTGTTTCACAGTTTCTTATATCCTAATGCGTATAAAATATTTGAGTTGAAGACGCTCCTTCATTAATTAGCTACATGATCATATGTCACATTTATTTAAGTCAGATGTATGATCTATCAGAACCAGTCTGTGTATACTCATCTTAATTGGTGTTGTGATGTGTGGTTGAATTGTTGCAGGTGCGCTCTTCAACTCCGGTTCAGTGCGTGTGTGCAGTGGAGAGGGTGGATGAAAATGCCTTTCAGCAGCAAAATGTAATGCAGGTCATCACCCAGGACAACGACGGGCAGCTGCACACCATGTACATCCAGTGCAAGGTGCATTGGTACTGACACCAGCCAGTCACAACACAACTGTTGACCTTTCATTATTTTTCCATAAAATGCTTTTGGAGCTTATGGCATATTATTGTTTCTTTATCAACTATTTCATCCAAAGTTCACTGTGGTAGATATACGTTGAATATCAGATACAATTTTGTTGACATTTTTCTAATATAAAAAATTTTCGAATATTTTTTTGCTTATCTGTAGAATGTGAACGAGCTCAACCAGTGGCTGTCTGCGATCAGAAAAGTCAGCATCTACAATGAGCGCATGCTGCCCTCTTTCCACCCAGGGGCTCATCGCAGCGGCAAGTGGACCTGCTGTCTGCAGACGGACCGTGCTGGTAATCCTTCTTAAATTACTCCAGAATCTGCAAATCCTTCTACAATCACTTGGGATGACATTGAGATGTTTGACCTTTCGTTTCAATTTGTTTTTTGTTTTTTTACCATGTTCTAGCATATTTGACACATCAATTTGTTAGTGTTACAGAATGTGTTGAATTTCACTCACTATGGACTTAGAATCATCACCATTATTTAAACAGAGTCATCCACTTCTGTTTGACTAACTTGTAGTTGCCTTCAAACAGCGACCCCTTAATTCGTATAATTCAGATAAGTTTTTGTTGTTTGAGTGGAGAATGAGAGCTCAGAATCAGAATTAGATTTTTTTCTGAACAATTACAGTTTGTCAGTGTAGTAGAGCGAGTAGACCTCCTTGTGTAATGTGTACACAAAGACGATTACAGTCCCTCTGAATACCAGTGATGATGCTGTATTGTTTATGTGACACATGTTAAGCCCTGGATAACACTAACTGTCAGTTGTGTGGTAAAGGTGAAGCTTATATTATGTTAAACTGCATCAGGCTCCGGTAGGGAACATGACCATTAAATAAAAGGCTGGCTCTCAGTTACAGGGTGTAGTCGAACCCACTCTGCTGTGACTCTGGGTGACTGGAGTGACCCACTGGATCCTGACGTGGAGACTCAGACTATATACAAGCAGCTTCTCCAGGGCAGAGACAAACTCAGGTTGGTGGAGAAAATAATGCTCAAACATCCCCTATCCCCTGTGCAGTTCACATATTGGACACTAGAGGTCTATGTTGCAGCAGTGGGAGGCACTGATGGGCTGTTACCGCTGATAATATTACTGTCACTTTATGAAACGACTAAGAGAAGATAGTCATCGGTCATGTGATTAATGTCCCTTATTGATACTGCAGGAAAAAGTATCTGGAGATGCCAGACACTGATCAGACGCCCAGCAATAAAGAAAAGACGATAAACTCTGACATTCATCCAGGTAATGGCTCCAGCTACTACATCTTAAAGCGCAGATATTCAACCATGGTTATGTCTGTGACAGCCCTGTGTTACAACTTTGATTAAAGATGCAATGAGTCTGTCTACAGTAGAGCTCAGAGAGAGAGAATCACATTTTCATCATCATCATCATCGTGATATGAACATGTGGGATAAACAAAAAGACACAAATAAGTCCCAGAGTTTAGTGAGTGTGACTGTTTATCACAAAACTTCCAAACACCACACAGAAACAACAGAAGCCAAAGCTTGTTGTTTCAGTCTATGATACATTATTAAGATGACTCAATTATGGAAGCTGATTTCCTTGTAGTTCCTATATTTCAAGAAATTTTTTGTTAATAATATTTTTAAAGGAGATTGTGACATTGAGCTTTAATTTTTCTTCTCATTATGTCCAGTTTCTTAATTGAGTATTCATGTGAAATTGTCTAATAAAGCATATTCAAAATCATTTAATTTCTTTTAAGCTTTAATGAACATCTACATGAACATTAATGAACATCTACATTAAATTAAATATTGGAAAATAATTGATTTTCACAGAGAAATGTAAACTGCAGAGGATTATACTATAATAAATGGTAATAAATCTAATAGAAATGGTTAAATGTAGAGAAAAATTCATTTGGAAGTCACTCCAAAATTAGTTAATGCAATATCAAACAATGTTATAACACATCTCAGATGTTTTTTTTTTTTCGTGCAGGTGTAGTCATTTCTTCATGCATCATTTCTCTGTCTTATAGATGGTGCAGAGAGCAATGTTCACCTCCTGAAGACAGGTCAAAGTGTTGCAGCGCGAGTGTTGGCAGTGATTGAAGACCTGGAGAAGGCTCACATCACTTTCCAACGCAGAGAAAAGGAGGACACCACCTGTGTCATTCTGAATCCCTAGACTAAACTTGCAGTGGGATCCACACTGATGCCTGAGGGAGGCCCAGTGTCCTGTACCAACACGAGTGAGCATCAGATATTCACTTGATTGTCGGGGAAGAAAAGTGGCCACAGGGGGCAACCTCTTCCAGCCTTTTAGAGCATTTTTCCTCTGTATGAGCGAGGGGAATTGTGTCACTTTGAATCTTTTGTATTCTCTGAGTGCCACCAACTGCAGCGGCGTCGGGGCGAGATTATGATACTGATGATAAAGGGGGCTGAGGGACTTTGAAACATGATCTGACTTGATATTTTTTATGTAGATAAGAAGCAATCTGTTGCATGGCCTGCATCCACTTGTTGTGAAATGTGAAAAGAAGTTTTTATATTTTGACATACTGTAAAGGATCTTGGTCCAATGTTTTTATGCAAAAAAGCTTGTTGTAGTGTAATGTACAGTACCTGAATGTAAGGTGTCTTTTAAATATTGCTTTTTACTAATATTTTGTATCAATGAAAGCAAGTAGTCACTGGCCACAATGTAGCAGTAACATTGTAGAGAATACCACGACTGTATGAATCGCCACAGTAAAACATTGCCTGTGCAGTGAGCAAAGTGAATAATATTTTAACAGTGAGTGAACACGATGTTGCTTTGGGCCCTTTATACAAAACAATGTGCTTTTGTTTGGTGCTGTCGCCAGTGCACTTCAGTTTAAGTGTTTGATTCTGTTCTGCTTATTCAAAATGTTTTTTTTTTTTGTTTTGTTTTGTTTTTTGCAGTCTATGATACATTATTTAAGCCGTTCCAAATATATGGGTAATATTTACCTGCTAAATTCACACATTTTAAAGATCAATTTATAACTGAAGCTTCAATTGTAATAGATTTTATTAAGATTTTGGTGCCACTGTATTTGGCTCACAAGTGTCAGCATAAGTTTGAAATGCCAACTTTTTTTTTTTTAATTAAAAAACAAACAAACAATAATATTGAAGCTTTCAAGTGAAATTTGCTTATTTATGCCAGACACATGAACTGTACAAGGACATGTTGTAAAGCCATTTCTCATAGAGTGAGTTGTATTCAGTGTCTTTTGTCTTAAGCAGAGAAGGTCAGTGACTGTAATGGAGATCAGAGCTGTGATCTCAGATAGCCTCAGCAGGCCACCCTGCCTCTGAACATTACATTTTGTTCTGGTACAGCTACTGTAGTGTATTTTTAACTTTTAGAGGAAGATCTGTAGAATATTTATGTGTAATTCTTCCTGCTTTAGGGTGAAAATTATAGCATACCTGCCAGACATAACAATTAAAAGTGTACACTGAACCTGCCCTTCAGTGCTACGGTTTTCTAGTGATTGTTAAAACTGGCGAAAATAATCTGCTGTATTAATGTTTCCTAAAGGAGGGCTTTTACAAAAAAAGTAAACACTTCCTGTACTTTATTTTGCAAGTACACCTATGGTTTGTTCCAAGTGAATTGTTACTGTGAACTAAAACAAATGTATTGTTCAGTAAACTTTTCATTCACCTACAAATCTAGTGTGAGTCCTTTTAAGTTAACATCCATCATTCAGTGGAAACATGCTGATATTTATTTAATGGCATTTGACCATTTTTTTGTTGCTTAGTTTGATGATCAACAGTCTGACTCAGCACAGAAATGACATTCATTCATTCATGAAATTAGAGGAAATGTTATTACAGATCCCAGAGCAGCCTCACAGTGACATGGTTACCACGTCACCCCTTCAATTTAATAATTTAATCAAACTGCCATCATCACAGACGTTACGATCCAACAGGACTCCAAATTTGATGTCAAACTATGCCGCACAAACAATGTTTGCAGCCGTTCCTGCTCCCGGCCTTATTTAAATGCTAATGAGATCAGACCTACCTGCAGTGATGCAGCAGCCTCTGCTGACTCTCTCATTAGGCATGAGAGGTGAACGATGAGAGGAGGCAGGGCCCAGGGTTTAGGCACCGTCACTAGGTTCAGGCTGACCTCTGAGCTGCTGTGTTTGTTGAACAGGGAGCTGATTTGCTACAGGCGTTTGGAGAGTGGTCTGCCCTAGTATTCACCAGCCCTCAGCTCTTCAACACACCACCAAAATACAGTGGCCAGTGACAGTAAAATGAACGTAAAGCAAATTTACTGCCAGTGAGGACTGTTTCTGCTGCACTCTACAGCTCTAGGAAACCTCATTTATATCCATATAACGAGGTGCAGAGCACAGAGCAGCCCGGGGAAAAGGAAATGGAGGAGCTAAATGGGGGGAGGGCATAAAAACAAGGAAGAGACAAGGTGACAAAAGGTCAAACAAATTACCCCTGATGAGGGCACATTTATTTTCCACAAGAAACACACAAACATGCAACAAGGTCATCACAATTCAATAAAGACTGATTAGATTAAGAAGCCCTTTATAGTTTAATCAATGTCTCTATATCTTGCTTTTAGTTGATCTCAGATTCTCTTGGTGAACCATTTTAAATAGCAACATGTAGACACTGCTTAGGAGAAATAAACCTCAAAGTCATGATTTGAAAATGTCAATTAAAATGGGCACTTAAAATGCAAAACAATCCTATGTTTTACATGTGTTCAAAAGACTGAGGAGAGCAGCCAAACGCTGTCTCATCCTTATCTGTGTAAATTAAACCCTGTCTAAATAACTAACTGGAGTAAGATGCAGACCACAGTGCTAAATCACCAGAAGACCTGGGTGATATTTCTAATGAAGCTATGATGTTTTCATACACAAAAGCTATTATTCAATGTCAATAAACTTGCTCACAGTTTGGTTAACATGCACCTCTAGGAGAACATTACTGTATCTTTAAAGGACATGAACCTAAATTCTGTGCACTATAGCCACACTTGGCACACATCCACACGCGTTCTCACAGGTACAAACATACCGTAGGTATATCCACACCAAATGTTAAGGTAGCATTAAGAGCAAGAAGTACAGTTTGCGGTGGACATTGAAAGAATACATCTGTAAATACTTCATATGTCAGGACAAATGATTTCTCCTTATATCTCACTTCTAATGAAATAGAAAATAGTATGGAACAAATATTGATAAGAGTACAACAGCAATGTTATGTAATAGTTCTTTTAAGGACAATAATTCAAAAAAGACATCAAAAATATATGTTTTCTAATACATTGCATGTGGACATCCTCAGATCTCAACCCTTTTGTTTAAAAACTTGGAGGTAGGCACCCCATAAAGAAAACATCCATTGTCATTTAAAACCAAAAATCTGCCTTGTTGCTACACATAAATCATGTTATATATCTCAAAATAGTAAATTGCATAAACACCGTCTCTCTTGCTTATTCAGACAAACACCAAATCATCATTCCATATAGTTCTGTACACACCTGATAAGTCTAAAGGGCCTGCATCGCTCATATATAAGACTGACACGTGGAAAAGGAAACGTCGAAGAAGCAGAAGAAGACATCACTCAACATGGAAAAATTTCCCTGATAGATTGGAGGCGTTCTGTCTTGCGATCCTTTTATTAAGGGTGTCAAAAAGTAGCAAAGGAGAAAACTTGAAATGAGCCAAACAGTGACTGCTTTCAACACCTGGGTCAAAACCACACTTCAAAATTCACAGTCAGAATTTGCAAGTGTTCTTTTGGTTTGTATCCTGTCGAGGTACCATAACGTTGGCAAAAAACTGAAAAATTGTTCGAATATATAATTTATGATCCTTGCTCCTTCAGTTAAAAAAACAGCTAAGACTTATTTGCAGTTGCTTTTTAACCCAGGCGTTCTGTTTTCACCTTTACACTAAAAAAAATTGCTTACTGTGTCCAGTAGAAAACGAGAAATGGCCCATTTGGAGGAACAGCCATCTTCATGCTGCTAAAGCTCCCCCACCAATAATAAAGACACATTTACTGTATTTATTGGAGACCCACAGGGGATCAACTACACAGATTCTACATTAAGGTAACGACAGCAGCATACGCTAAGACTACTTGTATATAAGACGTCCATAACATGTCATACATATTTCAACAGTCCCTGACCCTGACAAATGTATCTTTGCCAGATTTTATGTATTCATGTTAATATGTGCCAGTATATAGATATCTGGGCCAGTCGGTATCTTTATATTTTTTTTTATATATAAGAGTATAAAAATAAATTAAACTTACACAGACTCAAATTGAGCTTCAATTTAAAGGTACATATATCACATCTGCAAATGTATATTATATATATTTTCCAAAGCATTGCAAGCATTATAAACATCAACTTAAAAAAAACTGATTCAGTTGCAAATACAATTTAAGACATTTTCCAAAAAAAAACCAGAACAAAAAAAAACCCAAAAACAATTGATTAAACAAAACTGTTGCCTCAAAGTGCTATGGAAGACTATGATTCACTCCAAATTAAGCCCACAGCTGGGAGCCCACACGATAACCTAATCAACATTACCGCTCATTAAAATTAGATCGTCAGATAAGTATATTTATGGGAAATTATGCAGCCCTAGCTTATCTTTTATCTCAGAGTAAAGACACATCACAAGATCTCCACCAAGGACCTTCGAAAAGTGAGTCAGTTTGCTCTGAGGCTTAAAAACCGAAGGGGGGAATGCGGAGAGAGTAGGAAAAATAGTTCCCAATGACGCATCATCAGCCAACTACATACTAGAGCCACATTTGCATGATTTGTAGATTGAAGTGCTCTGCTGCTGCTGCTGCTGAGGATGAGGAGGAGGAGGTGAGTGGGGGTGAGGCCATACATCAGGATCGACCCTAACAACTTTGAGTACGCTCACTCAGGGAATGAGAGGCTTCGCTGCTCACTGGTAGAGCCCAGAACACCGGCGAGCGGCAAACAAGCCCACAAGAGACTCGCCGACTGCAGGCAGGCGCGAGGGCAGCGCTGCATCAGATGGATCTCCAAGGTAAAACAGTGTGAAAGAGGAACCTCCATCTGTGAGGAGCGTGTTCGGTTTTTCTCCTCAAGGACTTAAAGCCAGTGTATTAATGCCTCAGAGCACGCATACACACACACACACTCGCCCTCGCGCATGGTCAACATGATGGATCGTGCCAGCGCCTGGGTTTGCTCCAACAGGGAGAATAATAATGCGAGCTTTATATTCACAGAGGTCAGTGTCATCAGTGTGTCAACAAAACAAATGAGCTTGACCTTGGTGCGTTGCAAATCCTGCTTCACAACCTCGTCTTTCAACACCTCTTAACAAGCATCAAACTGCCTGGTAAGATGCTTGTTGTATCAATTCCACTATTCCTCTCGTAGACAATCCTCAAGGTTAACTGCACAACAAACATTTATTAACAGACGCCTCATAGCCTTCAGCTCTCTGGAATCTAGTTCATGCACCACATAACACTCCATATTACAGAACACCTGACCTGTCGTATCACGAAACCCTCTCCCAGCCACATCCTTATCCACCCAGGTTTACATATTTTAAAGCCAAAATCCATTTGTTTCACCGCACCACGTTTCAACACTTGTTATGGGACGAACATTGAGTATTAGAGGGGAAAAAAAGGGGGGGAAGCAAAACAATTCCTTAGGTTTAATAAATTCTGAATTCTGACATTCTCTTAAATGTATCTTCAATTGATCTAAGCGACAGCTGATCCATCGACATGACACTTTACCATAGATACGCGCTGGACATTCACTATGCAGCGTTAGACTGGGCCATGCAATCTGAAATTCTTCATTCATTCATTTGTTCATCTTGTGAACCTGCTTTATCCTCACTAGGGTCGAGGCTGAAATTCTTCAGCGTTTACAAATACACCTTTGTATAGTTTTGGCCCGTGATCATTTATTCCACTTTTAGTTTCAATCTTAAACAGGGTCAACAATCATTTACTTGCAGCGGGCAACATCAGTATAGAAATCTCACCTCCTCACATTCATAAACCCACTTAGAAAATTTGGCATGGATCAAGAATCTGCAGGGGGGATTGTTCAGGTTATAGAAATCAAAATATCGATCATAACCTTATTGTTTGTTTTGTTTTAGTTGCTGCTGTGCCACCACTACAGCAGAGGCATTTAGTTTGTGTGGAGTTGTTGGCTGCCTGTCAGTCCATCATGCAGTGTCCCTTTTGTCTGAGACACAGCGGGGCATGGTGGGGTGTGTTCCTGTGTTCCAGCTCAGATGGGCCTCAGTCCTTCAGGTTGTCTTCACCGACCCCCTGAGCTGACAGCTCTGTCAGGACGTTGTCCAAGTAGTTGGGGTCGGGGTAGCCGTGGCCTGTCAGGTTGGAGCCAAACTCTGTCTTGTGGTGTATTTCATTCCACACCACTGTGTCTGACTCGCCGGTGGTGCTGGATGTGCCGATGGTGAAGATAAGGCGTCGGTCCCAGGCCATGATCAGCAGCTTCAGGACCTGACGGTTAAGAGATCAAATGGAAATTATCTTCCCCTTGTGGTACAAAAGAAGAAATTAACTTCATGAAGGACTGGTGACATTTAACATCTGATGTGGAACCATAACTTTGTGAATATTTTAGTGCGATGGTACAAAAACAAATAAAAACCTACATTGGTGTAAGCCAAACTTGCACATATAAAAGTACAATCTACAGCACAGAGTGGCAGCAAAGTGTATTGGAGCCCAGAGTAATTTTTTGAGCTTTCAGTTCATTGTTTCTAGACTGAAGTCAACACTTACCTTCCTGCCTTTCTCGTTGTCTGGGAGGTAGCAGTGTCGAGGGAACCCTCTTGCACTAAACTTCTTCCCAGGGTTGGGGTGTTCATTGGTCTACAAATATGAACAACAAAAACAATCATGAGAAGTAAGTATTTTTGTATTACTTTGCTCTAATTTAATTACATAAGATAAAACAACAAAATCATTTCGTCCCATTTGGAATCAGTTATCTATAGTATAACTGTAGTTAGACGTCTGTTCAAAAACAGCTATCTAAAACCCTCTGCCTACCTCTATTCAGCACACTAATAGGGCATTCTAAATTTCTGTTTTTATTCCCTTTCTTGTCTTTGAACTCCCTTTAAATGACAGGCAGGCTTAGTGTTCATAGTACGCTATGAAAGAGAGGATCCAGTGAAATACTGCATTGTGCTATGCTGACCTGACCTGCCAGATGACCTCCTGTATTCTTTCTCCCCTGGGAGATGAAGCCCAGTCCATTGGTGGAAAAAGGTCAGTTTATTGACTCTATTACAGCTCATCTCTGCAGCCAGGATGAACTATGCAGCTTTCTTCCCTTTCACAATCTTAACAAATCATCCCACCTACCCAAAGGCAGGCTGCAAACCACACTGAAAACCTATCATAAAACTGCAATAAATCATAGCCCTGTTAATTTTTATTTATATCTGTATTTATTTTATATAGTGTCCCTCATTTACACAAAATCTGTATATTGATGAGAATGATTATTTGTCATCGTCATTATATGAGATGACATAAAATTAAAAAAAATACAAATAATACAATTCATTCATTATTAACAAAAACAGTCACAATAGGAAGTCATGATATTATATTATTAATGTGCACTTATAAACTAGTATTAGTAGTAAAATAGTCAAAACATTAAAGGGGAGTTCAAGTGCCTATCTGCACATGAGGCTAAATTCATGGTTTACGCTAAGGTTCTTCACTAGTATCTCCAAATTCTCACTTTTGATGGACAGAATTCCCATGAGGATCGGTGTTGGAAATGGCTCATGTCCTCATCTCTTTTTTAGCACTTTAGAACCAGCCTTGCATCTGTGGTGAGGCTTCTTTAACTCTAGTGGGAAGGACCGATGAACTCCAAATGTGCTAATGTTACTCCTCTGTGTAAACTCATCAGTAGTCAGATCATGTGCACAAAAAGCCGCAAAAAGTAGTGCTTACTACCTATAAAAAATACTAAATAAATGTTAAATGAGCTACAGGACTCCTTCAGTCAAATGCTATCCTTTACTTTTCCTTTTATCCCCTGAGGATCTTGTGGAGACGTTCACTGCCCAGAACCATAAGAACTTTATCTTCACAGTGATTTACACAAACCCCAACACCTCACCTTCCTGCACGAATAAGTGCCCGTCAAACTTAAGCGGATAAGCGGCTGTTGTAGAGAGGGCAGAGATTTAGAGAGGAGAGACAGTGGGGGACAAAAGCAGCAAGCAGTGTGGATTTTGAGCAGCAACACATTTCTGACCTGGATGCCTGCAGGAATGTCATAGACAATGCGAATGGTCTTGGAGTCTGGGTAGCCGGGCAGGCAGTGAGGGATGACATGATACTCCATCTTCCCAGGAGGCTGAGTGCCGGTTTTCTCACCGTAGATGGTCTTGCATGTTGGGCACTGAAGGCTGCCATCCTGGTTGAAGATAAACATAATCACATAAAATAAGTTAATAGAACATTATATAAGATTCAGTTGAAGTATGGGTCTGATATTTATCAGTTTTACAATTATACGTATTATTTTTTATAAGATAAAATAATAAAAGAACAAGTGGTGCCAGGCACAACAAACCCCGCCCCTCGCATGTATTGTAGGTTATTTTGGCATCGATCCAGCTGATGTGTGTACTCATGTCAGCATATCAACTGCCTCTATATATGTGCCAAGTCTGAAGTAAATTGAAACAAAATTAGTGTTTTTATAGACATTTGAAATTTCATCCATTATAAGTAAATGGGGGAAAAAAAGAATTTAAAAATTCATAAAAAATTTTAACTTTGACCTACTTTTCCCAAAATGTAATCACTTCTATTCTGGGTCACTGGCAATCTATAAACCCTATTTGGTATGAATTCAACCAATAGTTTTGCTGCTAATGTGTTAACAAAAAAAGAAACAAAGAAACAAACTGAACCAAAAACAATAAAAAAAAAAAAACACACTAAATTAGCTCCAATGCAGCCCAATCTGTTTTCTACAGAATCTGGTGCTGATGAACCAGATTCTGCTGCTGTACTTATTTATTTTATAATATATAACTTTGGGACTTCAGGGTCCTCCTTTGTTTTCTTATTTTTTAATAATATTTTCTGCTAACTTCATAAGAATTGGTGCTGGGAGCGCCCTGTACTGTTTGTTTTAAGATAATGTTTTGAAGAAAAGTTTTATTGTAATTGAATCTATTCTTAGAGGCGGTAGCATGTTGGAGGTGATATTATTTTAACTGCAAATGTATCGTCACAAATATTGGTTATTGGTGTTCTTGAGAAATAACCAGTCACTGTATTTGCCCTGTAAAAACATCAGTTGATCCCTGTAATTCCTGCAGATTAATTAGTGGATGAATAATTTTATAAGCGCTGTCAGGGCAAATGATTTGGTAAGACTGCGGTGTAAGGTGTTAAGTGTGTACAATAATATTAAGATTTCATGACAGACAGCCATAAAACTTCACGAGGGTATAATTTAAGCGTGTGACATCATAACAATGTCTGGCTCTCAAGCCTTTACCCACCTTATTGCCATTGTTGTACATGGCCACCAGGCACAGCAGATGGTACATGTGACCACACTTGCCAAGTTTGCCCACCAGCTCTGGCTTGATGCCTTTGTGCTGCAGGACGCCTTCATAGCCTGATGACATGACCAGCCTTTCCATGCAGATGGTACAGTCCTGGAATAGCCAACCAAAATGCTTCAGCTGCCATTCGATGTGACTGTGTGTCAATGATGCTTTCACACTTTGTTAGGACATCAAACTGTGTCAGTGTGTATCTCTTGGAGGGCTTAAATCTTTTACATCGTTTTTTTTTTTTTTTGGTGTCTTTTTCTTACCTCGTCTGGCATCACTTTAATCTTCTCTGTGTATCTTCGCACAACATCCTCTGGGTTTTTCCCTTGTGGTAAAATAAAACACAAGAGAGATGAGAAAGCCATCAAAGAAAAGCCAAACTTGCCACTTACATCCACATACCACAAGAAAATATGAGAAGCCAATGGACCACAGGAGAGGCTTTGCCTGTCAGTTGAACACAGCTCCATGACTTGACAGATGACAAACTGTGATCCAGCTGCAGTGGCCTGGGAGTGACTACCGCCCCATTTTGTTCCCATAAAAGTAAGTGAAAACAGTATACATGTCTGTGATGGTGAGCAGGAGGTCACCTTCAAACTGCCACATCACAAGCAGCCATCCTTACCCTCTATGATAATCCCCGTGTGCAACCAGGCTAGCATGGCTGAGAGCACACCCCCAGCTTACACCCCTAATACGCTTACAGGCAACCTCTTTTACCCTGCAGCCTTTGTTTGTTCATTTGACGGACAGCCAGCGAATAGAGGGGAGGGATGGAACGAGAGAAAAGGAAAAACAGCCAGCAAAAAAACATTAAAGTATAAAGGGTAAAGGGAGGAGAGCAAACAGAAAAAAAGGAGGAGACGACATAGAGATTCAGCTAGGCATTTTCTGCCAGTGCTATTTGATGGCTTCATTAGTCAAATCAAAAGCTACTCTGACCTTTTTCTGTGCAAAAGCAGAGCAGAATAAGCCCAAATCTCTGTGCATGAGAATACCACATCTCTATTCCCCTCACAGCCCTTCACCATGCCTGACTTTCCTCTTCTACTCCAGACACAATACTATTTTAACAAGCTGCCTTATTCCATAGCAACCCACCAACTTGTTTTACAGCACCAAAATTCCTAATTGTTTCCAAGCAATTTTTCCAGAAAGAACATGGTTTGGTGCCATATATAGGGGAAAAATGGACAGATGGGGTTATGACAGCAATTAGTTGGAATTCGTAACCCTCAAAGATCTAAACAACCGCTAACGTATCTGCTGATCTAAAAGGTTTTATATCCTTTGAACCACTAACCCTATCAATACATAGAGATAATTCAGGTAAAATGTACTTCTCAGCTTTTCAGTGGCATCAGATATGACCCTTTTAGACATTCAGATTTTCATTAAAAAAAATCCATGTATTTTGACAAATGATGATGGTTGTAGATGTTTTTACATTCAATTAATGATATAAACTACTGTGCAGAAGTCTTAATCAACCTTTAGTTTTGTTGTTTTTGTAGGGTTGAAATGAGCATACATTTTTATTTCTCATTCTCCTTTTTTCAGATGTAAGAACATACAGGAATTATGTGCACAGCTTTAAAAGACACACAAAATACTGAACCAAATGGGTTCTGAAGGTTACAGTGACTATTTAGTGTGACCTTTGTCCCAGCAATACAGTTAGAAACATCTGACATGTGCTGAATGAACCTGGTGTAAAACATCAGAAAATCAATGTAATAAATCCCATATTGTCTGAGCACAAGGCAGGTTAAAGGCACATTAAGAGCTAAGGGAGGTCACACCAAATACAACCACTCTGGTTACAGAAGCTGTTTTTTACCTGAAACTTGTTTTTACATACTTCCCATATATCCAGATTTTAACTTAAGGCACTGAGAAATGCATATCTGTGGTCATTGTAACTTTAAACCTAATATTGGTCTAAGACTTCTGCACTATATTGTATTTTGCAGCAAAATTCACTTTTGCTTCAGTTTTTTTTCTGTTTTGATGTAATACCTTTGCATTTACTCTGAGCTTTTATGAACATCAACATGGCCAGTAAGTTAAACATAGCAAATGACATGCTTTTTCGCTGAAAAATGTAAAAAGCAGAGTATAATATGATAATAAATAGTGATAAATCATTTAGGGAAGGTTAAATGGAGAGAACACGTTAATTTGGGAGTCAGCACAAAAATAGTTCTAGATCTTTAATGCTTAATCAAATTTACTCCCTGAACATTGACTTAAGTGTAAATAGAATCTAACTTCTAAGAAGATTTGGGGAAAGTAAAGTGCTGTAAGTGAGTAAAGTATTAGGTCCTTCTGTGCAGTGATGGAAAATGCTGAAGGGTTGAGTTGGAGGACAAGCTCTGGGCAATGAAAGAAACCAAACAGCCTCACTAACAAATTTGGACAAAGACCCTCTTGGGACGCCGACGGTTTCCGGAGTATCCATTGACCAGCACTTATTTAAGCTGAAAACCATTCAACCAAACACTAGATCCTCTCTCAAACCAACTCAGCACAACAATCCCCTGTTAATTACTTTCCTCACAGCTGTCTCTGTCAATCTGGGAGTAGAGGGACATCTATAAACTGTTGAAGTCACTGTATTTATTCATTGAATCTGAGCTAGCAGTCTCAGTAACATTTTATAGGATCCGTTTGAAATAACAGGAATGCTTTGCTAATTGACTCCACGTAGCCTGAGGGTTGTTAGATTTATTGTTAACACTTGTATAGAATTTTAAGTCACCACAGGGAAGCGCCATTTTCTTTTGTGTTGTGCATGTTTCTTGTAAAAACAGGTATCGAGGGGAGGCCGTATCCCTACCCCCCTAAAATGAAAACCAAGTCAGCTCTGATTGGTCAACTCCACCTGTAGACCAACAAACCCCGACGGCTCACTGACTCATAGGTCGTCCACAGGGGACAGAAATTTGAGAGAACGCGGGGACTTCATCTGAAGATAAAAGAAAAAATCCAATTATGTTTCCATTATCAAAACAAATTTCGATTTCCATTTCATGGTTTTGCACATTTAACAACAGATTCACAGCTGATATGGAAACATCTTGCAAAGCTTGGCAGGACAGAGAGAGTCTGCTGACTGTCAGGGGTTGGTCCATTCCTCGCCTCGCTGCATTTCCGATTTTTCGCTAACATACTAAAAATACAGTTTCTTTTTCCTCTCCTCTCCTCTCCTCTCCTCTCCTCTCCTCCTCTCCTCTCCTCTCCTCTCCTCTCCTCTCCTCTCCTC
>JAPQRQ010000028.1:18537610-18566861 GCA_037367365.1 Apogon talboti | reverse complement strand
TGTACAGTAATGTTAATGTTCTAAGATGATGATTCAGAAGAAAAACACTGTTGTTATATTCTACTCTAAAGAATACATATTCTTTAACCCCTTTTTAAAAACCAACATTTTTATTTCTAACTCTAAAATATTTTTGCAGTAGTTGTAACTGATAAAATTTATTTAGTGATTCAATTATTCTTTACCACACATATACTTCTGAATCTCTCTGGTGTCGAAATGAGGGACTAAAGGCTTTGGTCCAGCAGCTTCCAGGCATTTCACAGATCCACATCAAGACACTGCTTTGATATTAGTGAGAGCCTCTGTTTTTGTGCAACAGTAGAAAGGATGCAAGTCCCGGCTGAGGCTGATGTGTCCAATCTCATCTCTGTGGAAGGGAATACAGATACACCGTTTCTCACACTAGTGGACCAAATACCAGGCTCAGGGTGGGACCGTCTGAATCCTGTTTTGTGAATCTGAATGGCTCAGTGAGGGAGAAAAATAGTGCACGGTGACATATAAATAAAAAAGAAAGCTTATCCTGTTTCACTTCTCGAGAAAGAAATACCGAATTCAGGTTTATGAAACCGTGAAATGTCGTACTTTGATTCATGTGAAGATTACAGTAAGTGATTTCACACTTTTAACCACAGAGCAGGAGGTATTAAAAGGTGAATCCCGCTGCTACAGTCTTTGCTTGTAACAAAACCCAGCCAGTCAATACCTCACGTCTACCCATCACGGACTGAAACCAAAAGGTTGAGTCAGAGGTTGGCAGCTTTTCCGTCCGTCTGGAAGATGAGGTTGTCTTTGTTTTCACTAGTAACAAAAAGTGAGAGCCAGAGGAAGTGAAGCAAAGAATAAAGTGTACTGGAAAACTCATTAGCTTAAGTAAAAAATTAGAACATATGTAATAGCAGGGTTTCTCTCTATCTGAACATGCACTTAGGCACAAAGGACTAAGTAACTGAAGACACCTCCTTTTTGGAGCGTATAATTTAGGCTCTTCACCGAGAGCACAAATAATTTTCATTAGGAGAGGAAATGCGGCGACATGCCATGAGAGCCCTTAAGACCAGCTCATCAAATAAAAAACTGCGCAGTAATATGAGCATACAGAGGATCTGTCAAGGATGTGTAATATACCACTAATTTAAAATCCTCTTCATCTTTATTGCTTTACATTTTCCAAACCTAGCAGGGAACTCACTATCAGCCAGAGTGCATTGCATAATAAATATGTGATGTTGATGAAACAGCTGCACACTGTGTGATTCCACAACCACCAAAAACAGCCAGGAGCACAAAGTGATGATCATTATCTGTTAGATTACTGGATAAGAAGCGAGCTAACACACTCACTGTATCCACTTTGTGTTTCAACAAATAGATCCACATCTTGTATTGTGCCGTGCCATATATTTTTGCACATTTGTGATGCCCTGCAGGAAACTTTTCTTGTGCTAGGTGTTTTTAACCAGCCGTTGAACCTGCCGCCTGTGTGCAGCTGCCACCTTCATCACACTGTGCACCCTGCTAAGCTCTTTTCTCATGACTTGTTTTTGTAGAAGTGAGCACCTCTGTGGCCACTGACCCTGTCTGTCCTAGCTGCGCCTTAAGCACTGGGGTGTATGACACATGCCACCTCCTCACACTCTGCTGACAATCGCTAATGCAGGATAACGTACAGTGTTTAACTCTTGCCTACTCTCTTTTTTCCTTTATTTATCACAAAAAACACAGAAAACAAATCATCACTAGTTAAAAATCTTAAAAATCAGTGACCCACTGGAGTTATAATAAGTCAATATGGAGAATAGCTGATGATTCTGAACAAAATCTTACTTTGGCTTGTTCTCAGACCTTGTCAGTAATTATATCTCATTGTTAGTGTAAACAATCAGAGTCCCTTCCCCTTTCCACTGCCACACTGCTGCTCCAGCATTCCACTTCTGATGAGATAGATCCACTGAACCAGTCTGAACCTAGTCACCTCTGCATTTCTTTCGCCCTGCCAACTCTCATTTTTCTCTTCCTCTTGACCTGCGTTCACTTCTCTCCCTTCTGTCCGTCTTGTCTAGAGCTGACGGCAGAAGTGGAAGAAATATTCAGGTCTTTTACTTCACTAAAAAGTACTTGTATCACAGTGTGAAATTACTCTAAACGTATATGTTTTGCATTCCAAACTTCAGGTGTAAAAAATTACAATCTGAAAAGTAACTAAAGATGTCTGACAATTAAGTAGAGTAAAAAGTACAAAGTTTGACCCTGAAATGTCATAAAGTAGAAGTACAAAGTAAAATAAAACGGAGATACTCACAGTAAGTACTTTTTACATTGTAATTAAAGTAGCTATATGCACTATTTCTACTTTAAAAATTACCTAAAATGATCTGCAATCATGCCAAACACATGAGTGTATTGGATTATAGAGATAGGAAGGGGTTTCAAAAAGTTTGTGCATAAAGAACAGTTGGAAAAAAATGGTTTAAATTATGATGTTTATTTTTCAACATATGCTCCATTTAGGACAATACACTTCTGTAAGCATTGATACCAGCCTTTAGGTCCGTCTGTGTAAAACTCAGGGTCATTCATTTTAAACCATGTCATAGCTATGTTTTTTTTCCCACACACTTTTGGAAGCCCCCTCGTATTTACGCCTACGGATTGTTAGGGTTTTGTGACCACTAGAGGGAGTAATGAGTCACTCCACTGACTTTAAGAGTCAAAGAAAGTGACAATGGGCACTGGACACAGGTATACATGAAAACAATGGAGTTTGACGTTGAAATGGCAGTGTTTCCTCTACACGGATGAGTTTGATTATTATACGCATTTGAAGGTCAGACTTAAATGTGACAGTTCTGATCTTGTGTAGACGATTTCAAAGAGTTCTTTAGTGCAGGTATTGACAACACAAACAGAAAACGCACAGAAAATGGAGGTGCTTTTTGGTTTCACTGTGGCTACTTTCTGTCTACTTACAGAGCGAAGCTAACACAGATATAATGTAAACTATCAGCTGACGCAGCATGTGAAGATTATAAGACAGTGTTATTTTGACAGGCAAGATAATCAGCTGTGAGTTTTAGCTTGAAGAAGAAAACTTGATACCATACCATGAGTACTATGGGGTGAACAATGAGCTTTATACTTTATTCACTGAGTGATACAGTCTCTGGATAGGGGTTTTGGTAGTCCTAAGTGAGACTTCTCCCTGCTGTTGCTAGTTTAGAATACCAGTGCTACATATAACCCCTTTAGGTACTTGACTTTGGCTACGATCAGACTGCAGACAAATGTGGCCCAAATCTGATTTTTTTGCCCATATGTGACCTGTATCCAATCTGTTAAAGACAGTTGAACAGCACAAATCAGATTTTATCAACTCCAACCAAGGCCTCTTTCATATCTGATCCTAAATCTGATACGTATCTGATATTTTGCGAGACGACTTTAGACGGCGAGGCGGCCAGGTCGCATTTATCTGACGCATCATTGAAATGCGACAAATGTCACAATGCTCTGTCCCTCCATATTTACTTCCGTAAACACAGAGTGTGCCTGAGTGGTCACATATTACGTCAGGACCTCGTTTGCGCATGTGGGTCACTTCAGGGTTGCATTCAGCTCATACTCAAAACTGATACAAGTAGCATTTAATGTATAGTATGAACGACCACACACACAAAAAAATTGGATTTCACCAAAAAATGCGAATTGTGCATTAAGAGCTGTTGTCTGAACGTAGCCTTAGATACTTTCCACCATGGCTGACAGAAAGTCTAACAAAAGTTGAGCTACATCTAGACACATGGATGTGTCCAAACCCAAAACAATACAGGGTACATTTAAGATGAACTTTACTTAACAATCTACACACATTCATCCTACGGTTCACTCAAATATTTTTCAAATGCTCTAATTTCTGACCTAAAAGCTTGCAATTAAGTGATACACCTAGTCCTTCATACCTCTCCTATTATTCCCACATTAATTACAGCCCTGTCAGGTCAGGCCATGGGGGTCAACGTCCCTCTTCTGTCTTCTGCTCAGTACCATCCCTCCAATCCTGAGGGAAGCACCAGTCTGCCTTGAGGAATTAATCAGACTGAGAACGATGTGATTCCCCAAATAGAGAGCCCACATTAGGCCTAGTTAGGAAAGTGCTGATGGAGGACTAATATCTCCTCATCTGTTTATTATGCACCATAAAGACAGTGAGAGGGGGTTGCAGGGAGAGAACTCCAGGAGAGCGTAATTGCATATTGATGTGAGTAGTGGGAGGCAGAGGTAAGCCCAACCCCCTGCAACAGTAAAGGGGGGATAGGAGGCTTTACGATGCACCTGAATTACCTTGAGAATAAGCAATAATCACACTGTGACATTTCCACATTTCATCAGTTTGGTCCAGATGAGCTATCATGATTTATTCATTAATTTTGATATTAATTGTGTCTTATTGGGAGCACCAGAGCACAGCAGTGAGGCAGCCCATAGAGGGATAATGATCTCTGCACTCGACACACAGCCCTCCAGTCAAAACTCAGATGAGCTGTCTTAACACAAGGAAACTGGAGCTGTACAACTCAGCCAACAGCAGTATGTATGTGCAGCTGTGACACTTTCATCTGAAGAACACCACATTTTTTCCTCGCTCACTCTTATCTCTCACCTGTCTTCTTACATTTTGGCTTCGCACAGAAAGCAGTGATTCTGTCTGAAGACATGTAGCGTTAAATACTGACATGCACAGGGTGAGAGCACAAGAGGAAGTGGTTTGACTGACAGCAAGCACCTGAAAAAAAAAAATCCCCAGAGATCTTGTGAAATCCTGTTCATTCCAGCACAAAATATGTCACCGAGATATATTGTTCAACTCCATAAAATCTTAAAACTTCCGTTATTATAAATTACTATAACTACAAATTCAGCCAAAATATAGACTATATATAATAATAAGTATAATTTTCTTCATTTTTTCATATAATCTGATACCAGAAAACTTATTTGCCTATGCAACATATCTGTGGTATTCAAAGATACATTTATGTGATCATAGTTTTATAAAAAGATAGAAATAAGATTACTATAAGCCTGTTCCTGTGGGGGGATTTTGTGAACTCCGTACTTAGGAGCAACAAATCTATGTCAGTCTGTGTTTTTTCTTCCAGATTTTCACCCATAAACCACAGTTTGTGAAGTTCATAGCAGACTAAATGTACAGTTGTTGTAATGTGGAGATACTGTTGGTGCATCCGTTGGGTAATACGATAAAATGATGTGTTGACACAAACCAGCAGATGGTGCCACTTCTAATAGTTGTGCACAAGCGCAGAAGTGTTAAGCACAGTTTTCCCCCTCCCCCCCAAACACACACACACACACACACACACACAGACCACAACCAACTGTTTCAGGCGACGATGAGGGGATCAATATTTGAGCCTTCACTGTCGGTGATGCTGGGATCATAACAACACGCTGTGCTCTGATGACGTGAATAGTTAATCAATTCTCTGCAAGATTTCTGTCAAATCATTTGTACTGTCACCTCCAGAGACTACAATCGGACCTGTAGCACAACCCGGCGTGGCTGTTTGTTTATGTAAAGCAGCAGCATCAAGTCACATAAACAAGCGACAACATGCCAAATACCTTCCCTGTACCTAACATCAGTTATATTAGGGTGTGGGCGTGTGAAAACCTGATCTGATGTTTTACATTCTGTGTGGGTTCCTCTGTTATCTGTCTGTAGCATGCTTGTGGGAACGTGCGAGGGAGTTTACACCTTAGTTTGCGTACGTGCATGTGTGAGTGTGCGTTTGTGTTTGCAAGCTCTCATGTCCTGCTGCGTGTATGTTAACCACAGTCATCCTGTATGTCGAGCCACTCGCCTGGGAACCGATGTACTGAGCTTCACCCCCGTCTCTTCCTCTTTCACTCTCACTCTCTCTACAAAACGCCATGTGCTGCGAGGTGAAAGGGTCACATTTCATCTGCACTCACACCTGAGCTTTCACTGATTTCCTAAAATACAGAAAATCACATTCCGTAAAAGGTCATTGTGGGCTGTCTTTTAACCTAAAACTTAGCACAAAAAGATGCATGATTTCTCCACCTGCTCAGTGGCTGAAACAAGGTCATGGCCTGCTATGATGAGCACAAACCTTATACGTTTTCCTCTCAGGGACATGGAAATAGGCCACAGGAAGTGGAAGCATGTGTGCCTGGGTGAAGGACAGTATTATTCAAACATGCAGTAAGTGTGTCTCTCCCTATGAGCAGAGAGAACAAAATGGAATCAAATTAGATCAGGAGAGGGTTTATTTTAGTAAAGAAAGCAGGATAGGGACTAAAGTATCGGTTACAACGCTAGACACACTTTTTTTTTTCCTTAGTTCCTTTCGCTGAATCGCTCTGAGGTCAGAGCGCTCTGCTGAAGCTCCCATTTTTCCTTGATCCATTATTCATTCTTCCCCAGTGGAGCTCTGCCTCCATGGTAAATGGTTTCCACAGTTACACCAGAGCCAGTTCCACGTTTGACCATACACACATACCCACATCATGAAACAAAGATACACTCACACACAATTGCAGATCGTCCGCATACAGTGTCAGACTCTTTCACATCCCGTGACACAGGCAACCACAGCCCAATGTGATAGTAACAAATTAGTTCAAAGCAGAAGCAACTGAATGATCCAGAAGAGCTGCAGTATTTCACGCCTATCGGGGCCAACATAAGCTCATTATCGAGCAGTAACCATGGCAGACACACATATATGGGAGACACAGGCTCTTCCTAAGTAAAGTCAAGCAAAAAAAGACACAGCAGCTGGACCCAGAGTCACAAAAAATCATCAAATGATTAAAAGAGGTACAGAGAATGCAACAATACGGCAGATACATGCAGGCGGACACATTGTAAAGCAGACAAACAGAGACAGATGGTTCTTTTCATATCCTTCCATTGTCTTAGCTGAACTGGAACTACAACCAAATCTGAGCTTCATGCTTGTGCTATAACAAGTAACAGGCTACTGTAGACTTCAGAAAATGGAAATGAGAGAATAAGGGAATACAGTATATGATAGATAGTGCTTGAAAACATCATTACCCTGGTGGGATGGCTCCTCTGGCAGTGCCCATGGAAATGCGCTGGGTGCCCGGTCGGTTCAGGTTGTTCTGTCCGTTGATGGTGAGAGCGTGGTGGCCATGGGCGGATGAAAGTGATGGCATCACGGGGGAACAGGGGAAGTTGGCATTGGACAGGGGTAACTGCACCTGTTCAGCTTTGGCTTGTCCACCTCCCACACTTATGTTATTGTTGTTGGTGCCGGAGGAGGCGGATGTGGGGGACCAGAGGGAGGTACCGGCAAAGGTGTTGCTTTGCCGCACTACAGTCAGGGTTCCCGTGGCGCCTGGGTTGCCTGCTTGGCCTCCGTAGAGCTTACGCCGCTGAGAGGCCAGGATGGCATTAGACGCCGCTCTCGTACTGTTGACCAGGATGCATTGCTGGCAGGAGCAGGGCTGGCCCGAGCTGGCTCCTACAGGCCAGGACTGGGACTTGGGGATGGAACCCATGATAAGAGGGTACGCCAAGTCCATGCGTCTTCGGAGGCGTCGCTTGCGTTGGCTCTGCCGGTTCGTCTGAGACATGCTGTTAAAATCGATGAGGTAGCAGAAGCCCAGAGAGGTCAGGTCCAACCAGGGGTGCTGCTTCTCATAAGCATTTTGGATGGTCACACAAATCTCCATGTCATACGGCGTCCATGAACCGTTATCATTCTCCCACTCCCACACCACGCCTTTCCCCGGGGCTGACGAAGGCTCGTAGAAGTTTCTCTGGACAGGTCTCATGGTACCTGAAAATGAAGGACAGAATAAATGTTAATGTGGTCTGGGATTCCGGTTCTGTCTGTCTGTATATAGCTTGGTTCAGCTTTTTTCTGTAAAGTTGGCTTTTCAGCAATATTTAGGGGTCTAATGTAAACAATTTGCTGTGGTCAGTTAGACTGTGAATGTCTTAGTGAGGCCAGCAGCCAAAAAATAAATGAACTCTGAGGCTCAGGAAAAAGCTAGTGAGTAGATCATGAATTTGGACTGTTTCATCACTACTGTTAAAAATGCAGCAGTGTAATGTCAGTATTGCTTTTTTAAAACTAATGGTGAATCCCAGACAGAACTGTAATTAATAGATATTTATCAAAGTGAATTGAAATTACATAAAAATGTTCACATTTTGAGAGAACACAACCTCCTGCAGCTTTCTGCCCTATAAATAGACTGTATCAACTGAATAAAAACAAGCATCTATTTTATTCGCCTTTTTGAGAAGATCTATGATTGGTTTAATTCTCCTATCAGAGTTTGCATCGTCTAAAACTTGAAAACTGAACCAAGAGGAGGTGCAGAAGGTCTAATTTCCCCCGAGACCATAAGAAACACAATAAGCTAAAAGGTTACTATGAATTGTTTGGGCAATGATGCTAAGAAAATATGCAGTAGCTTTAATTGATTTGCACATAGGCAGAAAATTAGTTTAGTTTTGATGAATTAAAAATTAATTGGAAAAACTACCTAATATTTTGTGGTTTAATTCATAAAAATCAGAAATTGCATCCTGCTCACAAACCCATAACGTTACAGTATATCTACATTGGTTTGTGATGCAAGTGTGACGTTATGCTTGACATTTAATGACACTAATGAATACACGTGTAAGTGATTAAGAAAACCCATCAACAGATAAATCACTGATGTCATGCACTTGAGGCTAGATGCACTTTCAGACTTGATTCAGTTTTAGGCTCATTAAGAACACTGTTGACACAGCAAGCTGACCGAGTGATAGGGAGGAGGTACAACACTTCACTACCTGCCTGAGGAGAGGTAATTATAAAGTGTAGCCTTCAGACTGTGAGTTAGAGTTAGTTTAGACATAAATCCGATTCTGCTCAGGCAACTTAGCCTGGATGATGTGAGGAAAACCTGTGATGTACGTTACTATTGTAATATTGTGTGTGTAATAACTATATAGTCCTTAACACTGGTAACCACAGCTATTTGTCCTATGACTTGTTTAATATGTTTACTTGTGCTTGTATCACATTGTCTCCAGAAAAATATTACCAATTAGTCTGGGAATAGCTGACTGGCCAAATGGTGTGACTTAGAGTGTGTAATATGCTGATACATCACACGATGACAGAAATATTTACAGTATATTGTGTTTATCACGGACCACAGGGGTCAAAGCTGATGCAGAGACGAACAACTGTTCACATTTACATCTATGGGTGATTTAAAGAGACTATTTAACCTATTGTAGTATATATTTTCGGATTGTTGGAGGAAGCTGGAGTACCCCTGACAGAACTCGCGTAGGTACCGGGAGAACAGGCAAATTCCACTAATGTTTTGGTCATTTGAGTGCTGTGTGTTCTGCCACTCAGCACAGGTGCAAGCAGGAAATTTGCATCAAGGCAACACAAATACAAAACACAGAAGAGAGTGACACAGATTGGGGAAACTCTGAACAGGAAATCACTTGCAAAAATCAATGGAAAAAGAGTAATCTAATGTGAGGAAGTATGGCAAGTGTTGCATACTACTTATACTGTCATATAAGATTTAGGTTTCATCTCCCACCCCTAGTGTGAATAAATATCCCATCCACCATCAAGTAGGTCAAATGTTCGCATGCTGACTGTCAATGAATAGCATATATGTAAATAAAATTTCATATTCATTGCCTGTTGGGCAGACATTTGCGATGTGTTTATTGCACATGTTCTGACCGTGATGTTGATGAAAATCTGATTTATCAGTTGTTGGTATAACTCTCACCTTGAGAAGTGTGTGTCAAACCACATCCATAGCATTTGGGAATTCAGACATCATATCTACAGTTCCCTACTGCCAGTCTGCTCTCTATTACTCTGTACTGCAACAGGAAGGAGGGGGGCGTAGACTCTGTAACTTTGTACCACTGCTGATGGCCACTCAGCTCCCGCCTCCATTATAACACAATTACTGTAGTCACATGGGAAATCAGACACCTTAGCCTATCCATCTCTCAGCCGCATGTCAGCAGGAGTATCTAAGCATTTCGGTGAGGACTGTCAGAGCCTCCTTTCCCCACCTAATTTAACGGGCAAATGCACATTTTCCTGCCAGGGGAGGATCAGGGTGATAATGGAGGGAGGGGAGTATGTATGGAGAATGAATGGGCATGGGAATGAGTACGGGATGGCGTAGGTAGCCGTAACCCCTCATCCCTCAGCCCGGTGCTGCTCTGGAGAATAAAACACATCAGCAGAATCAGCAAGTCTGACCTTGAGTCTCTGCTGCAGATTGCTGCTAAAGGACTTGGCTTGACGGCTAATTTCATTTGGTGCTGCTGAGAACCAGACGCAAGCACACAGGCTGCTCGGTGAACCGGCTGCCTCTGTCTCTCACATCTTCATGTACCATTCTGCCAGTTGCATCCATGGCTGCTCACGCCTTGCTTATCTATAAGTTTTTAGTGAGAAAATAATAATAATAATAATAATTCCAAATGAATGGACATTGGAAGCACAATGGACACAAGGTCAATAATTTCCAGTAATTTCACAGTGGGAGGCTGAGTGTTTGGAGTCCCACATCTCACCCTTTTATCACTGAGGCTCCAGAGGGATGCATTAGATCCAACGCTTTCAGGCTGGCTGCGTGTTCCTGGCCCGATCAATAGTGCCACATCTCCACACAGTCTTGCTCAGTGGTAACTTTAACACAACCTTCATAAATATTTTAACATGTGGAGATGTTTTATTCCCCCCGCATCAATTTAAACGTCTCAACTTCGGTGAAGAAGACAAACAGTGTATCTCCTATTAGTTCTGTTAATTGTTCATGATGGCTCTGATGGATCCTGGTACGTGCGATGTTCTCAGCCCAAAGATTTTCTATAAACAGCTCAGTGGGCTCTGAGGGATGGGTGTTCAGCAGGCAGATTTCTTCAGTGTAATTAACCCACAAAGAAGCTTTCTCAGCATTTATTTTCCATACAGGCTAAGAGTGAAAGTGAATGCTCTGTCACATATTTCAACAGACACAGCCTCCCTGACCTTTATCACTTTTATACACTTGTATACTTATCATACTCTTAAAGATAATTCTGGATTTTAACAACATGGTACTTCTTTTGATAGATTCACCCATAAATTGTATCTGTTGCAATAACATTTTAGCCCCTGAAGTGCTGCCTGACCCGTAAGAACATGGAGCTAAAGTACAGCAAATAAAAGAAATTATATACAGAATATAGAAAATAAAAGAAAATAAAAGGACCAGCATCTAGTGTTTGTTTAGTTTGTTAATACCCACTATTTTACTTAGAAGTGAAAACCAAAAGTAAAGCAAAATCATGTCCAGCAGCACTACAGGCAACTGGTTAATTAAAATAGCTTCTATCATTTTTTTTTTCTTTTAGGTAAATGTGCTTTAATATGTCTGGTCTGAATATGATGCGTCTTTGTTTAATGTACTTCTTCTGATATACTCCTGGTTGGACCTTCCATTTACGCTGTCATCTCATTTTTCCATGCACAAAGGCAAGAATATTTTAATATTTTGTATGAAGTAGTCTAGTAATTGAATGTATTGTAAACGTGCTTATTCTTTTCTGGGTCAAGACATGAATGGAAATACCTATACCGCTCACATATATGGTATTTCTTCTGAATATGACGTAAAAGCTGTGAACTGAATATATTCACACTGACGGTCTTGCATATTAATGTGGCCACTAGAGGCAATAGTGAGTCACTCTGCTGGTCTCCCATGGTGACAAAAACTAACACCATGGGGCCTTTGACCAAAGTGTTGGAAAGTGACCAGATGGGATGAGAACCACTAAGAAAGAATCAAAGAAATTGACAAAGTGATAAAAGCACAAAGCACTGTTGTTATTTTCACCTATGGACACAGCTCTAAATGAAAAGATGAAAATGAAAATGAAAAGCATTTCTTCTACATGACAGAGTTTAATTCTGAAGCTTATTAAGGTATAATGGTATTATATTATGCTATCATGTTTGCATGGTTCACTGTTTTTCTGTTGATTTTGGGGTGGCGCAGTGGTAGCACTTCATCCTCACATCTAGAAAATTAGTGGCTTGATTCTTTGCCAGTCTGGAGCTTTTCAGTATTGAGTTTGCCTCTTCGGTAAGGCTTCCTCAGTGCTTATGAAGATCAAGAGTTGTTCTGGAGCTGTGAGCGCCTTATTGGCAGCTCACAGCTCCAGATATTCTATGGGCTAATGCTAATGCTAGGTAACAGTGTGTATTAGGATGGACAAAATATAGAAACTGAATTTCTGAAAAAAAAACCAAAACAAAAAAAAAAAAACATGAGTTATCCTTGATGAACGGTTCAGAATAAACTATGACAGTTCTGACCTTGTTTGGATGATTCCAAACCCATCTTTAGTGTAGATGTTGACAACACAAACCATACAGAAAATCCAAGAGATTTGTTATGTTCCTATGGCTGTTTCCTGTCTAAAAACAGAGCTATTCTGGCTGAAAACAGTATGTGAAGCTTATAAAACACAGTGTTATTTAGACGGACTGTCAAAACAACCTGATAAGAGTTTGTAGATGTGTGTAAACAATGAGCTTCATACTTAATTCGGTGACTGATAGTCTGTGGACACTTTGCAATAATTCCTTAGTAGGTGTGGTAGCCAAAATATCTTTGTATAAGTCAGTGGAAAATAAACTTGACACTAATTCTTGCCTTTGTTTTTTTTTGTTTTTTTTTTTTAATTCTTAAAACCACAATACAAAATACAAACAGATGATAATCACTGGTCCCACTGTTTGGGAAGTGTTAGTAAAACATTTTAGAGATGAGCCAACATTGCATTCTGACAGAAGTGAAACATCAACACACACACACACACACACACACACACACACACACACACAAATATGTATTACAGAATTCTAAACATTTGCCCTCTCATGTATAGGTTTTTAATCACAGAGCTTTTGAAGTCGTAAGTTTATATGTCACACATGAGTCATGTGGGAAGTTTTGTTCACAACTTTCAGCCCACTCCCTGACACTCTGTTGAAAATTTAGTTAAAAACCTGCCAGTGCCAAAAAGCTGGGTCTGAGTCGTTGATATTCTCCATGTGACCCTCACTGCTCTTCCTGACAGGAAACCAAGCGAGAGAAGCCACTTCCTGTCCGACCCAGTGCATTTGGCAGCCATCTTTCCCGTCTGCCTCTCACATCCCTTGTTCTCCCATGATGTCCTCCAGCTGTCCTTACCCGACACCACTGTGGTTCCCCTCGGGTGAGCTGTAGCGATGTGATGTATTGCCACATCAGGTCTCTCAGTGGGACTCTAACCCCACTGTCACGCGAGGCCAGGTGGGTTCAGGGTGAGCTTGGCCGCACATTCACATCTTCGCTGAGGGGAAAACTTCCTGCAGTGTGTGCACCGTATGAAGCCATGCCAGTCTTGTTCTTTAATAGGTCTATTTTCCTCCAGAGGTAAAGTCTGAATCACTCTTTAAATTGAAGGACATGCAACATTAAAGTCCAACAACCTGGGATTCCTTCAGGGAACGAACCTAGACAAGTCATACTTTGTAGTTTTTCTCTTGGTTAATGCTTTCATCAGAAGTGAAGCAAATATGGCCTGGAGATGTAATTATAACTTCAAAACAGTCATTCAGTCTTCTTAAACATATCATTAATTTTACATTTATGAAGTTCAAAAAGTGATTTACATTTGCTTCATTTAATTAGTCAATTAATTCATAGGGAAAAGACCAAAGTGAAACTGTGGCTTTGACATTGAGGGACCTGATCTACTTCTCCTATGATAATCTCAGCAGTGAACCAGTTTCAGTCTGCACAATGAGCATTAAATCTAATCTGAATATGTCACTGGGGTTGGTGTGTTTCTTTTACACTAAGAACTATGTATACAGTACAGACAGACTGATAATCAGACATTGACAAATACTGCCCTCAACATTCAGCATTTTAACATTTAACATCCAGTAAAAATATTTACCACAGTTAACTTAATCAAAAATGAGTGCTTTAAAGAAAACCATATTACATGCTAACCTGGCACATCCTACTGCACCACCAAATTTAATGAGATTCCAGTTTTGGGATGGAATTTTATTTTGTAAACACTGTAATCTAGTATCACTGTACCAAGTATCAATTACTAATTTTAATGATGTTGTCACTGTTAGAGTCGTTTTGATATGATACTAAATTGTGCATGAACTAAACTGTATACTCATGTTAGTTTTTTACTATTGATTGTTGTCAATAATGAAATGTTTGAATGTCTCGTTATGTTTTTGTGATATTTATTGGTACATGAACTAAATGTTCCTCTTAAATTTTATCATTTATTGTCAGTTGCTGTGAACAATATTTGAATGTTTTGCTTATTTTTGTGTGAATCCTTGGAAAAATATGTGTTACTGTGGTAGTAACTATGGGGAATCCAAAGCAAATAAGTAAGTAAATACAATAGTTGAATTAAAAATGTGCAAATTTGAAATAACTAGCGACCAATGTCCTGTTCACAGCAGCTGACTGATCACATGAATAGACTATTTAAGACATAGATGGAACTGATGCCAACTGTTGCTTTTTGAAGTAGCTCTTGAAGGCTGGAATTATAGTTTTGACCATTTCCATGTTGACTCTTTGGTGAAGTGACTATTTTTGGTAGATCTGACGGAGTGCAAGGGTTGATGGGTGAACTAATGGTAAATGCTAGTTCACTTAGTATAACTTATTAACCATAACTATAGTCAAGTTGTCTGGAAAAAAATAATTATTCCATAAACAAAGCTCTGAAAGTCCTATACACCACTGATTTAAAAATTAACACTTATTAGAGAGGCCAAATAAAACAAATGGGTCCAGGAAGAAAATCACTGTGTTAGTTTTTAGAGTGTTTCTCAATGGAAGCCAGGAGTCAGTGGTTTGATACTTTAAGATACCTCTGCATTGTCTTTATTTTGTAGCCATTCTTGTCTGTTGTCAAGAGTAATAGTCTATTAACACTGAAATGAGGAAAATGCATCTACTGTATTTCCTAGCACTTATTATTTACAATCTCTCCAGTTCGATGTGAAAACTGACAATAAATATTGTTGAAATATTATTAAGTTGTGCTTGATTTGACTTGACAGTCAGCTAAAAGCTTCAAGTCTGTGTTGTGTTGATGCTATTCTAAAAGATAACAAGATTTTCCAATGTTACTGCATCTGTAAAAGTGATTCTTAATACCTGAGCTCTATCAGCCTGGTTTAAGTGCTGAAAAAGCACACACTATATACTAAAGTCACCTAGAAATGAAGTGATACAAACTCGGTGCTTTAAAACTGGCAGTGACCTATACCTGTGATGTGTTATTACAGGTAAGGCCTGCCTGTCTCCTGAACAGCTGCTGCAAAATGCATGACATTCAAGCTTTGTTGTCACAGAAACACTAAGGAAAGGTTTTGTTGTCATGGAAGCTGTCCCTAAGGCTCAGGGGAGAGGGAGGAGGAGGAGGGGGTGGGGGTTGCCCATATGTGAACGTTTCTACTACTGCTTTCCCTGAGCAGAGCACCAGCAGAGTCAATTCCTCCTCCGCTCGCTCATCTCATCTGCTGCTGACGCCAGCTTTCCCCTCGCTCTGTACCGTCTCTCCTGGCTCCTCACCAACACTGTCTCGCTGAGCCATTCTTCACATTTTCCACTCTGTCACTCACTGGACCACATCCTGCTCTCATGCAATGCTCCACTCTTGGACAGAGAGTAGAAATCTGTGTCATTGAATTAGAGCCTGCATCACCTTGTAGTTAATGCTCTCCCTCACGCTGCTGCTGTGGGAGGAAAGGCAGTCGAGAGGCGCCCAGATCAAGCTCTATAATACATCCTTATAATTGACAAGCTTCTCCAATTTCCCCTGGGCGGTGTTGAGCCTATTAAAACATAGTGCTGCATTTTTTCTTTTAACTACAGGAGAAGAGAGGCCAGTAACAGGTCCAGCATCATATAGCATAATGCTGTCTAAAAGGTATTTAAAGCCAGCTAATCTATGAGCTCTGCCAGAAAACTAGCAGAACACTGTCCGAAAAAGGAGGCTGCTTGTACACTAGAGAAAAACCCTCATGTAAACAATGGCTTTTCATTATTGTTATTAATATTACATTTGTGGCTATGTTTCCAGTAAAATACTAACACAGATAATAACATGGACACATTTTAATGATAAAGAAACCACTATAAAACAGACAATAAAGGACTCTTTTGAATTCTAGTATTCTTTTAATTCCTCAGTCACATTTTAATGATAAAGAAACCACTATAAAACAACCAATAAATGGCTCTTTTCAATTCTTGTTTTCTTTTAATTCATCAGTCACATTTTAATGATAAAGAAACCACAATAAAACAGACTACAAATGGTCATTATCAGTTCTTGTGTTTATTCTATTACTCATTTAGTCTATAAAAATAGCCAAAAAAATACCCACTGCATGCTCTCACAGCCCTAGTTGCCATCTAAAGGCATTTATTTTTAATTTACAGTGATATAAAAAGAAAAGCAGTGTCAAGTTCCAATTTTAAGATTATATAATCAGTAATCTACATATATTAAAAACAACTACAGTCATTAGCATATTTTTAAGAAGACATGGAGGTGAATGTAATGAGCAGATCCCAGTCTTGTGTCTGGGGGGTCTGAAAGGCCTTAAGCCATTTTGTCAAATTAGATTTAAACTGCTTAAAAAAGTCAAACTAATGCATTTCCACATCGCAGCTCCTTGGACTGAAAAGCAGCCTTCAAACTTCTCAAACTTCTATTTCAGCACTCGAAAAACTTATTCTTACTTCTCTTCTTACTGACAGTCAAAAAGTCTAGTGCTTCATTCCAGACTCACTAATGTCCAACAGCACTCACCAATCATGCCCAGACACATTTATCAACAGAGATGGAGATGTCAATCTCTAGATACATTCCAGCTGCAGAGATGCGGCCACAGCCTGCAACACAACTCCTTTTTCATGTGGCTTTGTTACTTGAACAAGGCTCAGTAAACCACACATTTGCTCTATTTCCATTGTCACTTACCAGAAAACATGTTATTTGTTGTAACAGACTAGAGATCCCTCGTGCTTCAGGGAAACAGCGCAAAGTACAATCAAACCTATACATGTGAATGGAAAGGGCATGCTTCGACATTTTACATCAGAAGAATAATCAGAGGTATGCACGCAATCTCACAGATGGCAAATTCTTTGTATCCTCCTATGATTTTTTTTTTCGTAATACATAAACATAAACTGTTGAAAAAGCTGCGCTCATTACATTTTACACTTCATCAAGTTTTGTTCAAACAAAACACCCTCTGAGCTGTAACCAACCGAACATCAGTGCAGGAATAAACCATTAATTAGCATTATACAGCCTTTATAATACCCTACACATAAATAGCAAACATGTGATGAATATGCTAATAAACTTCACAGTATGGCGGAAATAAAATAATGAAGCGTGTTTGATGTTTTCATACAAAACCCCGAGCTAGCTTGAAAAAAACTTCTTTCATCTCCCAAAAAAGGCCTTCACAAACAATAAACCCGAGATGAATATTAGAGATGATGAAGAGACTTCAGCATCACAGACAGAGAAAACAGCTGGCTCAAATCAGGGAGTATGAAAATGATAAGAAGTGAACTTTTAAATGCTTGTACCACTGAGGATAGATATAAATCCTCTTTTTCCGTTGTCATACCTGTACATCAAAGTCGAAAAGATCTGTAAGAGCATTATCTGCTCATTAACGAATACCCAGAGATCAGAGACCATAATAATGAGGATGACAGTCTAGCATTAAGCTGGTTTAACAGTATTATACATTACAATATCTTAGCTCCCCTGCTCCTTTCTCACAAAAATCACACATTAAAACTCATTTTCTATACTGAGATGACACTTTCATTTCCCCAGAATGCAGTTCTTTATAATGAGCTACAGTGGTGAATAGCAACTTGGATTCCCTTATGCGTCCTTGTCTCTTTGTCTGCAAACGTGATGGATGAACAAAAGCCGGGGAGCTACTGCCGGTGGGGAGGAGAGAGGGAGGAAAGAGGAGGATTGGAAGAGGGTTGAAAGGGAAGGAATGGAAAAACCGTAAAGAGAGGACAGAGTTGGAGAGAAGGGAAGAAAGTATGCAGGTAGAGGTATGGAAATATGCATTGTGATGTGGATAGGATAACCAAATGTAGAGACCAGTGAATAGTCACACCTCTACTTTTTTAGCTTTTGCTTCAGTGCTGTTTACATACTGACTGTTCATTGTGGTCTGGTGTAGAGTTTTGGATGCAACTTTTAAAGAAAATGGAGCTCATATTTACCTAACTACATGTGTTTAAATGGGTTATCTGTAGTATTGATATGTATGTATCCACACATTGTAACACTGACTGAATACAGTAAAAAGCTCATTGTTCAATGCTACGCACATCTGTACTATGGTATTATCAAGATTTATCCTTCAAATAAAAAACTCATTGCTGGTTACTTGACACTTGGTCAAAATTAACACAGCATTTTAGAATTTTCACATGCTACATCAGCTGATAGTTTACATTATAGCTCTGTTAGCTTAGCTCTGTTTTTAGGCAGAAAACAACCGCAATAAGACCACAAATCACCTTCGTTTTCTGTATGGTTTGTATTGTCAATAGCTGCACTATAGATCACTTTGCAATCGTCCAAACAAGGTCCGAATTGTCACAGTCTAGTCTGAACCATGAATCAACAAATGGCGAACTTAGCAAACATAGTCATATAACCGCGAGAATTTTTTATATCTTTTTAAGCGTCATAATCTCACCAGTAGAGAAGAAAGGCTGGGGTGCTTAACAGTGCTTCGAGCTTTTACCCATACCCACTTTCTTTGACTATAACTTGTTTCATAGGGATTCTTGTCGCATCTCGCCACTTTCTGACATTTGGCGTTAACTTTCATCACTACAGGAGACCGGCACAGTGACTCACTACTCCCTCTAGTGGTCACTAATTCATTAGTGTATGTGGATGCAGTCTCTAAAATCCAACACAATGGCATCTTCAGCATAACCTCAGTACTCGATTCTAAACACTCTAATGACACTTTTTAGTCCATGTTTGAATATTTTATAGGAGCAATACTACATATAGCTCCTTTACTTGATGGGAAAGAAGCCATGTGCACACTGGCCAAAGAAGATTTAGAGCTCTAGTAAAAGGGGGTAAAAAGAAATACAGTAGTAAATAGGAAGAAAAAAAAACATCAGAAGTTAGGGCTGGATGAAAAATGGGAGAGGTAAAAAGAGATTGAAGATGGTGGGTGTAGACAGAGATGAAAGGCGGTCTGAAGGAGGGGAGGAGTGAGAAGTGGAGGAATGATTATGTAGGGAGGGAGGTGATAGCTGAGGAAGCTTGTGATGAGGGGAGGTTTTCTGCCAAAGAACAATAAAAAGAAGGATGTCTCACTTCGGCCCAACCTTAGAAAGTGAACACTGCAGTAAAACAGGCCCCACTAATACAGTTTTCGCTGCCAGCAAGACAAAGTGGTGAAGAAAAGTGGCTTAACTCCCTCTGCACCCGTTCCTCAGGCCTTTCAACTCTCCAAAACTCTCCCACACCCCGGCCCAGGGAGCTGGCCGGTTATGGAGCGCTTGTGCAGCGTTTGCATTTACTAGAGTAACAAAAAACGAAAGAACAGTAAAAAAAAAAAATCTCAGGAAAATGAAGTTACAGTCCTGTCTACCTGCCAGATCCTGTACTGCAGTGAAGCAACAGACCCTGAAACAACCCTCTTACTCTGGATGTCGTGACTGTCCTCAGCTGACGAGTTTAAGCTCTGCCAAGGGTGTTCTGTGACTCATATTGTGTGTGCAGGTATCAATTCATGCACGAGGATGTGTATATCTGTGTATGTATGTGTGTGTGTGTGTGTGTGTACATCTGAGGTGGTGCGTGCACGCTCCTGCATGTGTGTCTCACTGCACGACTGCCTCCACTTCACACCACTTCAGGCTCATCAAGTCCAGCAGGAACCTTGTTAGCATGTCAGCGCCGCGCCGTCACGTCGGTAACATGCACAAACACACACAAATACACAGCTGCTTCACAGGACACAGGACGTAGAGCAGTGTCAGGAGTACAGTGCAGTGTTCTGAGGAGTCACTTTCACACTTGGCAAAACAACAATGCAAGTTGACTTTTCATGCCACGATGGAAAAACATTCCATCAATAAAACAAAACTGCAAAAAAAGATTTCCTTGCTGCTGCTTTTGACAACTTTCTTCCTCAAATATGATATTTGTTTATCTCCTGCTGAACTACAGAGTCTTATTATTTTATCACAGACAGCTGCCAACTTTTTGACTTTATTTTTCCTGGATGTTAAGGAGCATTTTTAAACAGAACTGCCTAGAAAAATGGTGCAAGATATCAAATACGGTAAATAAAATTCGAGTTGATAATTAGAGCCATTAGAGGAAGACAAATTCCCTCTGCTCCACAAAACAGAGGTACTTATTAGTGATGTTACTTTAACTGACAGCAGACGAGTCCAGTGTCTGAAAATAGCACCTTGAATCAGTCAAGAAAATCTACTGCATATACGACAGATGGACCACAAGCAGAATAGAAAGAGGAACCACTTGAACACACAGCTGACACACTGTGGGAAAATATTGAACAGTTATACTCCAGTTATACTCCGGAAACAAAATGACACAGATGGGAAAACATGATGATTCGCTCAAGTGCCTGTAAAATTACCAACATTAATCACTATTCCTAAATGAATATAAATCTACTATTATGCAATATTGTATTCAATCAAGGTTAATTGGTTCATCTTAATTGCCCATAGGTGTGAATGTGAGAGTGATTGGTTGTTTGTCTCTGTATGTCGCCCCCCCCAACCCCCCAACCAATTTATGCCATAAATTAAATAACTCAAAACATAGCTTTATTTTTCCAGTACCTCGAATTATTCAGAAGTATTTAATGATATCAATTCATGTATAAATAAGTCATATTACAAAGCAGGAGCTCAGCATACATACATAATATATAAAACTTCTTTTTTACTGCATGAATGTTATGATTTTAATTTACTTTGTATTTAATCTTTGATCTTTTTATCTTTTTAATCGTCTCATGGACTGAAAGGTGACACGCATCATTTCATTTAACTACATTTTTACTGTAGCTATAGTTAAGAATTATTTCATTATATCGAGAGTATAATTTTATGAGGTTGTTCTGCAAATCTCTGCTGTTTTATTTAATAATATTAAATAGAATTGGTCATTTATGTTTTTGCATTTTTTTCATAATGCAACATGTAGTGTATATATGATTAATGCTGTATCTTGACATGAAAAGTCAGAAACATATACTGTTGATATGAAAACTACAATGTATTACTATGAATGATTACAAAAAAATCACAAAGCTGTGCAGCTGACCTTGGGCCTGATCAGACTACAACTGTCCTCCTGCCACATAACACAAGATAAGTGGCACAAACCCGCACATACAAATCCACACCCTTAACATAGTGCAGTATTTATCCGTGACAACACAATATTTCATGTCAGCCATCACACCAGTACAACTGTACAACAGTGAAACCGTTAGGCGTACTCAGCAGAAGGATGATTGATAGATATAACACGTCAGGGAAGATTTTGAGGAATAAGCTCAAGCAATTCTCCATCGCATGACCTCTACACACCTCTACATGTAGCACTAACTGCTACATAACTTAACACTGCACAGTTGTTAAGCACTGGACATAACAAACAAAGCATTACGAGCAACTAAGACATTTTGTGAGGTTTAAATATGACATAACCACCACCTACAGTATGTATCCTCTGGATATTAACCTTGAGCAGATGATCCCAAAGTGTCATTATAAGCTACAAGATAAGTTCACAAATAACAATATCAGTTTCTAACAAGGGACACTAGCATTAAGGCTGTTCATGGGAGGCACCAAAAAGGAAAATGCTGCTCAGATTATTACATTTGACAAATAAAAGGAGTCTGACTCATTGAGATGAACAGCATGCAGTAAATGAGTTTGCTGAGACAGGCTTTTATAACCCACTTCATGGCTGTCAGACGCAGTCAGGTCTTATCACAGGAAACGTCTGGCTACATTAAAGCAGACTGTCACTGTGCCAGTCTACACCGGTCAGCTTTCATCAGCACTGAAATGAACACGGTGTGAGAAAGGTCAGAGGGCATCAGACCATCGTGCAAGGGGGAGGACTTTTTAATATATCAAAGTAAGAGATTTACCAAGCACACCGTCTCCCAGGTATCTAATACTTTTAAGCTTTTTTTTTTAATATTAGAATCTTTTCCCTGCTGAATCACAAGTGTAATCAACTCTTCTCTGTTTTAATACTGCAAAATTAATGATGAGATGAGACACTTTCTTAAATATTAATAGCTCATCTCATCTTAATAGCTCCTGCATTTGTCCACTTTACCTAAATTTGACTGTTACCTGTATAACCATGGATGGAGTGAATTTACTCAACTCATGCTTGTTGAGGCTACATGTCAGAGGTGGGCGGGAATAAAATCAGGGTCATGTCCTCATAGTTAAAAGATTCATCAATCTCAACATCTGAACACAAGTCCAGCTTTACCCACCTACAGGTCAGTACAGGTCAAAGCCTGTAGAGAAACTCATTTCACACAAATGCACTTGCTTAGAGGTCATCAGCTCTGCAGCAGTAAAGAACAAGGAACTGGAAACTGCTGAAATATGAATGATGCCGTCAGGGGATTCTGTGTCCTAGAGGCCGACCCCTGCTTTTACTCGCTCTGATATCGTATCATAACGAAAGCTTGTTTACAGTTTGGTATAAGTGCAGGCAGATACTGAAGCTCAATGCTCTTGAGGTTTTAATAGCTGCAAGAAATGTACATAATTTATATGGAACTATATGATAAAAAAAAATGATTTATTACGTTCTGGGAAGGCTTAATCACTCTAGGATAGATAAGGGTCAACTCTGAAATTCAATTTATGTTGCTGATAGGAGCCAGAAGTAGTAGGAATATGGGTTTAAAGTGATGCACACCATCCAAAATATACTGTTCTGCACATACCGGAATGTTTGATGATTCACGGAGGCGGTGAATGTATTTCTATTTTGACTACATGGGCACACTGTGAATGCAGTAAGCAGAAAAAATAATATACACAAGTAGTTTAAGAACAGTTGAGACTTTTTCCTCACCAGTGTTAACCATAGAATGAAAGTATAACCAAACAGCTGCCTTGTGAGTGTTTGATACATTAACGTGTGTGTGTGCCAACTCTGACAAATTGAGTGTTGATCTTTCACATCCAACTCCTGTTCTGTGTATTCAAGCAACAGTTCCATTTTCCCACCTGTTGAGAGGCAAGTACAAATATTCAACATCTGGGGATATGTTTCAGACAGATCCTTGGAGTAAACATTTGATCTGATGCAGCTGTCCTACTGCTGCATCCAGGTTAACTCCAGATGAACACAGTTATTTTTTAATCTTTCTTCATACAGTAAGGTCTAACACAGCTTTATATAATTCACCAGGAAGGATTTTTCAGTTGTGATACACTGTGTAAATCAAAGTTACTTCAACCTGTTCTGCTTTTGCTGACTGTACTGAGCTGCTGAAGACATGATGGGCAATAATGGTGACTGGGCACCTTTGTGGTATAGTGTGTTGTGCTTTATCATTTTCTGGCTCTCGAGTCTGGCTTGCTGGAAGTACTCTGCTGGAACAAAGGTGAAGATTTCCATCTCATCAGTATCAGGACTGTCATTCTCCTTTCTTCCGCTATCTGAGTGTTATCACTTTGAAAGTCCCTCTCACAAAGACAAATCTCCGAGCTGCAACAACACCCTGGAAATGGCACGTTTTGACAAAGATGCGTATCTTTTTATGTGTTATCTTCTTTTGTAGGGACCCAATCATTTTAATACAATGACACCTTTCCTCATGTGCACGTTCCACCAAAACAACTTCTCTCCAGAGACTATTTGCAGTATTCTGCGCTTAGCACCACCCAAGAGCTGGCCAAACAACCCTGATAACTTTTACCCCCATCCCAGAATGATAGCGGAGGTACCAGACTTACCCACAGCACTGGCTAATTAAGTATGGAGACAGATCTGGCCTTGTGAGACTACTGGCGCTCATAAACTGTGAAAATAGCCCATTTTTTTCAGCTCCCTCCTGTGCATTACAATAATCTACCTGTCCATCGACAAATATGCTCAAAGCAGACTGGGCTTCATCGAATGTACACCGGATACAAAAGAAATACAATGGATTTTAGCAGGTTTGAATACATTTCCAGGAACTTTGAAGTGTGATAGAAACACAAACCACACAGACTACCAGGAATTCTTTACCCCAGGTAAATAAATTCCTGGTAATGTTGTTACTGAGTGAATGTGGGGCTTTCACAAAACCACATAACCAATCAGTGAAAGATTATTTTGAATGGGATGTTCTAGATTTCATAGCTTAATATGTTGATAATGAGTGTTCTGTCATTTTGTTTTTTTTATACTTTCTTAATTCTATTTCCTCAGTTATAAAAAAAAATGCATATTTCCCTTATCACTGTACCACTATGTGTCCTCCAATGCGAAGAACACACTGCACATTTCAACCTTGTTGTTTTGACTCTTTTCCTTTTTGTCTTTAACAAATGTCTAAATGCATCCAATAACAAAGTAGAAGCTACTGCCGTTTGACTCCGATAAGAATTCACCTCAAGGCACTGCTGATATAAATCCTCCAGGCTTTACAAGCTGCCATTAATAATGAAATACTGAAGCAAGTGATGGTGTGTGAGGCATTCCACTGAGGAGCAACACCTGGCTTGTTTTATTCAGTGCACAGGCCACTGCAGGATGTTCCTCATACTGAATGGTCCCAGGACTTGGACTCTCACCAGGACCCATGATTTAGAAGCACTTACAGGTGACACGAAAAAGAAGGAGAGAGGGCGAGGCTGAGGGAGTCCCACATTGACATTCCGCTGGGCGCCCAGGCTGCAAACAATCAAAGTAAGTGATTGTTTTCGTACATGTGGAATGAGGTATTTCAACCCGTTATGCGCACGCGTGTGCTCATGTCACAGTAATTCCTCCCCTTTTCTTCATTCCACATAGCCTGTGACTGCGCATTCGCAAACATCCGACTCTATACAAAAGCTCAATAGTGTATACATTGATGTGAAACAGAAAAAAAGCATCACATCCTCTCATTTGAAAAGCTCAGGCTGGTGAATCATAGCCATTTTTATGATAAACAGGGTGCTTTCTCAGCAGGAACAATGCAGGTATGCTACGTAGGAACGTATAGCGAATTATCTTAGACAACGTGTGACTAAAGACGTGAAGACTGTGTGTGTGTTCAGATCTTTTTTGTCCATTACAGTAGCTTACACTGGAACAATGACGTCTGTCTTACCACTAAGATGCTTTTGAGAAAGTCATTCCAGTTTGGGCTTTTGCGATTTGTCATGCTACCAATGAGCTAAAGTCGACTAAGAGTTCATTTTTGCAGAATGTGTGGAAATGTTCTAAACAGAACAAAAAGTCGTGCACTGTGTTTTGCGGTCCCCGAGACTGATCAAGGCAACTCTGAGTTTGGCTCGTTGCAAACACTGACAGCCCCAGTTGCGTCAGCACAGCTCTGGTCTCAGTCAAACGATGCTTTCTGTAAGTGTAAAATCAGACTCTCCTGTAGATGAAAGCCACTCTAGATGTTGCAATAGGAACACTCTGTCCCTTTTCAACATGAGAGCTACCAAACACATGGTTTGAACAGTGAGTTATAAAGTCAAGATTTTTCAAGATGAAAAACAAAACCTCCTGCACAGGCTGTTATACTGTACTTGAGGTCAAAAAGCAGATGAGAGGATGCTCAGAGCAGACCAGGAGATAGTTAACACCAAGAGTCTTGGGACGATACTTCATTATTATTCCAACAGCACCAGCCATATGTGCAGACGACAGCCTCCGATGTGAGCGACCTCCCAGACCGGCCCGATAAGCAAGTGGTGCACAGAGCAGCTTTAAAACTGCTTCTCTGATGAAGTAGTAAGATATCCACTTTACAAGTTAAAAGTGGTGACTCACTGGATCAGAAGTTAAAAGGAGATGTGGAAAGACGTGTCTGCTAACCAACGCCGGAGGCTGCCAGAAGCTTCACAGCCTGCTCACCACCGTAAAGCAATAAGGATGTCGACAGTGGAGACAGAGCACTACGACTCGGGGAACAAGGTCACAGCAACCCGACTGTACGTAACGGCTGGAAGCAACGACTCACACAAAGCAAAGGGTTTATTAAACATTGGTAACTGATCATCAGGTTGACTGATCAATTAACAGACAGAAAATGGCCAACAACTTATATTATAGGGTCAAATATGGAGGAAATGGCCTGATAGTTGCTAATCCTTGCTTCACATGGGTCACACAGTCATGACCTACTCGCCTTATTACAATTATTTGCTCTAATTGTAATTATGTTGACATGCATCTCCATTCTCCTCAATAAAAACTGCTGGATGAAGAGTGAACAGAATATTTCATCACATTATTTGATACTGTTTGATATTTGTCTGGTAGTCTTTTAATGGCACCATCACTAAGACCCTTTACTTTAATTGGTACCTGTCACCATCAGGCATTTCATCGTCACTGAGTTCTTATATTTCAGTAATTGGCTTTGTACATTTATTTCAGCTTTTCCATGTGCAATGTTTATTTTGAAAGCCTAAAAGACAAACAGAAATGTACTTCTTTTATGTGTCCCCGTGTTCTTCGTTTTCACTAAGGGTATTGTATGTGTATTCTTAACTATAGTTAGGCTAAACTATATGGGTGGCGTAAAAAGACAATTAAATTGCTGTTTCTATTTGCTACATTTTGTAGATAAAATGACTGATCGGATAATCAACAAAGGGTGGATTAAGTTTGGATTGATGGAGAACATCAGGAGGGCTGAGATTGGAAACTTCACAGTAACAAGACAAAAAGCAGCGCGCCTCTGTGTGAGAGTGAAAGAGCAGGGATTTGTGCACAGCCGAGGGTCTTTCCAATGTTATTATCCCCCCCTCCTCCCTGACTGTCACTTTCCATCAGGAAAACGCTCCACCTCTCCCTCTGTTCCTCTTCTCTCCACACCTCTGTCAGCCCCCCCCCCCTTTCCTGTCTCCATCCAAGTGGAATCCAGCCAGCTGGTTCTGGCTCCAGTGGACCCCTGAGTACACCTTAGCACCGCTTTGGTTCTGTTAAAGACCTTCTCTGATTAATTATGCTAATTACAAAAAGCTTTACGAGGAAAAATAGTTCTTTGGTATTGTGTCATGTATGTTCATCTTCAGTCCATTTGAATGAGGATGTGGTCACAGTGAGGTTTGTCTATGGAGGCTCATAAAGCAGCCTGTTCCTTTTTACTAAAGCAAACATCACTATTACAGTATGTAAATAAACAGCATAAATATATGTACAGAACTGTATTCACACAGTATCACAGTCAGGAAAGCAGGCTTTGCTACTGATGTACAGTATGTGTTGTAAATTAGTGATACGTGTAAATACAACAGGCACACATCATGTTTGCCTCTTGTTATCTTCACACTTGTTTTAAATGTATAGTTTATCGGTTTTAGGCTCCAGTCTTTGTTCACTCTGCTTTATTCTGACGCAAGTGGGATTTCACAGTCAGAGCTGATGCATGCAGCACCTGACCTTTAGCACGTACTAGCGGGAATCCTTTTTACAGCTTCCTCCCACAGACCACCAAAACAGTTCCCACACACAGTTACTACATATGAAACTACATAAAAAAGCAAAAGCACGCAGTGTCTTGTTTGACAGTTCATTGCATGTTCTAGTCTCACCAAGATTACAGACAGAGCACATTTCAGCTAAACTTATCCCGAAAAACAAGCATGAGATCATGACCTTCTCATCTTTTTTTTCTACTGTCACTTTTCCACATAGTCAATCAGAAAGGGTTTTTTTTTTCCTGTAAAAAAGGAAAAAAGGAAATAAGTCTAGAGAAGTAGTGGTTTCTCACACTGATGCAACCAAAACAAACAAAGCCCTATTCCAGCAACACAGCAGCCAACAGCTGCTGATAGGGTTATCGCTGCAGTCACACATGGGCCATCTCACAACACTGAGCACCGAGCTACTCTAATGGCCAACAATCACAAACGCCACAGATGCAGACACTGAAAGCACATTACATGCTGCGGTTTTCATTTTAAAGCAGTGCTGAAATTTGGATTTCTCTAACTTGTCAAAACAGAAAAGACAGTCTATAATAAACTGGAAGCTTTTGTACAAAGTTTTCTATTTTCGGGATGAACCTTCTTTTAGGACAAGTCTGGAAACAGATTTTCAGAGTCAACACTGTGAGGAGATGAACTGTCAACTTCAATGCTGTATATCATCTAAACACCAACAGAGGATGTATTTTTTATACTTGTTCAGCAACTCAAATACTGTTGTTTACAACAGTTTCAGCTGTCTATAGTTTTACAACATTCAGCATGTGGGAACCATCATGGTGTTATGTTGTTAATCCATGTGAAAACTGATACAAGCTCTAGCAGACTTTGTTAGTGTCATGCCAATGTATCTCAGATTTCCAAAATATGTTGTTCTGCTTTTCTGTTTATCTTCAATTACTGCTTTGCTGTGTTTTGCCAACACTGTACAAAGGATGGAAGCTTAGACTGCTGTCTGTTTAGTGGCGTTGATGACAAATGAGAAGACTAAAAACTCACAGCAACAAGTAATGTCGTATCCATAGAAACACTGCACATAATAGTGTTAACATGAAGTAACACATGGAGGTGCTACTCAACGATCACTAACAGCGGAGTCCCCCGGCCTAGTTAACTGCTTGTGTGTTCTGGAAATTACAGCAATATTATTAACTATTTTTAGTGCATGCCCACACAAATATTGCACCAATCAAACCAGCCGTACTAACACTGTCATTGGCTTCCAAAAATTTATCAAACAACACTAGATTTTTTCTTTTCTTCTCTACAATTACAACAAATATTCTCAAATTCAGATGTTCTGATTGACTTTTACTTGTACTATGGGGTTATATTAACTTCT
>JAPQRQ010000028.1:18509949-18527903 GCA_037367365.1 Apogon talboti | reverse complement strand
CACACACACACACACACACACACACACACACACACACACACACACACACACACACACACACACACACACACGCACACTTAAAGTTAATCAACACGTGTCGAGTGCTAGTGTTTTTATAGCACATGAACAAAGTGTTTCATTACCTTGCAGTGGGTTGTGCTGACAGGGAGGCCGATATTAGATGCCACAACAACTGTTAGTGCTGAAGCGAGTTCGATGCTGAAACCACTGCAGTGGAAGGAAAAATAACAGATATACGCTTTAAGGAAAAGACACAGTCAGTAAAGGTTCAGTGTATAGGGAACTGATTGCAAAATGGAATAGAACAATGATTATTATGCTTTCTTTGTTTTAGTGTTTCCATTAACTTAAAATGAACTGTTTACACCTACAGATGGAGCAAGTCTAAGGTACATCGAGTCCATCATGAGTCTATAGTGGCTCAGACCAGACTTCTACCCCCTTTTTTTCCATTTTATGGCAGATGGCATCCATTTTTAAGCTGTTAATGTACTTTAACCCCTTTGGGTGTCACCAAGTTTATTTGCTGCATTCATTGGTTGTAAGAAGTGAAGGGAGCCACAGAGACGTCACCACGTGGTTTTTTGAGCTGCCATTTGGAAGCCAGTTGTTTGCGTTTTGGATGGTACAAGTGGTACAAGTGACTATATTAGGACAAAAGGAGTGGAACTGCAGGAGTGTGAGAGACATTTGCATGGTGTCATGGGTGAACTAATGCCAACACTAGCTTCCTGACACAGTAAAACAAATGTAATAGTGCATTTGTATGATAAAGTTATTTTGTTAGGGTAACTTGTGAACCACAACTACAGTTGGAAACTGGACTCGAGTCACTCCCAGACAATGGCTTTTTAGATCCAACTAATAGTATTACAGCTCAAAGATATTTCCACACTGGCTTCACTTTGGAGTATCATGCTATTCTGGCAGTTCTATACAGTCTAAATTGTTTTGTGTGCCCTTTTGTGAAATCCTCCACCAACATTTGTAGAATTTAGGCAAGTACTGTATAGGTTATCTGCAGAAACAAGTGGTTAAAAAGTAAGTACATGATCGGCCTGTCACCTTCTATGCTTGAAACCAGAATTAATACATGTATATCCTAAACTAGAACAGACAAATGAAACACAGCAGCTAATAACAAGGGCCTTTAGTGGTTTTAGTGGTCACAATAGTGGACAGGGAGGTTGTATTCACCTGTTTACAATCTCCAACCTTACTGCTAGACGACATTAATATAACACAATGAACTATTAATGTAATACTAAGTGATTAAAGTTACCTACCTTGAGGGTGTAATGGGAGTAAGGTCTTTGCCCATGGTCTGAATCACCCTTCGACCCCATACCCAGAGGCCAGCGCAGATACCCACGCCACCATACAGCAACAGCCAAATGGGTGTGGGACTATTAGACACCACAGAGCCACTCTCATATAGTAGCCAGAGTGCCACCAGTGGACCAATTGCATTGCTAGAAATGATCAAAATATTCATTGTAAGTCCTCTATGTTAAGAGAATATATCAACATTTCTCAGATGTTACCAGCTGTACCTACCTGACGTCATTTCCTCCATGAGCAAAGGAGCCAAAGCATGCGGTGAGTATTTGGAGGAACTGGAAAAGCAAGGAAACAGCTGGTTGGTCGATCTCCAGCTCATCTTCCTCCACCGTAAGGTCTTTGGCAGCCTCCAGAGCCACAGCCCCATCTTGGACTGCACTCACGGTGGTCACTGAGGAGCTGTAGCTACTGTAACTGTCCCCCCTTGACCTTCTCTTCAGACTCCCATCCAGATCTTTGTATTTAGGGTCCCCTTGAATGCCATAGATGGCCATGGTGTAAGAGGTGTAGCTGTTGTTCCTCCGGATGGGCCGCTCCTCTGTATCACTGTCTCCAATGCAGTCCCCAACCTTGGCCATGTGAAGCTTGTGCAGGAGGTCTTTGTAAAGTCCGGAATCCTTGTGAATGGTGTGGGACCGTCCACTGTGAGGATCTGTAATCATCATGGGGCCAACAGTGCCATTCAAAACTATAACAAATAAACAGCTCAGAATTAACGTCCAACCTGGATTTGTTGTGTCATGTAAAGGACAAACTAGATTTTTTTTTAAAATTATTTGTGTTGGTGTCTCTCACCATTGCTAACATCCAGATCTTTGGTTTCCATGTCATTATTGTCCAAATCTGCCTCCTCTGATCCACCAAGCTTGAACGCCACCTTCTGAGTGTCAGCTGGTGAGGTCTGGGGATGAGGCTGAGGTACTGGGGGCTGCTCTGCAACTGCAGGTTTACTGTTGTTATCCATCAGTGGGGTCTCACAGGGGGCACCAATTGTTTCTCCTGAAGTAAAATGCAGCCTAATGAAAAATATGCATCTGGTATCCACCTTAAAATTGGACTTCATGAGCTCTTGAATAGGCACAAATCCCAAAACAAAATATGTACTTACGCTTTATTTTCTTCTTGAGGCGTGGGCAGACAACAAACCAAACTACCAAAGCTGTGACGAAGGCAAAACCCAGTGAAATGCACGGCGTACCCCACCATGGCATTCTGTCAAAACCCAGTACTGTGCACACAAGACATGAAAAAGAACTCTATCTCAGATATGGACAAATAGTAACATATCTGCTATGGCTATGCTTAAAAAAAATTAAATTGTAATTCAAACTAATCTTAATCGGAATATTTCATTATCCTTTTACCATGGATGTCACCTCTGCACCAGAGACACCTCTTTGTTAGTCATGGTCATGAAAATTACTTTAATGTAACTGATTTATAGTCAATTCTTGATGCAAACATGAATACACAGCCTAGCAAAAAAAAAAACCAAAACAAAACAAAAAAATCTTTAAGTGGATTAAACTGAGAAAATAGGTGAGAGCACTCCACTGGATCATTACCACAGTAATTAATTAATAAGTTCTTTAACCATAAATGATAGAGTAGCTTCTCATTTCAACCATCAGTTTGTGGAGAGCAGAAAGATTGGACTGTGTTTCAATGGAAAAACGTCATGTGGTCTGATGAGTCCTGATTAACCCTGTTCCAGAGTGACAGATGCACTGTCACTCTGGAAGAGAGGCAGATAAAGTGATTACCCATCATGCCTAGTGCCTACCGTTAAAGCTACGAGGGAAGTGTTGTGATCGGAGGTTGGTTCAGTTGGTCAGGACTAGGTTTAGTAACATTATATGTCCAATAGGAAAATGAATGTGAATGAAAAAACTGAATGACCAGGTTTGAACATCTGTGTTTTTTTTCTTTTCTTATGTGGATTTATCAGACTTTAATTGTAAAAGAATGGCACAGGACGCATGAGACGACATTGTCCTAGACCTGAAGCTCATAGTGAATCTTTTGGGATGTGCTGGAGAATATTTTACACAGTTGTCCAAGTCCAATACAAGGTCTTGAAATAAATGTTTTAAGGCAAATAGCTGTCCAGTGAAATATTAGCGTCTGGGTCTTTATTAATTAATAAATTTTTTAGTTGGCCAGGATATGTATTTTAATTATCCACCAGGTTAGGAGATTTTTAGGTTGATTTTTCTCTGAGAATCTCTTTTGCATCCAAAGACTGATATTGGAGATTAAAATATTCCAAACTGAATTTATTCTGAAGTGAACTGACATGGGATCTGCTGACTTGAGCTTGAACTGATTCAGGATATTAGAGGCAATAACTACTCCTATTACTATCCGACTCCTTTGACAGTTTATTCACAACCAATGCTTCTTCTTCGAAACGAGTGAGGAAAAACTGTAAGATTAGAGTAGATTTCTAAGTATCTCTGCCTCCTTTTAGAAACATAGAAACTGACATATCTTGCGTGTATGATGTGTTTACCATTTCCAAGGAAAAAAATGCTATCATCGCTCCAAGATAAACACACCCCTTCCTGTCTTGTGACTTACGGTCATGTGAAAATTATGTACAAATGACTAAACATCCTGCTCTTTGGTCACAGTACACACAGCAGTATTAGGAGGAGCACTCACCTCCATAAATCAGATAGTGACCAACAGACTAGTCCTGCAGCCCAGTGATAAAATACTCAACGAACACTCTGGTAAAGACCATTTAGCTCCTTTTACTTTTTAAAGTAGAGTAATAGAGCAGCGACACCGAGTTTGTCTGACAGATTAAATTAGAACAGTTTAAGTCAGGTTAATATGACAATATTTACTTCCTCATTTTACCTCAACTTACCTGGTTTTTTACTCTTGTAGACAATGACAGGTTAACAACTAACAAATAAAAGTAGCAGTTGTATGGACATAACCCATCATAGATATGCATGTGACACCAAAGTGGCCACAGATAGTGTTAACTGAAGAGGGTGATAGCGATGATAGTTTCTGTATTACTAAACAGGTTGGCATATGTACAGAAATGTGTCATAGCAGGAGTTATGGTGTGTTATATTCCGTGACCCACACACACCGGCCTGCAGCCTTCAGTGAAGGGCCCAGGCCAGTTGACTTCTTGATAAGTTCAAGCCTGTAAATGAAACAAAAAGGAGTAGAAATTGTCCATTTAATAGTTGTATCTCTCATGTTGTTGCTGTTCAGCTGGTTTTATTTTTGCTTGCATGTCTCTGATTATGTCTAGCTTTTTAATGTTAGTATTATTATTTGAGGGCAGCAGTCCACCAAAAGAAATAACAGGAAAGGCACCGTCAGTTAATGATAAACCTAACATGAGCAAAACATAGAGTGCTCTAGTATGTTTAAACATTCACGGAGCCGTCCTCTCCTCTTTTGACACCTACTTTTGTTCTAAGAGGAATGCCATCAACTCTGGTCTCTGTCTCCAGTGACACATTTATTCAGACCTCATCTTGGTCCAGGGAATTCAGCAGCTGCTGTGTTAGTACAATGCAGCAAGCGGGAGTCAAAGGTGTAGTAGTAACGAGTAGTGAATGAGTGTGGTACTCACGTGGCGCTCCTGTAAACATGATGGAGAAGAGGTTGACACCCATAGTGATGGCGTAGAAGATAGGAAGGGCTCGGAGGCCGTTGGGTACAGGATCAGCCTGTGGGGATAATTGTGTGAGCACTCAGCGGCATTGTGTCAAACTACACTCATTAACCATCTATCCTGGTTAAGAAATCACTTACCTTGTTCAGAATAAATTTGCGTACAAAATAGAAAAGAATCCCTGACATGATGCCTGACAGCACAGGTGACAGGAACCAGGATGCCACTTGGAGACAGAAAAAGATATTTGGAATAATATTAAAGTTCCCTTCCATTGAGTACATGCAGAATGACATGTGAGTGGATGGAGGATGTTTTCACATTCATCACTTTAAGTGGCAGGGTTTTATAATGTAATGTCAGAAACATTTTGGGGCCAGTCGGGATACAGCATGACACTTTAACAAGGTTATCATTGCTTGTGCACTTTAAATAGATTCAGTAGGAAAAGACATTTCTAATGATAAAATGTTAAGCTTTTAAACATAACGTTATTTACATATTCAAATTTTTTTTAGTAGTGAGGAAGAAGACACGTTGTAACAAGCTTATATAAATGGGGAGTCATTGAAGTCCTTTTTTTATTATGCAAATGCCTCCTAGTTACAGTCACTTGTGAATTCTGAACTATGGCACACCACCTATTTACTGGGCACGTACTGTTAAAAATCTGAGATTTGTACTAAGCCCTGGCTCTGTAAACAAAAGATATTGCATCAATTCACACTACACTATTCCAGGCTGGAATACATCCCATTCCATCAGCAGAGGACATTCACACTCATGCACGGGATAAAGGAATGTAGATTTGGGGGAGGAGCTTCTAAAGGAGCATGAGGTAACAAGTGTGTTTATTTGGACAGAACTTGAATATTGGCCTCTGTCCAGCTTTAACTTTTTTTTCCCCCATATACAAACTATTGTTCAAAGCAGAATATTTTTATTATGTCTTACAGCACAACTGGATGGGATCTTTCAGTATTTGACTATAATTTTAGTTTAAGTTAAAAGATTGAAATGTTAGTTGTGTGTAAGATCAGTATATTCACCAATGCGGAGCAGCTCCATCCATCTGACCCCCTGGTGACCTCTGGCTACCATGGAGAAGCCGATTGTGGCTCCAACAATGCAGTGAGTTCCAGAAATGGGGAGCTTCAGGAATGATGCAACCAGCTGCCATACAGCAGAGCCTGGGGTTCACAAACATGACCATGAATTCACCAAATACCTTCCAGGAAAAACTTCTATGCAATATGCATCAGTACTTACCACACATTGCGCTTATGGACCCTGCCATCAGGACGTGCTCAGATCCATTGTACATTCGAACATCGATGATGCCCTGTCGGATGGTCTCGCTGACTTTGGCACCCAGCAGCACTGAGCCCAGGGTCTCAAATATGGTGGCCAGGATGCAGGCCTGCCGCAAAGTGACCACACCGGAGCCCACTGCCGTACCAAAGGAGTTGGCCACATCATTTGCCCCAACAGAGAACGCCAGGATAAAGGCAATGATGAAGCCTATTATTAACAGCCACATGTATCCTGACATGTCAGACTGAGAGGCCAGAGCCACAGTAGTGGCTGTCGCAAGTGTTGCTATTGTAGTCGAATCCATCATTTGGTATTTATCTTTTAATACTTGTTTAACTGAACTAAATGGTGGCCTATGAGGTAATATGTGTTTATATATGTATAAAAAAGAAACTGTGCCTGTTTAAGGGAAGGATTAATGAATAAGAAACTCTTTGTCCCCTGTTAGTTTGGGTTTAAAAGTGCTTATAGTACAAAAATCTAAACTTATTGCTATCTAGGTATGCTTGGTTTGTACACAGGTTTCATAAAAAATTGACAGGATATAGAGAGGGGAAATGCATCCATTGTGACGGCGAGGCACGAATAAGAAACTCTGTAAAAAAACACACACACACACAAATTACTGGTTGGTAACACAAATTCAACAATGCACTGTTATTTATTGCTCCACAAGCTAAATTGAGTTACATATTACAAAGCTTAAAACTAGCTGACAAATAACAGCAGCGTGCATCTGACATGATTTACTACACCACAGCAGAGGGAAGTGGTTGTGATAAAGTGCTTTATAGCAGTAATAAGTCAGGACAGTTGTGAGGCACATTAAAGTTTCTCTATCCGTATCCAGATAATGGCTCTGCTATTCTTTGTCTCTATGAACTGTTACTGCTCAGATATATTAAACTCTGTTCACAACAAAGACAGGAAGAGGCCCTCCATTTGCACTCATAAATAATGCAATGTAAATGCTTTTATAAACATTAAATTCTGGGAAGAATTTCTACCACACTTTAAACAGGCTCATTTAGACAAATTCTTTGTACAAACTTCTGTGCAATTATAGGTGTCTTTAATCTCCTTTAGTGTTTTAATAGGATTTTCTGAGATTTGGAACCATTAATAGCCACTATGAAAAAACCTGTCTGCCAATCATTGTAGTATTTATTTATTTTTTTTAAGTCTTTAAATGTGTTTGGAGCTCTTTCACTCAATACAGGTACACACTGATTATTACATAATTATTGTAGCACTCTCAAATTCCAGTTACCACAGTGAAATCACAAATAAAATCCACTTACAACTTCAAAAAGCAACTGTAGAGCTGTAAATAATTGGCCTATTCAGTCAGTTTGTTCTAATACCGACCAGTGACGATCAGTATAGAAAATAAAGGTATGTTAATCTACTTATAGACTTGCATAATTCAGAAATGGAGCGACCATGGAGGGAAATTAAACTAGAAACATAAATAAAACACAGAAAAAAAGAAAAAAGTCTGTACTCACATGTGAGACCTCAGTTTTCCGCTCTGTATTTGGCTGCACTGCTCTCTGCCTGCCCTCCTACGTAGAGTAAAAAAAAAAAAAAAAAAGGAAGGCTTCAGCAGGCTGTGACTATGCAAAGTCGAGGATGAATTGTCAATTGTGTGCTGCCTGTAATGTTTGGAGGCTCTGGGTAGTGGAGTTTATATATTAGGCAGCTGGTTGAGTGCACGCCTTTCACTTGGGTCATGGGACTGCAGCTGCCAGCTAATGTTTAGCTATTGTTTGTTGACAGGCAATGATAATTACATATTATGTTACTTTGCTGTATATGAAGCAAGAAATCCCCAAATGACACTTTTTCTAGCCTTCACAATGAAACAAAGATCTTCTGTCTATTTCTGTGTCACTAAATAAACATAAAATACTAACAATAGGCCTACTGCTGCTGCTACCAGTAATAGTAATCATCATAAACTGACTTTGAGATCCTAAAATGACCAATGTACTGAGCCACATAATCCGTATAGCCTTCACTCTGGTGCCACCTACTGGCCACACTTGAGATTTTTACTTAAAAAAAAAAATAATAGCCCTGTCTCTGTATGTCAGTTTTAAAGCTCATGTTTCCACCACAAAAATGCTTTCACTCCCTATTTAATAACAACAAAGTACACTCCAGGCGATGAAAAACCACCACAGCATGCACAGCTCACTAAGCAAGTTAGTGTAACTAAGCAGAATGTGAAGTTTCAGACCGTGTTACTGATCAACTCATGATGCTTTACAGAGAAAGTCCATGAACGTCAGCAGAATTTAGTTTTTTTCCGAAATGCTACAGTGGTTCCAATTCTGCTGATAAGTTCCTCTTCATTACTCATTGTTTAACACTGGTTAGGTGGTATACCGTATGTGATCTATCTGTGACTGAGGGAAATGCTACCTGTGTGGAATATTTTGACCTCTCTTAAGGATCTGACCAGTTCCAAGGGGAGTGAATCACACTTCCAGTCTTTGGCATGCACAACGCTTATGTTTAATTGTGCTTCAGATATAGTTAAAATACAACAATGAGCAAATCTGGGGTCACATTCAGTAAGTTATATACTTTGGCTTCAGAATTTGATGAACACTAAGGATTCTACAGATACTTTTTATTTCATAAAACAAGAAAATGTGTGATACTTTCAGTTTTTGAGTGGTTTGTCCATTCGACTATTCCCTCTGGGGTTACTGCTCTATACAGAGAGCAATTACCCAAACACCAAAATCTAGGGTCAAAAACAATGAGGTGACTCAGAATACTTTTTCAGCATTTTGACTATTTATTTAGCTATTTACTTCTTCTACTTAGCTTAAAAGCAGCTTTCAGCTTTGTTACTTAAATAAGGATCTTACAGAATTTCACAACAAATCATACACAGCTCCACAAAAGACACTGTCATTCCGTTCAATCATGTTCTTAGCGGTGTATTGTAATGATTTACAAAATGCTTCTAGATTTGTTGATGGAGATCTAACTTTTGAAAGATCAGACAAAGTGAAAGACATTTCCCAGAAGACTTGTCCAACTTTCTGTATTATGATGCACATTTAATTACAACTGTCACAGTGCAATCAAGTTAAATGGTGTTTTCTGTTATATTTGAGGCATTCAGAATAATTATCTGTTATTGTTACGTTGAACTACAGCGTGCATTTGTTTTGCAGCAACATGAGAAGTTTTTCATCGCAACATTCTCATGGACTGTTTCATACTGAGAGGCTGAACATATTTTACTTGTAACTCCTCTGAGACATCAAATTATGTGTAAATTCAGTGAAAAGGAACAAAAATAAAATGAGATCTGTAATGTTAAACACTGGTGTGTAGTCACCTCTTGTGTACCTGTGTTCTGTGTTGCTTTGCCCACAGACCTGTGTTTTGACATGTTTGTGCTGTTCACTGTGCAACATGAGAACATGTATCTTTAACACTGGGTAAGGTTTACCTTAGGGCCTCTAGATGGCATTGGAGCCCCTGCTCAGGTTCCACTGGCTGAAGAACATACTCAATGTGGAAATACCAGTTTCAACATTTAATGAGGGAAAAATACAATTCAGCAGTTTGATCCAGTATGTATGGACTTGTTGCTATATTTGTTTGATGTGAAGTGGATAGAGCCACATCAATCCGTCCAATTACATTATCCTACATAATTTATGGTTTTACATAGCAATTTCAACAAAAAAGGTCCTTGATGAACATTTTCACTCATCCTTGTAAGTGGCATACCCCTTTCTTCCCAAAACATTCGACTTGTCAGGACATAAAAGTTACCTCCCAGTGCTTTAAAATTAAAACAAAGACCAGCTCTGTAATTTCAAAGGCAGAAGCTTTGGAATTTTTAATGTTGCCTATCATATTTAAAGTGAGACATGATAGGGCATGTAAATAAGTAACTGAAGAGCACGGCTGGTTCTCATGCTCGGGCCTATATTAGCCCAACCCTTCCTTTCCCTCTTCCCTCCCTCCTATCCCTTGCCAAACAGGATCTGTAGGATCTTACAGTCATTTTCTCAGGAGACAGGAATGTCAGAGCACAAGGCCCAGTGCCTGCTAGAACATGCACACCGCATTCCCTCATTTACAGGAAAAAGTCCCATATGTGTTGCTCATACGTCCATTAATTTCCACTCAGTGTGTGGCAACAGAAAATGCTATGTGTGCGCCGGACACGTAGCAGACACAATCTGACTCACACCTGAAATTAGTTTGTCTAGAGCGACACCTTTTCCAAGTTTTACAGGCTGCACAGAAAGAGTTCACGACCCTCTCGTTTCAAAGGCTCTCATAAAAAAAAAAAATCCTAATTTTGTAATGCTATGCTGTTTAAACCCCACAAAAAATGTATTTGTTTGTGGGGTGACACTCCACAAAAATTAAAATCAAATGACAAATACATAACAGTATTTTTGATTCATTTATTGTCATTGTCCTTTCAAAGCGTTTCCATGTACAGCTTACAAGCATGATATACAGCAGATAGGCTGGTCATTTTGACTGTAAAGGACCCAAATGTATAAGAATATAAATATAATACAATAAAATTGTACCGTTCCAGCTGCAACAAACAAATGACACAACATTAAAGAAATGTAAAGGATTTTTTTTAAGTGGGTTTTCCTATCATCCCATGACAGCACAATCTGAGGGATCCACATACAGTACATCGACAAGCAGAGCACAGAAATGCAACAAAAGGACATCCCATTTACTGCTACATTTGTCTGCATCAGTGGACAGTGGTCCAGAGTGACAGCACTCTCACAACTTTTTAACTGCCCACTCAACACTTTGCCTTTGCTTAACAAGCGGAGATGCAGTAAAAAGAGTTCAATGTGACAAAGTCTTTTTCCTCTCCGATCAGAGGTCATTTCTGCTTTAGTTGATGGACCAGCGGGTGGGGTTTGGTGATGAGTTGCTGGCGGGTTCTTTGAGAGACTGATTTGGGCTGTGGCTGTAGGTAGGGGAGTGGGTGATGCTTGGACTGCTGGGAGGTGTCGAAGAGCAGGACGAAGACTTGGACTTAATCTGCAGCCACTTGTCTCCCAAGGCTTTGGCGAAGTGGTCATCCACGGACACGCTGATGGAAAGCTGCTGGGAGCGAGTGTTTTGGTAATTAATTCCAAGGCTTCTCTGGAAATGCTCCTCCACGACATGATCGTAGTTGCATTTGGAAATCACTGCAATGAAATCGAGAATTGACGTCAAACACACACCTTCACTGTCAGCCACAGTGACTCAGTAAAAGTGAGTGTATATCGACATTATGGCCTGGACGTGACGGTACGGGAGTGCCTGTCTGGTGAATGAACTACATCAAAAAAAAAAAAAAAGTGTGAGACTGACCTGATGATGGAGTCTTGTGGATGTCAGATCTGGAGGAGGGGTTTCTTACAGAGGAGACGCAAGTGATCACAGAGGGACGCATCTAATAAAGACAATACAGAAAGTACAAATGGGTAATTAAAAGGTATACAACACAAAACAGAAGCTGTGAACTAAATAAACCTGATGTTTACTCCATTTTTATTATTGCTTGAACCTAAAAGTACACTCCCTCTGTTGCAAATCAACCATGTACAAAGTTCAAAAGGAAAAACAAAATTATTTTAGAGAGTGATTAAACTGGTTGGGTTTGCCCATGAGGGTTAGATCACTCCCACTGGCATGGCATAAACAGGTCAAAAAGAGAGCTGTCTGTTTGGTCTTGTTGATGGCATGCTTCCCTCCATTGCTCACATTTTCTTCCTGAATCCGGCTGGATTACATAGCTCGGACAAGTTTAGACGTGCATCTCCTCTTGGAAGTAGAATACCTGTACATTAAGATTCACTGAGTGCAGATAGGAGATGTTCCGCTGCTTAGCCTGGAGCTACACTAACCAAGACTACAAAGAGCAAATCAAGTACAACCACTTTTCCTGAGTTAAGACAGTGCAAACATTGTTAATCTCAGATTAAATCTAAAGCTGTTGTTTTTTGTTTTTTTTTTTAATTACCTGGATTTGATTGGCAGTTGAGCTTTTGGGCTTTTCCTCTGTATTTTCAGGATCCTTTCTTGGTTTCTTGATGAGGGCAAGTGGTTCATCCATGACTGGTGTGTAGTACACATGGTTGGGCAGGGGGCTGGTGGGACTGGGGGAAGGACTCCAGGTGGATGTGGGGCTCTGTGGGCTGCTGAATGCAGGTGGAGCTGGTGCTGGTGCTGTTCTCTGGGCAGTTTTAGCCATGCTTTTGCTCAGTACACGCTCCCGCCTAAAACAGTGACACAACAGAAAATGTCAATTATATTTTAAAATGTGACCATAAGCAATCATTTTTTATACTACTACTACTACTACTACTACTAATAATAATAATAATAATAATAATAATAATTATTATTATTATTATTATTATTATTATTATGAAACAGGCTGCACAAACCTTTCCTCAAGAGTTAAGCCTCTGTCATGGCTGCGTTTGCGTTTGACTGGATACACTGTTGGGGCTTTGGGCCGGTCATTTGTAATGTGTCTAAATCTGTCTTCACTTCTGAGATGGGGCTGACCTGAAAAACAAAGTGCAAATATAAAATGAATAGATGGTTTTGATGTACAATTGATGGTCTTAAAAAAAAAAAATCCATCAGATATCACAGCCATTTGCTCTAATACAGGTGAAGATGTAAGCACCGGTAAGTACAAAGGACATATAATCAAGTACGAGAAATGACAGCTTATCGTAGTGACAATGGTGCTTGGAGCTCAGTAATGACTAACTGCTTGTTTTGATCCATGTCATCTACAGTGCATGACTAATATTCGTGGGAAAACGTTTTTTTTTTTTTTTGCCATCGTTAATTGTAAACTGTTAAGCTGTAAAACTTGATTTACCTGATCAGTGAGTGTTACACCACTACAGCTGATTTAGCGTTAACGGTAAATATTGTTTTTCTGCACCTAATATTGGCATTAGGCCCAATCACAGAGTTAAAAGTGCGTCATCAACGTATTCTGCATTGATGGAGTACAACTGTCCTGATGGCGTTGAGTCTTTCAGGCTGCAAATTTTTTGTAGAAGAGCCATGAAGATGAACACGCACACACAACGCTGTGTTTGGGCAATTACACAAGTTGAAACACATCAACGAGACACTGATGACTTCACTGGTGTAATGAAATAGAATGATGAACAGTGCATTTCCACTTGAAGTTACACTTTAAAAATCCACTTTCTTTTCTCACTGAAATGTAAAGCATCATGATTGACACTTAGACAAGCTCACTTACTCTTGGAGGTTTTTTTTCTCTTTTGACAAAGACTCCCATATTCAAAGCAGTCATGCATACAGTCAAAACAGCTGCTTTATTAGAGAAATGTAATGGCAGTGGAAGTGTTCACACTGTTTGAGAGTTTCTTTGGTGCATTGTTTAAAGAGTGCTCAGTTAACACTTCAAAATTCACATTTAATATGACAGCAGGAGTCTTTCACAACTCCTCTGACTGTATTCAAATGAAAACCTCAGTGCTTTAAAAGAAAACTCCCATGTTGTAACATCAACTACCTGACTGACTTGAGACAATTAACTGTTTTGCATTGTGAGAGAAAAACAATTCCCAAGTGCCCAGTGCTCACTATGTACACAATCCACATTTCCTAAACCACTCCAACACCTGTGTGCTAGTCCTTCACACAGGGTGCTATTGTGGCAGGGGAAGGGGGGGGGGGGGCAGGTATAACCACACCTATGCTGATTTTCTACTGCCTCGGGCATGGTTATTTCTTCCTTATTAACACAGCGAATACACTGCCTGACCTTCTGATTTGTTTTCGATCACATAAAGTTGTGATTCCATAGAAACACAACGTCAACTTAGGGTGACAACACCATATACAGTGTATTTGCTTAATCTTTTCTGTCTTTAAAGCATTAGTAAGTTTTAAGAGCAGGTAAAAATCTGAACTCTACTTTACTTTTCTTCTTCATCTAAAGCTTTTAAGTTCAGAAAGTTGCGAATGCTATACTTTTTCTAAACATAACATAGTATCTGATAAATTCCACTTCATAAAATAATTACATAGATGTCATGGCTTAAACAATAGAAAAACAAACTTATAAAGATAATATTCTTTGATTTTGTGATGACAGTATCTAAATGTGTATCTAAAATTAAAATTAAAATTAAACAGTATCTAAAATTTAACGCTTTAGGAATTTCAGACTTTCACTGATCTATGTAACATTAGTAGTTCGGAGTCATGTTAGTTAGTTACATCATAGGTAATAAAACAGAAACAATATTCAAGCTTACCCTCTAAAATGTAGACTTTGAAGCCACTGCTCATCCGAGTAATATAGTGGAAATTTGCCACTGCCATGACTCCTTGCTTTAGTCTGAGTGGAGGCAAATACAGAGACACCTTGACTGCTGGAGCATACGGGACACAATGAGCCTCAGTTATGGATTGTATTGGGAAGGTAATGATATGCTTGGTCTGAACTCAGCCAGGTAATGTATCAGGTGAGTGCAGATAGGAGCCGTGACTTCCCTGTGACTCATTCCTGCAGTCAGATTGGCTGCTCTGCGGCCAATCAAGAGCTCTCCTTCACTCAGTGTTGTTATTGTCCTACAGGCGGAATGTGCTCACAGGTAGGCCTTTCTCAGAGGTAGAAAGTAGTGTCATGTACCACAGAATCCACAGTGATTAGAGCAATAGAGCTTTTGTTTATTTAACACTACCTTTCTGCAAGTCACAACAGAAAAAAATGCTTAATAGTCATAATAATCACTTTTTTTTGCACAACTTTTTAGATTCCTCCCTGAAGGAAGTGAAGTGTGCCCTTTGTTTCCCTTCATGGACTCAGCACCTGTCCCCCCCCCCGCCCCTGCCTAATCTGAAATCTCACCAAACTGCATTTTTTCGAGTGCTTAGCCCACCGGAGCTCCAGTCATTCCACTGACCTGCCCATACACGTACACAGCTGCACTGTGAGCCTGCCTCACCAGTAATCCAAAGGCTTTTGTTTATGGCCAGACAAAGACTCCTAAGTCCTGAAAATGCCATGAGAACAATCTAGCCTGAGCATACTGAGGAGTTTGGATACACAAACAATATCTGTGGAGGCCATTCACATACGTGCTTTGTCACACAGGTACTGCTGAAAAAGCCATCGAGAGTGTAAATGATATGTTTATGGTATCTTGGCAGCAGTGTGAAGTGACTAAAGTGATCCACGGTTTGTTTTAGTGGAAATCACACTGCTGGTCTCGAAAAGTGGCCATGTGTCAGCTGCTGAAGAATCATGGTTCAAATAAGAAAACGTGTTACAACTACAAAGAATATGCATGAAAAGCTTACGTTGGGTTCAATTTCAGCTCAACACTGCCTCCCTAAGTCACACACTGCCCGTGCATGACTGTGGAAACTTACGTAACACGACAAGGAGTTTAAAAAGAAAAAGGAGGGTGTACTCAGTATAAAAATGTTCATTAACATGTTCGTTTACAGATTCAATGAAAAAAACAATGTTAAGAATGCAAGACTGAAATGCATGGAACCTATGAATGAGAAACTGTGTTTTCTAGTCCCTCATATCTACACCAAAATGGTTGGATTCCTTGGCATTCTGGGAAAATTCTAAATTTTCTTAATGATAAAAATGCTAATATATGTCAAGATGAGAGCTTGAAAAACACAGTAGCCATTGGTCTACTTTTCGCTTTCCATATTATCAAACAGTAAACAGTAAACATAATGTTCCTGATGGAGGTATGTATGTTATAATGGACTTCTCTTTGCAAACAAGGTATTTCTCTTTAGACTGGAAGAAATAATGACCTTATAAAAATCAAAGTGCCTACATACATGTGGTGTTACTCAGTTCTATCACAATATACTGTAAATGTAAAAACTCACGTGTCACAAAAAATGGCACTTATTTTCAGTATTTGAAGTATTTCAAGTATTAGGGTTGAGGGGATTCTCCCTCAAGCCCCATGATGACGTCATTGTACACATGAACACATGAACTACACAAAAGTCAGGTGAGTCTATGGGATGTTTGTCTGATGGTGAAGATGAATGAAAATAGGGCAATGGAGAAGCAAAGGTCAAAGTAACATTAAAAATGATCCCTTTCCTTAATAAGCGCTAGCTTAGAGTTGTTGTAATTAACTACACAAAAACAGCAAAATAGCACTTTGACTATTCTAATTCCTATGCACTTTGCACTAGCAGCAACACACTGCAACATTTACTAAAACAACTAATTTTATTTACATATTGTTCAACACTTCTCTACTGTATTTAATGAACTACTATATCTAACATATATATAACACAACAGACTGTGTAAATGTGTGTACAGCATAACTCCTAAAATATATTATTAATGATATAGCCTTAAAAGGAGATAATGCTGCAGACCTGGAATTGTTCAAGTTGAACTTTATAACAGAACAAGCCTCAGGGGTTTACTTCACATTCATAAAAAATGTGGATGAAACATGCAAAGCTGGGACTGGTCTAACTTGAATGGAGTTTAACCTATACTTAAATAAATAATAGTTGTGGTGAACAACATGGCACGAGGGCAAAAAACTTCATGTTGAAGTCTTTTTATTTGTCACTCCAAAAAAAAAGGCTTATTCCTCCACTTATGACGACAAAAACCATAGATTTGGGTAAGATAAGATAGAACTTTATTCACCCTGAAGGACATTATTGTGCCAGAGGTGTGTAGCAAAACACAATAAGAATACAACATGCACAATGTACTGCAGCAGAATACATTTGAAAAAACAAGATAAAATAACAACCTACCTAATGACTACTAATGAAAACAGCATATTACATTCCGTAAAGGTTGTGCAATTAAATTGCTGCAAAAACAAACTGCACCGTATACAAGATTTAACTGCACTCAGATCAGTGCAATCAGCTGTCTCCATAAAGGGTAGTCACATCTGGAACATGATGCCCAGTGACATAAAACTGAACATTCACAGCAAAAGTTAAGAACTGGCTGAAAATAAAACAAGAATGTACCAACTTCTAAAATATACAATTTTTGGTGAGGACAAGCTGCTTTTCTTTTTTCTTTTTCTTTTTTTTTGTGTGAATGTGTGTGAGTGTGTGTGGTAGATGTGCACAGGCTTTTATATTACTGATACTGTTTACATTGTTGTTTTTTGTACTGTAAATGTATTTCTGTGTTGAAAAGCTCAACCAGGGATGGGATGCTAACTAGCTAAATGCAGTATACTCTCCATCAGATGTTCTATATGTCCGCTAAGTTTCACTGCATTGTCCCTAATGAATAAATTAATAAGTAAAATTGTTTTTTGTTTTAAAAAAGTAAATCCATTCCAAACAAATGTATTATAACCGACAAGAAGATCTGACAGTCTGAGAGATTACAGCAAGCAAAATATGGAGCATATATAGTGTAATAAATGTGATTATTTAGAAAACATCAGTCCATTTTAACAAGTAGACATGTTGATGAAACACAGCTATTAGCAAATTTAATGCAGCAATAATGTCAGTCAGTCATCTTCTGAACCCGCTTAATCCTCACTAGGGTCGCGGGGGTCGCTTGGAGCCTATCCCAGCTACT
>JAPQRQ010000028.1:18490294-18509189 GCA_037367365.1 Apogon talboti | reverse complement strand
CCGGAGTACCCGGAGAGAACCCACGCAGACACGGGGAGAACATGCAAACTCCACACAGAAAGGCCCCACCGACTGGTTTTGGGATCGAACCCAGGACCTTCTTGCTGTGAGGCACGAGTGCTAACCACTGCACCACCGTGCCGCCTGCAGCAATAATGTATTTAATTAATTTGTCATTAAATTAGTCATTATAATTTTAATCATGATGTCATTATAATTATCAAATAGAATACAGAGTATCACCTGTCTCCAACAGACATAGATTAGTAAAATAAGTAAAGTCTGTGTGAATGTGGTTCAGTTTCCACACAGTGAAGTTTCCATAGAAGGGACCAGGACTCCCTGGAGGTCAGTGTTCCTTTCATCCTCCGGGCCTCACCATCGGGGGGGCGTATTTATTTTTTTATTTTTTTTTACAGTCAGTATCAACTCTGCTAAAGATCAAAAGTAACAGCTTCTGTCAGCAGCCAAAAGCCAGCAGTGAGTCTGCCACTGGTGTTTTATTGGACGCAGCAGGATCCAGTATCACATCAACACCCACAGGCTCCATTTGGAGTCAACAGCACGCTCACATCTGACAGAGAGCGACGCCCCTGTCACCCTGCTCCCATCAGCACCACCCTCACATCCGAACTGAGGCTGCGTCAAGTCACATGAAGACCAGCAGGAGCAGCACAGGAAGTGGATCAGGAACTCTGACAGAACCATCACAGAGCACAACACAATGAACTAGCGTTAGTAAAATTAATAAAGTTTTACAATATTTTCAGTTGGGGGTGCAATTAACCAGTAATTTGGGATAAATTTGTCTATTTTTAGGAATCTATACAAAAGTAAATAGTTCCATCTTGAGGTTCTTGAATGCCTAAAAGGAAAAAAATATCATTTTGAAAGCACTAGTGGCAAAAAACGGAGTACTGTATTTATGTACACATTTGAGGCACTCAGGTTTTTATATTTTCTGCTACTTTATTCTTTTACAATTTGGAGTCAAACATTGAACTCTTTACCCTGCTACATTTATGATATAGTGCAGTAAACATTGTATCGTCTTATTATAAAGTAAAAATAACTAATAGATTCAGTAAATATATGTACTGTATAGAGAATATAAATGTGTGTATATATAAAGATGCCCCTTTTACATTTACTTTTTTGAAAGACATAATTTATATTTATAGTCTATCTTGTGGGTTGTATGTGTAATTACTATTTTACTATTGATTGTAGGTACAGAAATATATTTCACTGTCCATTATACTATGTATGACTGCATGTGACAAAACTTATCTTATCGCATCGCATCTTACGAGAGATTGAAGAAAACAACAACATAGACTCTATACAATTATACAAATGTGCACATTAAAAGACCATGACAGATCAATGTATTAACAATCATAACCCAGGGACAAACATGCATTTTGCAGTAACCTTTGCCACGTTAAATTGTGCAGTTTTCCCTTTATGGTTCTGGTTAAATAATTGCAGAAAGCCTTAAAATTCCCTTTTGTGTTCTGCGTCAATGCAATAAACCTGAGCTGGTGGCTCATAACTTACATTACCCTGAAAATGAATGATCCTGCATAATAATCCACAGCCTTTTATTTTGACAGTCACTCCCGGATGCTGTGTTGGTCACGTTGCCTTTCTTGCCGTGGTCCAGGCTTCTTTCCCTCAGGATGACTGGGAGTGACGCAGGGCAGACGGAAAAAACTGGGGCTTGAGGGGAAGGACAGGGCGAACGGCGGTGATGCTGGAAGGACTTTGGCTTTAATCACACAGGTTTAAGTCTGATGCACGACCTGCCCGAACAGAGGACATGACTGCCACCTTTATCTCCAGCTAGGATTTCTTCTGTGACATTAAGGAATCACCACCTCATCCTTGGGGCGGCTCAGTTTGGATACCCTGCCAGGTAGGCTTCACCATGCTTTTGCGCACAGGCTACTACACATTACTACACTATTACAGCTGCTTAGATTACTATCATCACTTCCCAAATAGGATGGTATCATTTACTGTGCATTATCTTATTAAAGTCAGCGTATGGATTATTTTATTATTCTTTCAGACATTCGTTCCTGCTGGATGTGTGTTGGTTTTCTTTAGCCAGTTCAATAGGCTGTGAGATATAGTCACGACGTTTGGTATCTGACAGTTCTGTGATCAGATCTGCTCCTCACTGACACCTCAACACATGTTTCTTTTTAGGTTATCACTGATCCCAGACAGAGGGAAGTAGCCTAGTCATTCCATTTTATTTCTGCACACCAACTTGGCCCATCCACCTTGGAGGATTTTGGAACACCTTTTCCCCATTCATTTTTACCATTAATTCTCCATCATGAACTACCTGCGTCGACGACTATCGGACAGCAATTTCATGTCCAACCTGCCCAATGGTTACATGACTGATCTCCAACGCCCCGACCCGCCGCAGCAGAGCCCCGCAGTGTCGCCTGGGCCGGAGAGGCGCCAGTCCACCAGCCAGCAGCAGTCTGGAGGTGGAGGGTCCGGCTTCTTCTCATCCATATCCAATGCTGTCAAACAAACTACAGCTGCTGCGGCTGCCACTTTGTCAGAGGCAGCGGACCGGGCAGGAGTCTCCAGCAGTGGCAAGATCCTCCTGGTGATCGATGACCAGCAAACCGACTGGTAAGAGCAGTGCGCATCGTCACAGAGGTGCCTCGTCTAGACAGAAATGTGTGCCAGACTGTGGGTTTGCAGTGGCCTAACATCTAAGAAGGTCATATGATTCATCCACTGCTGTCAGATGCATCACGTGTAGCAGCCCGTGGGCTTCTTCCTCTCACCAAAACACCTTGCAGCTCTCCCTAAGCCCTAATAGTGCCTTGGCAGAAGCGCAACAGCCTGAATGCGGAGGAGCCATTTTCATTTTGACGATCTGCTATTTCCATTTTACATTCTGTCCAAGGTTTGGAAGTGATGCCAATGCACCTGGCATATCCTGGAGCAAACATGATCATGCATATTTCCAAAACGAATCTTTCTAGAGAGAATTTGTGCTTTGGGGGGGAAAAAAAAGAAAGTTATGCACCAGAGAATAGTCTTCACCACCACATATTATGCATGTTTATTAGAGGTATGTGCACAAGTCATAGGTGATGAAGCACTGAACTCCAAATATCAATATTAGACCCAAGGTTAAAATAAATGAAACACTTCTGTGCATCAATCACAACCAGATCCTTCTTACTGTGAATCCTTACTTTCTTCTTACCCCTTCCACCAGCACAGCACAGTCTATGCAATTTTGGTACAAGGAGCAGATGTATTACCTCTGTTATGTAGGTTAAAATAATGCTTAGGATACCATAATTTATTTTTGTATCTTGCATGAAGCCTAAAATAAAACTGAAAGTGGCTAATTCCAATCTAGTGCTGACTTTATGAAAAGTAGCAGTTGTGAAATGTTAGACAAATAAACAAACAGTCACTAGTAACAGAAAACAATTGCAGTATCATGTTTGTTTCTGAGTAACTGTTGGATTCAACTTTGACATGCAGGGTGAAGGTTTTCAGAGGAAGGAAAGTTCATGGGGAATATGACATCAAGGTAGAGCAGGTAGGTTTTCTGTACGCAACAATGTGACTTTTACGGTGTATTGTTTCAGCATTTAAGGTTTGTTTATTGGCATTATAAGGAGCGTTGTGTTTTTTCAATAGATAACGTCAATTGCAATTCTTAGCTGTGTTTACAAAGACTTAGAATTATAAATGTCTCATGGATCAGTTCACTAATGATTACCTAGTGCATCTCATTTGTTTTGCTGTATTTTGTGAACAACCAACAATGATTTTGCTACGCTTGCAGAAATAGAAATGTTTACCTGATAAAAAAAATCTTTATTTATTCATTATTCACTTCAATTTTTTATGGGTATCTGCAAAATAGCTTGTTGAACCAGTGGTGGAAGACGACACTATTACATCAGTTTTAAGATGACTTTCTCCCTCTGAGGCCTTTTTATTGCTTCCTATTTTTGTCCTGTTTGACAGAGGCGTTTCCATTATTTCCCCTGTGGGCTCTTCTCAGGGAGAATACACTTCAGAAAAAGTCTGCCATCCTATCATTGCACCTTTGTGATTATGGTGATTGAGTGTGTTATCCTTTTAGGCAGAATTCTCTGAAATCAACCTGGTGGCAAATGCAATGGGCACTTATCATGTGGATATGGATGCAATCAGGAATGGACACAAGGTTACAAAGTAAGTCAATATAAAATGGCTTGAGAAGAATGTGATCATGTGTGTGGCTTGGGTTAAGTTGCCTCTTAATGTAAATACCTCACAGTGGAACATTCCCTCCTGTAAGACATGTTAATATTCTGCTAATGTTCCTTGTCTCAGGTCCTTTAAGCCAGACTTTGTGCTCATTAGACAACATGCCTTCAGCATGGACAAGAATGGTGACCACAGGAACATAGTGATTGGACTTCAGTATGCTGGAGTGCCAACGGTTAACTCTTTGCACTCTGTCTATAATTTCTGTGACAAACCATGGGTGGTAAGTGGTAATTAAATCATCTATTTGTTAGTTTTGGACATGTAACACTTCAATCCTAAAACTATGTGTTTATTTCAGTTTGCTCAGATGTCAAGAATGCATAAGCAACTGGGACCAGAGGAGTTTCCACTGATAGAGCAGGTTTACTATCCGAACCATAAGGAAATGGTGAGTTCTCTCCATCTGTTCCCCTTTCTCCTCCCCCTTTCCACTCGCTCTGATGGGATATGTCGTCACACTAAACAACCCTTAAAGGGACATGCACAGACAACCCCCCACACCCCCTCCACCCCTGACTGGGGTAATTCACTTCCATGTCAATATTCCATCTCATGTAACAGCGGAGACCAACCTAATTTTCTGGGGAGTGTCTTGTTTTTGTTCTAGGTTGAGTCTGAGCTTCTGAATATTTGTGTGCCAAATTGGTTTCAGTGCAGGAACAATGACACTACTGCAGAGCTGTCACCCTGCTGTCACAAGCTGACAGTACTGGGCATGCTTTCAACCATCAATATGAATCAAAAGTTCCTGCAAAAATTAAGGAACCTGCTATGTGTCACTCTGTTAAAAATAAATACAGAGTACAAATTTTGTGTCTAATTTTAGATTCTGTATCTTATTACAGATTACCTCACCTCGGTTCCCTGTTGTTGTGAAGATGGGCCATGCTCACTCAGGAATGGGAAAGGTATTACTCACCTAAAAGGTATTATTGTGAATGCATTACATCTCGGAGCATTATATGAAATCATATTTATTTTGGTATGTTTGCGACACCAGGTGAAAGTGGACAATCAATATGATTTTCAAGATATTGCCAGTGTTGTGGCATTAACCAAGACTTACGCCACATCTGAGCCCTTCATTGATGCAAAGTATGATGTCCGCATCCAGAAGATTGGCACTAATTATAAGGCATACATGTGAGTAAAATTAACATTTTATTTCATTCAGTTCTCATTATTTCATACAGATGATTGAATAAAGAAAGTTGATTCACAAACAACCAACATATCAGCACATAATGAATAATATACATAACCTAATAGGTGAATAATTGTATTTTTGTTTTCTGATAAACAGGAGGACATCGATTTCTGGCAACTGGAAAACCAATACTGGCTCATCAATGCTTGAGCAGGTGGCCATGTCGGACAAGTAAGAACTAACAGATGCAGCATGAGCAAAAACATCATATAGAATCTCACTGTACTATTATAGTCCTGTTTAACTATCTGCTGCAGGTACAGAATGTGGGTGGACTCTTGTGCAGAAATCTTTGGAGGGTTAGATATCTGTGCAGTGGAGGCTCTGCATGGCAAAGATGGCAAGGACTACATTATAGAGGTACTAGATTGGCAGCAGGATGAATGATGCCATGTTAATAGATATATAAGACAAAAGCATAGCCGACTGAACCGTCATCTTGTCATTTGCTAGGTAGATGACTGTTCAATGCCACTGATTGGTGACCAGCAGGATGAAGATCGCATTCAGATTGCAGAGCTGGTTGTTTCTAGTATGAACCAGCTTGTTCCACGTACATCCAGCTCTTCCACAGTCCGTGCATCCACATCAGGACAGCCAGCACAGGTGCCCAAATCATATCCATAAGTCATGTCTTGTTAGCATTTTCAAGTCAGCGGACGTTCAGTAAAAACAGCAAATACATTCATCTGTATCTATAGTTACAGGTGAAGTACTGTACATTTGATGAAACTGAAACTTTCTTTTGACTTGTAGAAAGCAGCATCTCCCCAGCCTGTCTCACAACCAAAAGTACCACAGGCTCAACAGCGTCCTTCACCACAAGGTATTAAGCACTTAATGATATGAAATGTGTTTTTGTTTTTGAGTATCTCTTCCATTTCCATGTCTAGGCAAGGTTAATCAATAGGTATGTGAGTGTTCGTGCTGCTTTTCCTTCTGTAGGTGGTCCTCAACAAGGACCCCCATCTCAGCAGCGTCCACAGCCTCAAGGCCAACCTCCAGCACAGGCCCAGTCAGCAACCAGTCCCAGCACTGCTGAGACCAGTGCCAAGGCCAACCAGGGTCCTCCAGCCCAGCAGAGGCCTCCGAGTCAGGGAGCTCCTCCAGGCCAGAGACCTCCTTCTGGTCAGGGTTCTCCTCAGCGAAGCCAGGGAGGTTCCCCCCAGGCTCAGAGGCAATCGTCCCAGCAGCAGCAGCAGCAGCAGAAACCTTCTCCCGGTCAGAAACCTCCAGGAGGCCAACCCCAGCAGAGGCCTCCCCCGCCTCGGCAGCTGTCACAGGGAGGCCAACAGAGGGCCCCTGGTCAGCAAGGTCGTCCTGGAGCGCCCACCACCCAGCAACCGCGACCCGCTGCCCAAGGACAGGGAGGTCCAGGAGGACGACCTCCGCTGCAGCAAAAGCCTCAGCCACCACAGAAACCAAGCCAGGACAACCCATCTGTGGGCGGTTCTCCACAACTAAAGTAAGTAAATAAATGAATCGGTATTGGTTTCCTCTCTTAGAGCTGAGCTGAACAAGCGATCCTCCTTTACCTTTTGCCTGCATTAGGATATGCATGTCACATGGAAAAACAACTCATGCTCCTTGATGAAATATGATCCACCTGAATGTGCATGATTTATTGATCCTTACATTTTTCAGTCATTCAGAAGGAGTTTGAACAAACATTTCAGAAAGCCTGATTGTAATACATAAAAACAAAAACCTGAACAACCTACTTACAGTCGTACATAACCATAAGAAATCTGCCCCGATGGCCTATGCTCTGTTCTGTGGAGTTGTATTCTACCTGTAAATGAAATAATACAATATTGAAAACTCACAAGGTTTTTCCCAAATCATTTGATGGTATCTCCTCTGAATTGAATTTGCTCAAGTGCATTTGTGTAAATTGCTTTTGATAGCAACATGAATTGATCATTGTAAGTAATAATATAATCGCTAAAGATGCCATAAAATCTTTTTCTGAATTACATACATTATCAAAACCAAATAAAGGCATTTGGTGTCATCGATCCCTGTTCAAAACATGCATAACTTTGCATCCAGATAAGTCATTCACTATTCATATCATATTCAACAGATCAAATGATGTAAAAAGTATGGTCATTCAGTAATGAATAATCATGCACTTATGTCATCTTTGAGCTGCTTCTCTCCTTTCTCTCTCTCTGTGCTGCCGTGTTCCAGCCTTTTCATTTCATGGGTTTGCTGCATGACTTTAATAGCCTCTTCCTCTCCTCTATTGCCATTTTCCTCTCTTTATAGCAAGTCCCAGTCTCTTACCAATACCTTCAACATTCCAGAAACCCCAGCGCCACGAGCCAGCCTTAGCCAGGATGAGGTGAAGGCTGAAACCATACGCAATCTACGCAAATCTTTCGCCAGTCTCTTCTCAGACTGAGATGGCATAAGCCCCACATCCCTCCTCCTACTGACAGAAAGATGGACATGCAAACTGAAGGGCGGATCCCTTCTTTCGTCAACAAACAAGGACCAACAGGATCCCACCGTGAACACTGACCCTGATATAAAAATGTACACATCTAACACCCACTGCCTAACAGTTAAAATCTTTTAAAATGAACACCAAGTAGAATACATAGTAAATGTAGGCACTGAAGTCTGAAACATTCCTTGCCTCGCCTCAAGCTCCAGTAAATCATTTGCCCATCGTGTCACATGAACAACACAAAGCCTGCATATGCATGAACACTCACAAAATAAGAAACAAAATAACACAATACTGCTCCCACTTGTCTGTTAGTGCTGTAAAGTCATTGTGGTCTTTATGTTCAAGCTTGGTTGGTTTCCCGAACCGACCAAGTTAATAAACTCAGCACAGCCACACACATAGAATGTCCAGTGTAAGCTAATGCTAGATCTGTTTCAGCTTTTGAGCGCTCATAGTGACGTCTTTAGCTGCATGTCAACAGGAGACAATGACCGCATTTCCCACCCCTCACATCGGCGCTTGTAACTGTGTCGTCAAAAGTAGTTGAATTAGTTTGTAAAGTAGCCTATAGTAGGTATTGTGAGTATGTTGTTGCTGCCACTTCCTGTTTTTTGTCGCACAAGAGCAAAAACCAACCAGCTCTCCATATTGAATGCATGCCTTACACAGACAAGACAGTCAAATCAAATGGAGTTGTCTCAGGGATGTCCAATTGATTGTGACACTTGTGTGTGGGTGAGGGTCTTCCATTACAGTTATATTGTGGTTGTAGTTAAGACGTTCTTACCAGTAACGAAGGAAAAGCATACATTTTGTTGAGGTAGAACATTTTATTGTTTAATATACATTTGCACAGAGAAAACACTGCAAAATTATACTTGAAAAACAATAGACAATGACTTATGTTTGAAGTCTGTATCTTCAGGTTTATTCACCTTCAAAGCAACAATCCAGTGTTCCTTTTCTGGGGACGCTGCTGTGACACGCGCGGTATATGCAGGGTTGGTAACAGTCACTAAAGATGTAGTCATAGACAGTTTCATTTCATATTCCTGTGTTTTGAAAGAACTAATAAAATAATATATTGACTGTAAACCAATTTAATGGATGCACTTAATGTTATGTCAGTTAGGTTTAGCAGAGAGTTAGCACATTGTGAGTAACTTTAAACCTGAGTCTGTATCATAAGTGCAAGTTTCTGCTTCCATATCTGCCTCGGTTTGTAACAGGTTTACAGTCTGTAAGCAGAGGCCATACTCAGCCAAGGAATGATACATATATATATATAGATATATATATATAGATATGATTTATCTATATAAGAAAAATAAATGCAATGGAATGTCAACTGTGGGATGTACCTTTGGCGTAGATTTAGCATATGTGATGTTCCTGCCACTTTCCCGTTTTGCACTGATAATACTTCTTTTGCTCACAACTCTTAAAATCCTGGTCAGTTCCATTTCCAGGCACCAAAAATGTCTTCCAGAAGGAGTGCTTTCCACTTGAATGTTGATGTAGTATGGCAATATCATGCTTTTAAGAGAAGACCCAATAGCCATAAGGTTAGAGGAGTCCTGGTTTCCCTGCAGATTCTCCATGCTGCCTGCATTGATCATTCTATGTATGTATCCACAGTGACCCCTTGTGCTCAATGGTGCATAAATGTGTGAATGTTCTGTAACTGGTTTAACCAAATAGGTATATTGTACAGAGTTCTGATGCAGACTGTCACCTTTATCCCCCTGCTGCTATTTGTGCTTGTTGATGTTATGTGAGTCTCTAAGGTCGTTCTTTAATTTCATGTCATTGATTTATGCATTTTGTTACTGCTAATTTAATGATTTTTTTTCCATGAAACGTGATTGTCTTGGGGCTTCTGAGTTTATGCAACAGTTGAGACTTCGTTTTAAACTTTTACTGTGACTCAGCGTCAGTACATCATCGACAGATTTACCCTGGCAGCAAAGACACTGCCCAGAGAATCAGTAAGAGGAGCCTAGTGTATTTTTAACACTCAGCATGTAATTGATGAAAATGAGCCATCTCAATTTGCAAGGATGGTTAACTTTGAAAAATGTCTTTCTGTCAGTCAGAGGCCTCTTGGCCATATTAAGACATAATATTTACAATGACATCTCTGGGGACTGACAGGTTGGGCTGTGACAGCAATGCAAAGATGTACTGTATTTATTTATGGTTTTGATGTTCACATACATTTTCTTTTAAATGGATCACATTAGTTATGGTGATATATTTGGCTGTGAATGTATTTTTCTTTGTCAAAGCTTTTTGTTTCCTAGATGCGCTGTAAAATCATTGTGAAAAGATTCAATGTTTATGAGTTTGAGTGGAGCTGATTGTCATTCAATGCCTGTCAGATTTAACAACATAGGTACATCATTAATGTAAGTGCAAGAATCAAAAAGCTGAGGTCTCTGTTAATCAAAAAAATAAAATAAATAAATTATGGTGGATTATAAATTAAATGTAAAGACTAATTGATGTTATATGCAATGTAGCTATATTATGTGAAAATGAGTATGTTATAAAAACATGCACAATAAAGTCTATGATGAACAGTGACTCTTTCCTTCTCTGCTGCTTTTCATTTATTTCCAATTACATGCATGCTTTTCACGTAACACTGCTTATTTCAACATAGTTTCAACATATTTATGAGAAAAACTAGGATTTCTGTCTGATTACTGTGTTGATTATTGGTAGGAATGACCAGTTTCTAAAATGCATAGACATGCACCTGTTCTAAAATGTCACTTTGTATGTTAACTCTCTCATTCTGTTAAGATGTACAGCAGCTTGCACAGTATTTGTAACAGCATGCATACTAATGTGACCACAAGGTGGTGTTTGCTTGCAGTCTGACTACCATTGCTGTCAGTTCTGTATGAGATTAACCAGTGTTATATAAACCATTTCATGCTGGCAAGATGAGCACATTCTATTCATTCTATTTTATTCTATGTATTTGTATGTTTAAAATGAACGATGCCTTTAATTTCACTACCTTAATTTGGCACACCCTTTGGTTACCTGACTATAGGTCTGATCAAAACCTGATATAAACTATTGAACAATATTTGAAGAAACGAATAACAGTGATTATTGTAATAGTAGTAAATGTATTAGTTTTTATGTAGCCCTATTCTTTAATAATTATATGTAAGTCACCTGCTAAACAATTACAATGCTGCTAATACTGAAGAGAGTGTGCAACAAAGCCTCAGTTTTATTGTGTCTTCTGGGACGTATATTTTAATTGCACAAATAGATGCACCAGTGTGTGCATAATCCTTTTAAACATAACTAAGCCACCATACAGTGTGCAAACAAATGGCTCACTGAATACCAGTCATCATTATTTAGCCCACTGTTTTTTTTCCATAGCATTTTAATTCATGGTGTTGGAGGGAAGACGCATGCATTGTGTTTCAGTATCTTTTTCAGTTGGGACACAAATCTGAATGATGCAGCTGCAGCTAAGACAGACTCATACTATTATGTCTCCCCATGTGAAAAGAATGATTGATTTTCAATGCCTTGCTTTGTATAAATTCACTGTTGTACCCACAACTGAAAATAATCGTACATATATTTAACTCTCTTGTATCTAAAATGACTTGTTCTGTTTGGCATTTTGGCTTGTAGGCTTTACACAAAGAGGGAGAGAGTTCAATTTTAATCACCAAATGGATCAATGTCTTTTTCCATTGAAAGTTTTCCTCGCGGAAGAGGTGTCTGGAGCACAAAATCTAATTTGCAGGCAACATGTTTTATAGGCCGTTGCTCATGAAAGGTCAGTAAGATTTTTTTTTTTTTTTAAAGCTCTGTCTTCTCTCTTGCATTTATCCGCAGCACAGTAGGAAATACTGCCTCTTCACTAACAAACCAAAGCTTGGTCAGTTTGGTTCAGTACTTCATCTCACCAGAAAGGCCAGAAAATTACATTCTAATGATGTGGCTTCACACATCACAGCAAAAATAATGACTTTAGTGTCTTGATAGGAAACAGCAGGCTAGTATATGTCTTAGACACAGTCACTATTTGGCAAGCACTGTGATGAGCTGAGGCATCCATTCACAAGAAGATGAGAGCAATTGTGACATTCACCCACTACAGTCATACAATTTTAGTGTTGTATAATCATTGTGATGCAACTTTTATGACTTTGCAGGCTGAAAATAAAGGCTTCAAGGGAATTTTCACCAATAGTTTTGTTCTGTTATCGGTCTGGGGAAGACAGAGGGCAGGAATGCTGACGACTTCTTAACTATACTAGGATATTTTCAGAGATGACCCATTTAAACCGCCAAGAAAAGCTGCAAGCACAGGTGCATCTGGCTGCAACGGTTAACTAGAATTTATAATTACATACATTAAATTATGATGTAATCATAAACTGAACCAAATGTCAAAGTGATTTGCACATATAATTTGATGAGTGGGCTACTTGGGAGTCAAGCAAATACCTATTTAAAGCTTTGGCTTTAAATAGCATTAATTAAATTTATTTCAAATGCGTTAGCACTAGATATTTATAAGGATGAAAAAATTCAGCGGTCAGTGTACAACTTTAAGAACACATAATAGCCTTTAAATGGAAAGTAGTGACAGAGATCTGCTGTTACACATGGCCTACAGCCTCAGACAATTAGTGCAACTCAGTACTGCTTTGCATTGTACTGCTGTGGACCAGAGTGTTAGGGATATCCATATTTAGAAAGACCTCATTGATTCTTCCTAACTAAGGCACAAAAGATTTGCTGTCTGTCCAGTGTTGAATAGCAGGACCTTAATGACAGCACTGCATGATAAAACCGCCTGCTGACCTCAATCAGTGTTTGAAAATCTGAGGAAACTCTGAGAGAGAACATTTTTGCTCTAAAATGTAATGCAACAGCATTCTGTTTGTGTGCTGTTACATAACGATATCATAGTGACAATGTACACCCAGAAATAATTCACACCATCAGCAACGCTCTGAAAAAACTGCACCCGACGAGAGGCCCGGCTCTCGTTCCAAATGTGTTTCCCCTTTAATAAACTTGCACACATGACTGAGTGATTCCTTAGCCAAAATGGCAGATGATGAAGGATGAGAGAAGAGTGTGTAGTAAAGATTTAATTAAGCCTCACCGTGGGATGTCTTACTAGGACTCCAGAGACACCAGGACAGAGGAGTTTGTGTTTGCTCAGTGCAGCTGTGAATAATATCTACACTATTCTTACTTTGACCTACATGTACTGAGCAGAAGATCTGAGAAGATGCCTACATGAGTACTGATCTTTTTCCGGACACCAACCTGTCTTATTTTCATAGTGAGGCTGCCAGAGGGGGTCTCCTTATGGTAAACCTTATGTTAACTTTAAATTATCGGTCTTTTCTTGAGAATATCTGGGACGTACTAGATCCACATACCGCTGTGCTCGATGTGTCCGCTGAATGTATGATTCAAGGGGAAATGAATTGTGATACCGCTGCTGAATCCTCCTACGTTGCCTCTGCAGATTGTTGTAGGTTTACACGCAATTTGAACCTTTCTTCATCTTTTCCTCATGACGTAGATTTTTATGGTCTCCAGACTCCCATCAGCACTTTTCTCCATTCCCTTTGAAATCAATTCAGTCTCTTTTGCTCCTACTCAGTGTGGGTTACCATGGATACGACTCCCAAATGGTTTGGCTTGTACATGAATTTGTTTATGAGTGTTACTTGGAATGGATTGGAATGTTAGTTTTTTGTGCAGCCAAAGTAAACATAATTTACTAATTAATCTTGGGCAAAAAGAATTACGTAATAGCCATATCGTATTCTATTCCATATTCTTTCTATTTGAGCAAAGGGTGGGGTGTGTGTGTGTACTGCAGTTGTCATTTTTACAACATTTACTGTATTATCAGCTACTGAGGACATCTGAAAGAGTGTCACTAGTAACGACTTTTCACTCAATAAAGAAGGAAAAGCCTAACAATCTGCTGCATGTAATCTAGTCTGATCCTTCGGGAATCAAAACTACACCAATATGGAGTCTTCAGTTCCCCACTGAGCCAAAAGAGCATCCAAATACTTCAGTGGGGTTCATCTCTAAATCCACACAGAAACATGTGGCCTGAGTGGTGTGTTTTGGCAGAAGAAAGTTGGACGTAAAGGATTGAGTGGTTTAATTTGTAGGGAAAATAATCAGGCTTGAATTGGAATTAAGGGAAGTCTACACGCATCTCCCAGCAGCAGCAGCAGCAGAGTCTTCTTCTATAATCCGACACTTAATGTGAGTCTACATATTTAATACACTGCTTCAAAATGTCCTGTAATATCTCAAAGAACCACCCACATTGCGACACATGTCTATCTAAGAGGTCTAAATTTGGCTGTGTGAAATATTCACTACAGGAGGGAACGTAGACAACATCCCCATATTCTCCAGGGAGGTCCTGTGCTACAGCCAAACCATCTCTGTCTAATGTGTTTTCCTTGTTGCTCTTTGAGATATTATTACAGTCCAAAATAACAGAAGAGAGAGAGGAGCTTTGTGTTTGCCTTCCACAATTGCTATTTTGGGCTGGACTTTGTGAAAAATTGGGCCTGGCGTTGTGTCCTCCTCACATCTCTTATATAACTGCCTACAACAGGAACACAGCAATCACAAAGATCCATGGTAGTGGCTTAATCTGACAGTTAATTGTAGAATTGAAGGCTGTTCACTGCGCCAACATGGACAAGGAACTGTGTATGAACAAAGCAGAACATCCTATTTCTTACATGTCACAGCAGCATGAAAACCTGCTTGATGTGGTGCAGAGAGACTGAGGCTGAAGCTGTGGTCTGCTTTAACTGTGTTACTCTGTGGTCATATACGTCTGATTGATCCCTGTCATAAGCGACTCTAATCAACAGAAAGCCATTGATTTCCTCTCCACAGTGACTACGAGGTGCCTAAGACACCTGCTAGCAGCCAGCTGACAGACACTTATGCCTGCTAACCAACAGCTGACACAAACTGATGCCAATGCACTGTGCTGGAGAGGGGGAGTCACACATGCTCAGATAGATCCCACTCTTAGGGATGCTGGATGCAGCACAATGTGAGATCCACTGTACTGTCATTCTGAATCATATCTCATACACGTGGTATGTCACAGATGGAGTCTTGGTTAGCAGTGGTGTTTTGTAACAGGGATGCACAGTCTTTTGTGCAAGCAGAAAAAATATAGATAATAGCAGGAAAAAACACTCAGGTCATCGACTCTACTGTGTCCAAGCGATGGAAAGCTGTCCTTCCTACAACACAATGAACTGTGTCAAAGCTAAGTATCATCAAGACCTTCAGCTTGATCAGCACAGTTCATCTGTAGTGATTTCTATCTGCCGTGGGAGTGCTTCAGTAAGCAGTTTTGCTGCGGCAGTCACATGCTCAGGTCTGGGGCTCACAGCCAGCTGTCTCCATCATCAATTCAGACAATGCAGAGAGTGTTGTCACTGTGGCGATGTGAGACTTTGGGAAAGACATCTGTGGCACAGGACAATAAAAAGAAGGCAGAAAATAACTGATTTTTAGACTTTGCATCAGTGCAAACAAAGAAAATTTGTAAGTAATAAAGACCATTTTGAACTTGTAAAGCTGGCTCTCTTTGAGGATTGTGGAAAATTTCTTTTTTTAATTCAAATGTACCTGTATGTACAAGTTCTCACAGCATGTTTCATCAGCCTTGTTCTCTTGACTTTGATTTATTACCAGACTAACTCTTCCATATAGGCCTGTTCCAGATTTCATGAGCGAGGTATCACACTTATATCATAATAAAAATGCTAAATTGCAGTATATTCACAGTTGGTGTGATTTTTTTTTTTATCACTATGTTTATTACAGGTCCAAAAGTGTAGGAGGAACTCCAGAAGTGACCAGTGTAGGATGGCAGAGCTAGGCTTGCAGACTTGTCTACAAACTTTGTAAAAATGCAATTGTTAGATTTGCCTGATCTGATGATGGAGGAAGATGATTACAAAGCATTTCACACTGCAGAGGGAACACATAACCAGCATTGCCCCGGAAATACCCTGTTGTCCTTAGGGCTCTATATTCGGAGATGAGACCGCATTGCTGCTCAGACTCAGAACACCCACCCCATCTTTAAACCCCCCCCCTCAACCCAACACAACCAACCACGCCTCCAGAGGCACGCGCACAAGCGCAGACTCAGACACACCTCCTCCTTTCCCTCCATCACACACAAATACACACACACACAAAGACATAGGCGACTGTGGGTGCATCGCTGGATGGAGAAGACAACATGTAAGGCAGCATGAAGGACGGGTGCTCAGTTCCGGGAGGATCACAGCAGGTGCGGTAGTCTGAGGCTGCTCTGAGATCAGCTGCTGCTCCACCATGTCCACTGCATCCGATCAACTCACTGGCGACACGGTAAGGCCCCTAAATATTATATCCCCAAACTTAGCCCAACTCATCCTCCCTTGCTGCGCACCGCCGGCCTCTGTCCTGGATTGAACCCGCTGCTTCTTTCTTTCTCTGCAAATGATGTCATTCCCTGCTCAAAGGCATTGGGTCAGCCACAATGGATGGAGGGCCGTCCGTGCCGCAGCACCAAAATAAAAGGGGTGCCTAAGTGTTTGGTAACGCTTCAAGGCTTGAATGCGTCTTGGTGCGACCCCGTAGCGCGGCATCACATTTGGCGAACGTGGAAAATGGTGCAAAACAGCCAGAGAAGTTATTTGTTTTTTTTTCTTTCTCCCAAATAGGCGACCGTAATAAATCAATATAAAGCAAATAACATTATAGGTTGCATGTAAGGCTATAGCTCCATAGAAGGAAATCTATAAGCCTACATGAAAATATCTCCCTCCGGGAAAACGCTATTATGGTGTTATAATTGGTAAATCATATAATAAGGTCAGATTCAAGTCGCAATTGTGTCTCTAAGATGGATTTTGTCCCTTCAGAGAATATTAGAGCAATTCATATTGATTACGAGTCCATTTTCAGACAGAGATTTTTGCCCCCTGTGTGCAACTCAGTGCTTCGTGGTTTCTTTTCTGTGTGCTGTAGCCATGGAGACAGTATGTGGCATGTGGTTAAATACTTCTGCTAGAAAGTGTAGTCTCTATTGAAGAGGAGCTGTAGACCATGAACACTGGAGGAAAGAGAACCTTTACTTAGTCTAAGCATGTCTTATACTCTATAAATACATATATAAAAATGAAACAGAAATATGCATAGTGTTTCAGCTGTCATACAACTTAAATCACTATGCAGTGCAGTGTTTCTGCAAACTCATGTCATTGCAACACCATGACTTTGGTTAAAATAGCTTGTGAGACTGTATGAGGTCATCTATAGGCTACACCTGGAATAGGAGCGAACACATCCATAGTATTAAACACAGATGGCAGCCTGACACAGATACTGTATGTCAAGATCTTGAAATGCTCACTGAATGTTGTCTCTTTAGGTCTCCATTTTACATAAATTCATCAGTCCCTTTGCTGTTTTTTTTGCTCATATTCATTTACACTATTAAGATAACCAGCAAGATGGTCTAAATTACCTTTTTTCCAATTTGGTTTTAGTGACATTATCAGATTTTAATATTCAATTTATTGCACTAAATGTGTTATTTTCAATTTTTTTATTCTCTTCACATAGATTATAGTAATAATGAATTCCCAGCTGTCATTTTGGCATGGTGAACTGATTTCACTATGTATGAATGAGTCATCTCAAGGAATGACGACATACTGTGTTGGTGATAAGAAGGCTTATAGTAACATGTAACAGCATCTATCCTTAAATAAATGAGAACACTAAACACGTTCCTCTTTAAACCTACCACATTTTCTCAATAAATAAGAATTATATTTTTGGACTCAAATAAATAGCAACAATATCTAATATCAGTGAATCTGGCTAGTCTATACTGTACATATTATATGCGCAGGTTAAAAAGGTTATTGTAATAAGGCATTTATAATTATGAGATTTGTTAGAAAGAACTAATTATTTTAATCTTGCTTCAAAAGCTTATATACATTTTTTTGCAAACCTTGGAAGACTCTGCAATAAAAAGCAGATGGTTATGTGCAGAAATAAGTTGCGTAGTTACATTAAGAGAAACCAAATGTATTGAAAGTTCAATTGAAACAGGACAAATATTAAATTAATCAAGAAAAATAGTAAAAAGCAGTGTATGTTTGTCTGTCAAGGTTTGTCATCTGTTAACAGACGTGATGTATAGGTGTGATGTGGAGACATGACAGGAAGATGGCTGGTCAGTCCTTGCTCATCATGATGAACAGATGGTAACTCAGGGTTAGCTCATAGGTGAGTGCCAAAAGAAAGGCTGTGTGTGTATGACACGTAGAAATCCACTGTAGGAAGGTCTTGTTTTGTCCATAATCATCCACAAACGGATGAAAATTAAATGATATTCAATACTACAAACATCATCTTTATATTATATTTGTTAATAGGACGCAAGTAGTAATAAGAAGTAGATGACACAAATGCTTGGCTGAACTACCACCTACTGAAACTTGATCTTAGATGTGATGTGGTTTTTTTGTAACTCCGTGTTAATAATTTTAGTATTATTGTCTTCAGCAATTTTAATTTTAACCTATCAAATACAGTGCTTTACTTGCAGTTCGTCTAACTGTGCCAACATAAAAGTTTTGTATTTTCTCCCAGTAAAATAATTCCAAATAATGATGCAAATTGCTGTAAACAGCTCATTACAGCACAGAGTCCATTTAACACCTGAAGGTCATTAATACATGCTTTCAAACCGCCTCCTCAAATATGCTAAACAAAATAATATCCTGTTGTAATGTTGCTCTAATACAACACTTGACTGTGGTATTACATTTTCCTTGGTAAATCAC
>JAPQRQ010000028.1:18456108-18490194 GCA_037367365.1 Apogon talboti | reverse complement strand
AACAAAATAATATCCTGTTGTAATGTTGCTCTAATACAACACTTGACTGTGGTATTACATTTTCCTTGGTAAATCACTCATTGCTATTCAACACAAACTGTTCCACTGGTCAGGTTTTTATATAGATTTGTTGTAAGAATTGTTAATATTGCTGTAAAGTAAAGTAAAGTCTGGCTGTGTTTTTCAGTACAACATACAACTCAAATCCATTAAATTGAATCTGTCTCTCTTTTTACAGGCTGTGTTGATCACAAACCCCACTGAATGGCACTGAAGTTCCTTTAAGATGACACGAACTCATCCTCCTGATATACTGGCATCAACGTTATATCGGGACATTACTCTTAATCCCATTGCTGACCACTCCATTTCTCTCCACTCCTCCCAGCAATGTGACTCGAAAATGATTGATAAACCAGAAATCATCAACAAAAGACACTGCCGTAGCTTTGACTTCATTGAGTCACTGGATGATCCTCAGTCCTTCACTTCTTCAATGGAGTATCCTTACAAGAGAGCTGAAAGTCAGACATTAAATAAAGATCTAATGTGGAATGGTCTGGATCAACCAGGACATCTTCGCTTTTCGTCTCCTGATCTGTTTAACACCAGGCAGTTTCAGCAGCACACCCAAGACAAAGGCAGCCATCTAACATGGTCTGATTCTAAAAAGAGAACAAGATCTAAAAGTGCTCCTAGAATCAAGGCCACCCTCACTCCTGTGCCCATCTCAGTATCTCCTCCAGGAGCCAGGAAAGGGAGGGATGCACCTCAGGCAGCATCGGATACTTTGAGAACTTCCGAAACACATAGAGAGACATACTCTTCCAACAGGGCTTTTCTAAATGAGGTACATCCTATAAAGCTGCAACCTCACTCTCCCCTCTATGTCTCAGACTGTTTTGAGGAGGATAAACCAGATAAACCAGCCATAACTCCACATGTCAGATGTCGTGTTGACATTAAACCAGATGCTGCTGTACTCCAGCACACATCAAGGCAGGTTCCCAATGTACGGACTGAGCATCTTTGGCAGAGATATTCCCAGGCCAGTAGCAGTAGAGGTTTGTATGTACCACGACAGATTGTCTCCTCACCAACGCCCACTCCGAGCGAATGCTACAGTGGAGATTTTAGACAAGGATACCACTATACCACCAGCATGTCTCCCATTTCGTACCAGCATCTTGACATGCACAGAATGCCCTCACCAACAGCACCATATCTGAGTCAAGAACAAAGAGCTTACTCAAATCCTAACATACCAACTAAGTTTTTCTATACCGAGGACCCTGTCCGGTATTCGGTCCATCCCTTCTCTAGAGCATACTACCAGGATGATCGGTCCAGTCTAACCAGCCATGGCAGTACTATGACCAGCCAGTATGACCCAAGGACTCGTTGGGTGCACACCCTTCCTGTGAGGTCATATTACACTGACCATCTTTCCAATCGAGAGCCAGCACATTCTGTATACAGCAGACCTTACTCAACAAGTGAGGCAGGGTCTTACATTTCTCAAACACCACTGTCCAGATCGTATTATGGAGAGGACAGTCGCTTCAATCCATACCATCTGAACAACTCAAGGTTGTTTTATTCTAAGCCGTTCAACTCTCCTGAGGAGCAGTACATTCCAACAAGGTTATACCATACAGAAGGCCGTCGTCGCCCTCGAATGTCCCAAGCTTTCTCTGATGACTGGTATCGCTCAAGTATATCTGGTTACTCTAACCAGTCATCCCAGCATACGCCACCAAGAGTAAGACCAGATGCTGCTCTGCCCCCGTGGTTCACTAATAGCTGTGTGGAGACAAGTAGGTTAGGAGCCGAGGCAAAAAACCACTCCAAGTCTTGGGACAATATTCTGTACCCCCGGCATGACAGAGAGCAGTCTGTTCCTCGCGGACGTAGCTATGAGAACCTGTTTTACCAAGCGAGGCATGGAGCATCCGCTGATATTACATCCCAACCAGTTATACTGAATCTCTCAAGTTCACCAAGACGCTATGCTGCGCTTTCACTCTCTGAGAACTCATTAGAGAGGGGATCAAACAGTCCATGGAGGAACCCCAAGAGTGGCCACTGGTTTGTAACTCCTGAGATCACAATAACAGACAATGACTTATGTGCAGGTAATAACAAGAGGCGCGAGGTGCACTCAGTCAGCTGGGATATACTGGACAGCGAAAAGACACCATCTCCAAGGGTGATGCATGAGAAACAGCCATCAGACACAACAGACATTACCAAAGACAGGAAACATAATAACTTCTCCCTTCAGCAAAGTCTCGAACAATTGGATGAGTTATTAGCTGACCTGGTGGTTGATTACAAACCACCAACTATCATAAAACCAAGTGAAGACCTTTTGGACCAACTAAAACAGCTTATTACCGAAGATGATGAAAAAGAGAGAGGGTTATCTGGACTGGATAACGTGCAGTGTTTGAACACACAGCAAATCCCATCCAGCAAATCTAGTCCAGACACAATCAAAGACCCTGATAGTGGATGTGATGCTTTACAAAGGAGTGCAGAAGAGTGTTCTCCAGACCATAGCACAGATGAAGATGACAGCATGGTATGCGCTAACAAGAAGTGCAACAGGATGGAGACTATGTTCAATGCTTGCTTATACTTCAAATCATGTCACAGTTGCTACACCTTTTACTGCTCACGAAACTGTCGCAGAGACGACTGGGAAACCCATAAAGAGACCTGTCTCTACGGCCGTGTCAGCAGTGTGTGTCGACACACACTCAAGTTTTGCAGAGAGAATTCAGAGATCCATAAAGCCTTCTCTCGTGTTGCTAAAGCTGGCTACCTCTCCAGAGGGAGAGGCGTTCTCTTTCTGGGCTTTGCTAATCCAGAGACAGCTGACAACTTCCTGCAGGTTGGGCTGGAGAGCCTCCTCATGTCTCCCACATACTTATCTCTCAGAGAGCTAGATGGCTTCAAAGACAATCTAGGTGAATACTGCAAGGAACTGCAGCACGCAGGTAATGAATATGACCCCAATGAATGTTTCCTTTTGAATGTATCCATAGCTGTTGGTGAACTAGTGCCTAACAGACCTTCACCAAGGGTCCAAACACCAACGGTACGAAAATATGCAAAGGTGTCCTTGGCCTCCTCCAGCCCTGACAAAAAGGTACTCAAGAAGGATAATGAGATGGAAACTCTCATCCTCACTCCCCCACCAGGCACACCAGACATTGACAAGGAGGGGGAGGAGGGAAGAAAAGCAAGAGAGGTGTGCTTTGTCAATATCCAACGCGAGCTCAGGACAAGGGGAGTCTTCCTTCGTCACGAGTACCCCAACATCTATAATCAGCTGTGTGAGTTTGTGGAGAGCAACAAAAGGTTCACACCAACTACTATTTACCCAATAGATAAGAGAACAGGGAAGCAGTTCATGTGCATGATCATGGCTGCATCAGAGCCAAGAACACTGGACTGGGTGGGCACCCCTCATCTCTTGGATGATATTATATAGTATAGCACTAAAATGTAACAATAATGATGTCAGCTACACTATCTGTATATACTGTAAATGTAAATACTTGAGGTGATCTAGAACATTGAAAATCATTATAGAAATATGTGACCAATCTCTCTTACTCTCTCTTTTCTCACTCTCTATCTGTGTCTCTCTTTTCTTTCTCCTTCTAATTACACAGATACACACAAACCACCAAACAAACACATACACAGTACATACAGACTTTGACAAGTTCCCCATGTTGTTTTTGGCTTGTTTTGATCCTGTTGCTCTCTGAGTGGATAACATGCATGTAGACTAGGCACAAACTCAGTTATCCAGGTGTTTAAGATGTCAACATGTATGATCTGTGCAGTTTCTGCAGCAGTGTATAAAGCACACAATATTTATGACGTACACATCTCATTGCCACACACAAAAGTAGGCACAGTCAAATTTCATCAACCACTTTTGCTTTCTCCCAACAAGTACTATTTCAGAAATTTATATTATATGTACGTTGTCACCGTGGTTGTAATATTACAACTGTTATAGGTATATTCTAGTTGTGTAGGTATTTTTTTTTAATTATTATTGTTATATTAGTTATTGTTTGATAGTCAAGAAGTACAATAAAATCCACTCTTTTCCCCATTTCATCAGGAATTTTAGTTGGAACATATTTCATCTTGTAATAAGACTTGATGTCATTATTGTGCAAATTGCTTTGTTTGAAAGTGGCCTTCCGTCAAAAAAAAAAAAAAAAAAAGCATTTGACACAAAGCAATGTATAGGTTTAGCGATTTCTAAAGGCTTGACAGCTCTTGACTTAGGTTGTTTTACCTACCATTGTAAATGAACAATTATTTTGCTCAAAGCATGTTATTTATATTCAGGTATTTTAATATTGATATTGCTTATAATTAAAATGATTATGTTGATGAGATACCATTTGATGCTTAGAATTGTAAGAGATATATTATAAATATAAATATATATACATATATATTGAATATTAGACCATTTGACCTTGAGACCTTATTGTAAGTAATACCATAGTATGTTCTTAAAGAATATGCAATAAAAGAGCAACCTTAAAATATAGATATATATTGCAGAATCCTATTTTATTATTGATATTGAATTTTTCCTTGGAGCCAAGAGCTGCAAAGACCTTGTTTGCACTAAAATATAAATTATAGAATAAGAATGTTCCTAACATAGCTGCAGCACTGATCCCAGATGTGATGAAATGCCTGCTTCCATTTCCATTGTTGACTAATCTAAGGTTGCTCTTTTACTTGATTAAATATCTTTGTGCAAGACCTTCCTTAACTTTCTATTTTGTGATGTTTATAACCTATATATAAATATATAATAAATGGAATTTAATGAGTAACCTAATCAGTTTGCATTTCTGTTCAACATTTTACGGTGGAGAACTCTCTTATTTGATAATTCTTTTAGTCTGTTTATGTAATTGAGCTTTTATTCTAGGATATTAACACTAGTGCTAATCTGACATGAACTCTGATGGAGGCTTGTTGTTGGGTTAGTTACTGCGTCTCAGCAAAACTCGGAAATCTGTAACATGTAGACAAACAATTCTCACTGTGGACCTCAGTGCACTCAAAAATATTTTTAGGATTTATGTTTTTTAACTGTATATAAAATGTGGATCAATGTACATGGAGTTTTAACATCTTAACCAAATAAACGTCATATTTGTCAGTCAAATGTAAATGAAATTACTTAGAATGAGAACTAAAAAACACATTTTAAATCCATAAAGTTGATGTGCATATATTTGTTTTGAATTAATTAAGATACAACTTTGATAGTAATGCACTGAATTTCTTTTACTGACAAATACTGTTTTAATTATATCAAGTGTATTAATTTGTTTATGCTAAAAGTAATCCAGATGGGTTGAAATTGTACATGAAATTAAAAAAATCTTAAATATATTTTTTGAGTGTGCATGATCCATTGAAGCACCACTCTCAGCTTCCAGCTGGCTGATATTTGGAGATCCTTCTTCCTTTGCTGTGAAACGAATTATAGCACATCTCAGGCATTAAAACAGGTTATTAAATACACATGACATTAGACCACCATCTAGCGGCAAAACACTGGAATTGCGTTCATTTGTTCTTTGCACAGTGGCTGCAGCATGACTGCATTATTTGCAGGATTTATTTAAGGAAATACTATATACATTAACAAAAATATTTGTGGCAATGGATTCCACTGATTTTGTACATTTCACATGAGGTATGTTTAATTCAGTCTGCATTCTGCTGTCTATATTGAAAAGATTTCATGTAAATGTTTAAAGTGAAAACGTGCTTGCTTTTGCTGTTGTCTTGTTTTTGTGCTACATTTTTTTTAATGCACAAGGGGTTTATGAAAGAATATCTAAAAGTAGGTTGTAGGTTATCAAGTAAGTGCAGCTGAGTCAAAACATTCTATTATTCATCTGTTTTTGATAAAAATGAGCTGTGCTGCAGTATGAAAAGTAGGACTTTAAAAATAATAATGGTACAAACAAATCAAAGTAGCAAAACGTTTAAAACAATGTCCTGGGAAGCAAAATATGACTAGTTTTTCATTTTATTGTTTCGTTATTCGATATAGCCCCGACTCTGTGTCCTGTCAGGGGCACTTATTCCATTATCGGTCAGCTCCGAGTGGATAGTGCGCCTGGGGATTTTTTATTGAATAGATTAATTTATTTAATTTAATTTTTTTCAAAAAGAGATGGAATGGTTCTTTTCAGGGTGATGGTGAACAAAGATTACAACCTCACTGAGGCTGAGTGATCAAAAGAAAAATGAACGGCAGTATTAGCACAAACTCCAAATGACTTTCTCCTTTCCTTGTGAGATAATACCTGTATTTTTAAGCAGAGAATGTTATTGTGCATTAGCTAAATATTTTGAGAGCGCATTTATGACCACCAGCTGCAAATACACGATTCTCAGAAATGATACCAAACAGCATATTGAGAAGAATAACTTGAAACGTTTGCTGGGCCCATATATTTTAGTGCATTTTCCCTTTAAAAACCCTTTGCGCATGCGGGTTGCTTAGGTCTCCTCGTGATGACAGCAAATGACAGCAGTGTTCGCTCCTGCAGAAGCCAGTGTGAGTCGGCTAGCCGCCACCAAACAATTCCTCCGAGGTCAACAAATCTTTTGATCAGCTGTGTTTAGAGAGATTGTGAACAACTACCACACACTAATTACGTTCGGTAAGTTGCTAAATATCCGTTAGCATATTTTGTTGATCACATTTGGTCAGTTAAAAGCTTGCAGCACTAGGCTAGGCTAACTCGGCTAACTAGCTCATCGTTAGCCTACCTAGGTTGACTAGCTGAGGTTTGGCCGAATTTAACTTGGTTATCAGGCTAATGCTAAATTAGCCAATTCACCGGTTTGTTTGCTGTGCCCCTCGTCCGACTCAACGCCAACACCAGGCTTTCTTCACTGTCTGGTATCATTGTAACACCAAGCTATGTGTGCGTATGTCAGTTCACATTATCTTCATAGCATTTAGCTGACTTAACATTGTTAACGCTGACGTTCATATGTTTTTTTCTTATTCTCAACTCATCTGGTCGTTGTCTTCACCAAGTAAGCCCAGCCATCGACAGTAAACTAACCAAGTCTAGTGTTTGGTGGGGGTCTGACAGACCTTTGTGGGCTAGTAGGTTAACCAAAAACAGGTAATCAAGGACACTTAAAGCATGTAAGTAAGTAGAAATGTTTGAGTCACACACCCATTTAGACTGTTTGAGCCGAGGCTGAGTCTTAGTCTTTATATATAAACATTCACACACAGAGATTGTAAGCCCCTGTTATAATAGCCTGCCGTCATCGAACAGAAGGGTTTTACCTCTGGATAATACAGTTAAGTCCTTGTATTGTAGAGGTACTGGTAATTATCTTTAAATGTTGACTGCTACTATGCATTAAGCCGCCATCAATAATGATATATGTCATTAAATAATTTCGTTTTACTTGGTTACTATTTTGCTGATTTTTCCTGTTGTATATCATTATGGATCTGCTATTTGATTTTTTTATTGTAAGTCATAAAATGTTAGCTAATTGTAGACTTGAGGGGTCATTGACCTTGTCACCGAGGGTCCAAACTCAAGTATTCATTCTCACATAAATGCAGGACTAACATTTCTTACACAGTTGCTTTGCCATGTGTGGCTGAATCTATTTAAATTATATCTACCATTGATTGTTGGTCAGATTTGGTCACTTTAATGTGTGATGAAATGCTCAGATCTAGGGTCAGTCAACAGGAGATCTTCCTCTGAACTAATGATTTTGTGAACTGGAAATAAGGTCAGTCTCCTCTAAATTTTAGAATGGCGAAAACTCTTTATGTCATTGTACATGTTTTTTTTCTCATGTTCTGCATTTCGTAGGTCTAGTAACTGGCCCAAAATGAGTACTAATGATTCTAAGTTAATTTATTACGTTTCAGTGCTTGTGTAATGTTCGTATGTGATTTTTATTTCACCTTTAATAAAAATTGCAGTTTTAGAATTTGTTTGGGATAACATGTTTGTGCCAAGATATTGCACAGTATAAAACCAGTGTTTTCAGAATTTACTTCAAACCATCTCACTTAGTAGATTGAAATGGGAGCCATCTCCTTACATAATTGCACAGTTCAGGTTTATATCATGTCATTTTTGCTTGTTGCTAAATAAGACAGTCTAACCTTAAACAGATTAAAATGTAGGAAGTTGCCCTTAAATAAAATAAAGTTACCCGTGCTGAATTTGGTGATACCTGAGTTTACTGTTTATACTACACACATGACAGGCATCTTGGAAAGTGTACATCTGATTTTGTTGACAGCTGCATGCTTCTACTTTCCTTTTTAGACAGTAGCTCCCGCTGGCTGAAAGCTTGTGTTAAAAAAGGATGGTTTTTAAACATTTCAGACTGGTATTATAAGCACTCACTCATTGTCAGTGTTTAATAGTTTTCCATAATCAATGCCTCTCAAAAATAATTGTATTACCCTAGCAGTTGTAAAGATAATTTATGGTACTTTCCTCACAGTTTTTAATTTCAGAGAATGTAAGAAATGCTCTGAAAGGGAAGTGTGAAGAGGATGTTATCCTGCACCTCTCAATACCTTTTGTGGAAACTGAAATCTTTTGAATACCTATAAAAAGCACTTTGTTCAGTTGGGCTCAGCTATGAAGTGGGAGGAGTGTGTAGTGTTCCTACATGGCTATATTTTTTTGGTTGGTTTATTTATTTATTTATTTTTCACAAAAATAGCCTTAGAAATTTTGGGCATTTCTTATAGTGCTTTTACAGATGTAATTTTGCCTTATGATTCAGACTGATGGTATTTAGTGTCTGCCTTTCCCTGACTATTCTCACATAGCTCAGAACATTGCAAATTATGTCTTGCCTCTCACCGTCTGTCATTTGGTTTCTCTTCTGCTTTAGAGTTCCTCAGTCTTCTACATGATTGAGTCACCAGGTATCTCTATGAAGTGAACTGTGTAGATGTAGTTGGCATAGGTGGCTGTGACAAGTAGCCTGTAGCCTCTTTGTTAGCCACTCAGTAGCCTAGTTGCTTTTTCACTTCCGTCCAAATATGTGAGGAATGCGCTTATTTAAGAGCACGAGTTCATACATGGAAGTGGAACGTGAGTATACTTGGCAGACTGTTACTCATAAGAACATTTAGGTTTCAATTGCAAACCTGTGCAGAGTTCATTCTCACAATAATTGTCGATTAATTTGCTGAATTTTTCTCTATTAATCAATTAATTAGCCATTTGCTTTACGAAGTTCTGAAAAATATTCTTAAGTGGTTTGTATACACATCTGCCCAAAAACAAACAAATGAAAAAAGAATATTCAGTCAATAATATCAGCAGATCTTATGCAGACATTTGTAAACTTTCCTGCACCTAATTAGCATTTGTTTTCTCTGTATCCCTAAATAATGTACAACAATGTTCTTTTAAAATATTACATAAGAATATTATATCTATACCGGTGTAGTTCTTATTTACTGTCTGTATCAAATGGCACTGACAAAGTTGGTTGTAGGAATGTTAAGTTTGAGCAAATTGGGATTAAATCATGTAATGATGTTTCTCCCCTAATGGTTAGATTACTTTATTTACTGATGTTATGCTAACATAATAAAAAGCACACATAATCTAGGCTACTCGCAACTTGAGGATTATTAAGTGTTTTTTTTGGTTTTTTTTCCCACTGTACAATAGATCAATAATCACTGTGAATCTGAGTTTGCCAAGGGAATTCAGTGTAGAGTTTGTCATTATATGTTTAAGTCAGCATAACCAATTTGATTTGCCAGACTTATCAAGTCTGTTGTCGTGGTTGTCTGTTATCTTGCAAGCAATGACACTGCCTAGCTGTTATTCTCACTCTCAGGCAGTTTTCTCCAGTCTTATTCTCCTCCCAGAGCCTGTACTCCACAGTGTTTTCCATGTTAGCATCCAGCCACAAAGAGGCTTTGTGCAAGGGATTCACCAACAAATCATTCAAATTTCATGCACTCAGTTTGGTTTGTATGTCTTGGTTGTGTATAACTGGAAAAGGGAATCTGATTTGCATATTCTGCTGTCTTGTGTCTCCAAAAGCTTGTTTAAAAAAAAAAGTGTGCTTTTGCTGTTGTCATTGGGCCAGTGTGTGAAGCACGCTGAATGCAAATGATCACTTCCCTCGCATGACATTAACATCATGTGTTGAGCTAGCGTTTAACCAGACTTTTAGAGGAAAGGGAACCACTTCCTGTTTTTTCTCTGGATACAGTACTTTTCTATCCAACTTTACTGGTTGATGATATTGAAAACTGACAGTACAGATTCAGTTTAATAAGTAACACATGTTCATTAGAGAAGGTGTAATGATATGATGTTTTGTCCTTTTTGTTTGACTAATAGTATACATTAAGATTCACTGATCAAATGTACTTCTCCACCTTTAAACTTATGCAAACATGGCAAATTAAGGGATATGTAAACTGTAATCACATTTTTTGACTTGGCTTTGTGGTTTATTCTGCTGTTGAGTGAGCAATCGCGTTCTGTGTTTATACAAAATGATGAGGTGGAATGGATGAGGTGAAAGGTGTTGTACTCCTGCCTTGAACATTCTGTGTAACGGTCTTCAGACAAAGCAATCCATCTCCAGAGGACCAGAAAACATTCTGAAACTTTTTCACTGGCAGAGCAGTGCTCTTGATGATGAGTGAAGTGGCTTTTATGAATAAGATTGGTGGAGTTGCCCTTGAACATAGTCAATTAATTATTTAGAGACTGCAATTGTGAAGCAGTATTGCAATTGACTTGTTTTTTTTTTCTCTACTCCTACAGTCATTTACCTCTCTGCCTGTGTGAGCTGTTGAAGATGGTGAAGCCAGACATCCACACTCTGGCCCACCACCTGAAGCAGGAGAGGCTGTATGTGGCGTCAGAGAAGCAGCTGATCCAGAGGCTCAACAGCGATGTGCTAAAGACAGCTGAGAGGCTGTACAGGGCTGCCTGGATCGCCAAGCAACAGAGGATCAACCTTGATCGTCTCATTCTCACTAGGTCAGATCTACTTCTAGAACCTGCTCCAACCTTACATCTGACTAGAGAAACACACCTGTGTGCTTTCTGTCAAGAGCTAGATATGTCTGTCCATCAACAACAGAGCTGGAGTCAGGACATGACTAGACTAGCTAATAGAAAATCAAGCAAAACAGAAAGACTAACGCCTTCCAGTAAAAAAAAAAAAAAAAAAAGAAAAAGGCTAGCAGCAGCTGTAATTTTCACTAGCTTATATCTAACTCATCTACATTTAATGCATCTGATACTTTGAGTGTGATTCACATAATTCAGCACATTGAAAGTTAGGATTTAGCCAGTTGTAGTAGGGAGGGTTTTGCAAATGAAAGCAGTTACTGATACAAGATATTTATTAAAATAAATGTAATTAACAGCTAATGTAGTTTAGTAATTATACTAAAACTCTGTTCTACAGTGCGGAGGCCTCTCCAGCTGAATGCTGCCAACATGCCAAAATGCTGGAAGATACTCAGTTTGTGGATGGCTACAAGACTCTTGGCTTTCAAGAGACGATCTATGGGGAGTTCTTGGCCAGACTCAGAGAGAACCCCAGACTGGTGGCATCCTGTCTGGTGGCAGGAGAGAGGCTGAACCAAGAACACACCCAGGGGGTCATCCATAATGTCTTCACCTCACTTTATGGCAACTGTATCATGCAGGAGGATGAGAGCTACCTGCTACAAGTAGGACTCCAATTATCTCTACAACAATGTTAAACTCTAGAATAACACATGATCTCTTTAGATTTTGATGTTTTTAACTGGACCACTTTTGTCAACTTTTAGGTTTTGCGCTATCTGATAGAGTTTGAGCTGAAGGAGAGTGACAACCCCCGTCGTCTACTGCGACGGGGAACCTGTGCCTTCAGCATCCTTTTCAAGCTCTTCTCAGAGGGCCTATACTCTGCCAAGCTCTTCCTCACTGCAACACTTCATGAACCCATTATGCAGCTCCTGGTGGAAGATGAAGACCATCTGGAGACTGACCCGGCCAAGGTGACTGAGCGCCTCACTCCAGCCCAGCAGGAGCGCTTTGGGGAGAAGGGCTCTGAAGGCTACAGACAAAGGGTGCAGGCAGCTGTGGAGGCCAATGAAGCCAAGCTTGTAGCTTTGGTGAACAAATTCATTGGTTACTTAAAGCAGAACACCTACTGCTTTCCCCACAGTCTGCGCTGGATCGTTTCCCAGATGTATAAAACGTTGTCATGTGTGGAACGCCTTGAAGTGGGTGAGGTGCGTACCATGTGCACAGACCTGCTATTGACCTGCTTCATTTGCCCAGCTATAGTCAACCCAGAGCAGTACGGTATTATCTCAGATGCACCCATCAATGAAGTGGCTCGCTTCAATCTAATGCAGGTCAGTGGTAAAGCAAGTATTCTCTTCTTCACATCCTCTACAAGCTTACTACATGTGGGAGTCACTCGTCTATATGTTAATGTTTCATATCTTTCCTACACAGGTGGGACAGCTTTTGCAGCAGTTGGCCATGGCGGATGATGATGCAGACCCAAGGAGGAAAAGCAGTTTGTCCAAATTTGATAAGGTAAGCTATGCACATTGCAGTCATGCCATGTGTTAACTAATGTAATTTTATTTTAATTCCAGCTTAAGTGCATGTCTCTCCTTTTACTAAGTTCCTGTCTTGCTCTCGCTCTCAACTGCAGAGTTGTGTAGCAGCCTTTCTGGATGTGGTGATTGGAGGAAGAGCAGTGGAGACTCCGCCGATGTCCTCAATGAACCTTCTAGAAGGCCTCAGCAGGACCGCAGTCTATATTGCACATAATCAGCTTCTTGCTCTTGTAAGCAGTTCTAATATTCACAACCAAAATATGTCATTAGTTCCGATGACAGATGATTAGTACTGTACATTTCCCAGCTTACTAAACTACTATTACAATGTTTAATATACAGAGGTTAGGGTACAGACAAACAGCACATGCCTTACTTTTTTTTTGGGAAACATAAAATATTTAGCTTGTTTTCACTACTTAGTAGAACCTATTCAACTGTAGTGAATTTTGAAACTGGCATTGTGCAATGCATATCCTGTTACTGTGCCGTTGACGGTTGACTTGGGAGTTCTCGTTATCACAGTACTTTCTGTGTTTGGCCTAGTTGGCTATAATCACAAAGATGTTTACTCTTTTCTTTTATTCAGTTTGATCACACCTGTCTGTTACAAAAGGAAATTTTACACTCTGACTCACTCTGGCTGTGACCTTTCAGGACTTCCTACAGGGAATAAATCAGTTGCCTAGTGTGTGTGGCTTTTACTATACAGAATGAAAAATAGTGATTGTATTTTATTTAGCTTGGTCCCATAGAGGTGCGAGGTCTCTTCTTCCAGGGAGTCTTTGTCAGGACAGCAGTATCTAACAGTTTTACATAAAAAAAATACATAAATAAATTAAGCCATAACAGCAACACAAAGGAAATGATAAAAAAAAGGAGAATAAAAGCAGGTATAAAGAGGCAGACAGGTCATACCAGTAATAGGAACACACACCCCCTCCAGCCAAGGGCTATGGAAAGCAGCAACATGTTTCCATCATGGCAGTTTGTAAAATTCCTTTGAAGGTATTTGAAGAAGGGAGTGTTGTAGGGTGACTGATTTTGCAGCTCATTCCACACCTGGGGTGCATCAAGTGCTGTTGGTTTGCACATATTGTTATGATTGTGCATTAACTTGGTTCATGACAGTAGTTTAATTTCAATGTTTGTACAATGCTTTCGCCCTTCTCTCATTGCAAAACATGTCAGTGAACTTGTGCCACTTCTCCTTTAAATGAAGTTCAGATTCATGTACATCATAAAGTTGACAAGCGTGAACTTGCCAGAGACATGTCACACCTCTACTTAGGATAGAATATTTGTTGACGCACAAATATTGATTTATTTGGATGAGGTTCTTACAAAAAAAATACTGGCACACCGTCTAAACTGTAAAGGAAAGAAATTGAAAACTTGCTGGAAAATAGTTGTTTGGGGAGTGCGTTAACTTTGCAAAAGTGAATTTTTTGTATTTCTACAATGGAGGTTATAAGCAGGCCATTCTGTGTCACATTTGTTTTTGCCAGTCCATAAAGATAACTACTCTGGAGGTAGTCGGTTAACGGCAAAAACATAATTAAAGAGCAAGCAGTTAGAATGTTATATCTGTCTCTAACACAAGTGTCTTCTGCACTCAGGTGGACTTTGTTAGGAGTGTGATGGCAGGAGACCACCTTCGGGAGGAGGAGCACATGGCTCTGGAGACCCTGCTTGCCAATGTGCCCCAGTCTAGAGCTGTGAAGAGCAACAGTCTGGAGCTCACTCCCTCCAACACCCCACAGCTCTCCCCAGCTACTACTCCTGCCAACAAGAAGAACAGACTCCCCATAGGTACTTACCTCTGTGGCCCCTGAAGCCTCTGTCTTTCTGCTTCTCCGGTTTTCAGAATATGATTCAGCCTTTTTGAGATTTCAGTTGCGAGCTTTCTGCTTTACAGGAATATCATAATTTAAAACCAAAAAATTAAAGACAACCCTGTATTATTTTGTCTAATGAGAAGCAACATAAACAAGTTTATGCTGATGGCTATTGAAAGCCTTGTGTTTTATGCGGAGCTAATGAGCTTCTTCTCTGCTTGTTAGAAAGATAATTAGCATGGCCTGGATTGAGGCTCAATTACAGAAATGACAACCAATTAAATTACCAAATATAAATGAACTCATTTTAATTGGAATAGATGGAAAGATGCATAGACTACCTTCATTAGCATTTTCAAGACAAATGATGCCGTAGCAACTCCCCCTTAATTAGAAATGAACCACTTGGGCTTGCTTCTCTGACATATGAAGTTTATATACACAATGTTGACCAGATGCTTCAAATGGTATTACTTTGATTTCTGAGTTGTACTCTGTATTCTTTCTCCAACTCCCCACCTTGTTCTTCTTTCCTCCTGTGCTGCCAATGAATGACCAGGACAACACTTAGCTGCTATTACATCCTGGGACCCCACTTCCACCACTCTGTCTGCTCACATTCCATTAGTAACCCCTTTTGGTGGGTAGCCTGTCAGTGGTATTAGAGCTAGAGAGAACTTAACCACGTATCTGTTCTGTTGTTTCACCCAGTTTTGTGTTAGATAACCCCTCATCCAGCATCAGTCAAATCTGCACAGTGATAACCCTGCCCTGCCACTCTTATCTAGCACCGCTTTCGTCTGTGTGCTTTTGCTACACCTGCTTTGCCTTGCACAGTGCTTTAGCTCATTAGGGATAAGATGTTATTTCCACTCATTCCATTTTCTAAGTTTTCCTGTTTTTTTGCTTCCCCGTGCAGTGGAGTATGGCTGTTCATTACCAGGTAGAGTGGGGAAAAATATACATGTTCCACCTTGGTCTGTGCCTGGGCTGTGGTCACAATATAGATTAGCTTTATTACTTATATACATAGCTCTGTGAGAGAAGAAGTTGAAGGAAAAAATATTGACCAAGTAAAGTTGTTATAAACTCACTTTAAATATGACCGTTACTCAGTTATTCCTTTTAATTCTTGTACGTTTTTTTAATTATACAGTGACTGAAACTGAAGCATTAGTACTGTGCACTGGAGCCTTAAAAAGCTGTATTAAAATGTGTGATACACTTCTTTACACTTGTCTATAATCCCAGAAACAAGGAAAGAGTGAAGGCTATTTCAACTAGAGATGCACTAGTCAGACTTTGTAGTTCTAATTAGGCCTCATTATACAAATATCATTCTGTTATGTTTAAAGCAATATCAAACTTCACTAAGTATTAGTTTCTAACTTTGTAAAACAAAATGAAACAAATGAACACACACAATAGTTATTTAATAAAATAATAATTGTTCACAGCAACTCAGAAAAAACTATTGTTGGTTTAGTAAGTGTGAAATAATTCCAAAGGAGTTTTATTTTTATAGGGATTTATTTTGGAGGAAACTGAAGAAATCTAAGAAGATCCATATTTTACTATTGGTCATTATCTTATTTTATGTTTTGATCTTATAGTTTTATGTGCATAGGTTGTTTAGCAATTATTTAGACTGGTAGTGACATACGCACACAGAGAGTTTGAATCTGTATGGCATCAATATCTGACACCTGTATTGGCATCACTTCATCTGTATTTTAAACACGCACAGTTTTTCATGTTTCACCAAAGCTCATACTCAATGCTGAGTTACTTTAAATGGTAAAACTGACACGTTTTACAGGTCAGGTTTGTTTAGTTTCTGCACTGTGTGTTTAAACTGCCATACAGCTCTGGAAAACATTAAGAGATCACTAGTTTTATATGCTATTTCTAGTTATGTGAGTAAAACCATACATCTGAGAGCCTATTCAGAATTGTTGTCAATTGGATCATTTTTATGTCCTACAAAGTAGCCACAAAATGCATCCAGACCTTGAACAAAATCCTAATGATTGTTAAGTAACACCAGCTAATATGTTAACGTGGGAAGAACTCAGAAATCTATATTTGATAGAATAACCCTGATATTTAGTCAGAGGTTTCATGAGCTAAACTTTTCTGACAGATTGAGACACTGATCTTCCTGTTGATCACATTCCAGAGGTTTTCAGTGAGACACCGGTCTGGAAATTTGGAGAGGTCTCTAGAATTTTTTTCCAGAGCTGGATATGTGGTATCGTCTACACTCTGCATATTTGTATGATTCATTTAAATCACTAATATCAGACAGCATGAGCAGCACAGCCTCTGCACCTCTGTCTGTGTACTGTATAAGGTTACAATGGAATATATTTTTTGTTTAAAATTCTGTACTTAATCCAGAAGCTTTGTAATTTTTCTTTTTAAGTACTAACACCTAAAAGGGAGACTGAGATCCTCTTGAATGTCACCCCACAGCACACAGCAACTGAGGAAACACAAGCACTGTGAACATGAAATCAAATCAAAACGGTCTATAAAATGAATGTCATTAATAATGCAGCACAGTAACAGAAACACAGTGGTGTGACATTTCAGATCGGAGTCTTGTTTCTCTGCTTTGGCTCTAACATATACTGTACATACTCACAGATACTGTTTGATTGTCCTGAAAACTGATCTTAAAAGTAACATGCGAGTCTCCTAATATGTTGGCTAAATTCAGCAACAGATTTTCTCTTCCAACATTTATCAGCGTATGATTAATTTTCTTCTGAAATTAAGAAATTTACTCTAACTCTACTAATACCTTCCAACCCAAAAACCAGCAGCTGCTCGCAGCCGCAGCCGTACCAACATAGCCCAGGAGGGGGAGGCAGAGGCCAGCTCCCAGGAGTCCCTACAGGAACTGATGCCAGAAGAGGTGCTGGTGATTTCACTAGGAACTGGTCCTCAGAATGTCCCTGGAATGATGTCAGAGAATGAGGTAATGGGACTTGAATTAATGTAGTCATTTGCAGGAGAAATAGCGATACAATAAATTCAGTGTCGTATTTTTTTCCTGTCACTGAAGGAGAGTAAAATTTCTAAGAGTTTATGTCATGCATTTTGTAGTCTGTGCTTGTAACGTTATGTGATAAGATAAATTTTAATCTGCGTAATATTAATCTGTGATACAAATTTAAGTGTCTCTTGCTGCTTCTGAGTTGAGTTTTAATTCTTTATCATAGGGATACACAAATTAGGAGAGTCGGGGTCGATAATGATTTTTAAGGTTAATTATATCCCCTTTTCTGCCAGGGGAAGTAAATAAAGCTTGTTATAGAAAACTTAACTGAACTTTTTTAAAGTGTCAGGCCATCATCATACTGTCATTGAATGAACAGAAACAAATTTATGAAACAACCCTCACTATAAAACAACAGATAAATGTCCAGCACTGTCATTAATGAAATGCTCAGTTGTATTTGACAATAAGTGATATTCAGCAAAGGTCAATATTCCCCCAAACTGATATTTGGCTTATGACTGTTTATTTCCAATTGACCCATATAGATTCATATTTTAAGTGACATTTTTGTTCATGCATCATTGTTCATGATCAATGCTCCTCCTTTTTTCTACTGTACCACAGGTTTTGAACCTGCAGATGGCTGATGGTGCCCAGGGGGATGGCCATGCTGATGATACTAAACTGCATGGTAAACCTGATAAAACTCTACGCTTCTCACTCTGCAGTGACAACTTGGAAGGCATCTCAGAGGGTCAGTCTGAAGTCTCCTACTAAGAATCAAACACATAAACATTGCATCTTTTTTGTATAATCTCAGCAAACTTGGATTAAAATATTACAACATCTTAATTAAGTTTTTTTTTATTAGTAATTTTCCTCACAGATGTTGAAATAAATATATAAAATTCAGGATTTTTTTTTTTCTCCTCCTTCCATCAGGTCCATCCAATCGTTCAAACTCTGTGTCATCTCTGGACCTGGAGGGGGAATCTGTTTCTGAATTGGGAGCTGGACCATCAGGGAGTAATGGAGTAGAGGCTCTACAGCTTTTGGAGCATGAACAGGGTAGGTATATGTTTTTCACTATGTTCTTAAAAAGTTGACTCGAAAGCGTAGATATTTTTTTTATATAAAAATTATAATATAAACGTGTATTAAAAATGAAGACTATACATAATGAAATTCTCCCTTAGCTACCACACAGGACAACCTGGATGACAAACTGCGGAAGTTTGAGATCAGAGACATGATGGGCTTGACAGATGATCGGGACATCTCTGAAACAGTCAGTGAAACGTGGAGCACTGATGTTCTAGGGAGCGACTTTGACCCAAACATGGATGAAGATCGGTTACAGGAGATAGCAGGTGGGGGCAGTGGTTTACTATCTAAACTCATAGTCAATTGTAGCACATTAGTGAGCAATTTGTGTTGGTGGTGTACATTTTATGAAATGAACCTGCTGCACAGGGCTTTGAGTAACTTTTTATGAAGCAGATTTAGGGAAATGTCATCACCTTGTGGTTTGTGAGTGAAATAGCACCAAAAGGCAGGTCTTCAGGAAATGGCCCACACAATCCCTCCCACGTACCATATGCTTTTATATGCTGTTATTGCCATTATTTATATACAGGTACAGTCATGGCTATTATTCCATCTCTGCTTTCAGTAATTTTGTGTTTAACAAGAAAAATTGCAAACAGTTTCATTACCCAACAGTTCTTAACTCATGAATATATCTTTTTTTTTTTTTTTGCTTAGTTAATTAATTTAATTTTTAACATTATGTATTTCCATCCTGGTATTTCCTGGTGTTTGGTAAATCTAAATTATTTTAAAATTCTTTCACTGTAAGTCTTGTGAGAATATTTGTGTCTTAAATATCTTTAAATATCTTGTATAAAAAAGATATTTGACTATATTTAGTTTAATAGACTTGTTACTGTTAACTGTTTTTAATCTAAAGTTATTTTATTTTATTGCAAAGGCAATATTGCAGTGCTTGAGAATAATTACAAATTTACATCTTGTGGTCATTTCTTTAACCTGAAATTACAAAATTAAGAAAACACTAAAGAATGAATCAGTCCTTATAGGGCAGTGGATACATTTAATATAGTGGACACACTTGATGAAAATAGAACATGCCTGTTTAAAAACTATTATTTTTATCCGTCTCCGAAAATGTCCCTTGAGGTTTACGTTATCATACTAGCAGTTGGTAATAAACATATGCTTAATTATAATATGGTAATATCTAAACATCTACAGTCCTGTGTACAGGGCTAGCTCATCCCCTGAAATCTATTGATCCCAAGCCTTGACAATAACAGATAGGCTTTGGGCATAACAGGCTCATCTGTGATGTCACCTGATATGAAGGTGATTGGAGACAAAATATTTGTCTCTTCGTGTTTTTTTTCTGTCTGTCGTCCTCAGTCTCTTCCTTTACAGCCCACCCCATGCCCATCTCTCTCCTTCTCTCTTTCCCTCTCTCTGACATTCACTCAGTCCCTGCAGTCTTATTGACCTTGGTTCCTTCTCATTTGCATCCACCATTTTTCATTCTTCGGAATATGGCGTTGGGGGACTTTTCCATCATTAAGTGAATTTACAGCGATTTCCTTATGTGTTTTCTCCAAGGGATTGGGTTATGAGATGCACATTAAATATCCATTAATACCTCATTATCCCACTGATAAGATTACCATGATAATGAGGCAGAAATTCTAATTGTTTCACTTCTTGTTGTGCCACTCATTTAATCATCCACCTGAAAGACATGTACTCTGCGCCCCTACCTTGAAGACTGTAAACACGGACAGCGGGATAGAGCTCTCCCACCGCCAATGAGAGCCCTGCCCCCGCCAACATCAGCACACATTGTTGCCTGGGTGTTGGCATGCTTGCATGCTCATGACGTGCGTGTGCCATGAAGTGGAAGCATGACGTACCGGGGGGTGCGGCTCACACCGGTGGACTTTTTGGTCTTGAGCCCTCACCACTGACTCCCACTCACACCTGCCTGCTCTTTCCCCCCTCCTCCACATTCTTCTGCCTTGTTAAGCTCTGGCTTCCCAAATGGAGATAGAGGGACACGGTGCTGAGGACTTTGTGGGAGGGTGGGCTAAGCGGTAATTTGGTTGTGAGTAATGTTAGGCTTAATCAACAGCTCAAAGTCATGGCCCCGGAGGCCAGGGCAGGGTGAGATATTACCATTACCCTCTGACCTTTGGCACAGTGGTATATATGCCTGTGGGGCCCAGCATGAAATGTATGTGACCTCCAACTCTCTCGTCTCGGAATGTGAAGCACACTGCAAGTGAACAGACACATCCTCAAAAGCAACAGCAAAGAGTCTTTATTTGGAAATTTTCTTAATCTCATGTCAATCAGAACATACTGATGCGCAATATGAAATCAATACAATAGGTTATGATGACTTTATTTAAAGGAAATTGATTGTCAACTAATTATTTCAGTCATACACTGAGAAAGAAACCCACATGGCTTATCATAATATATTGAATACTTTCAGGCTTAAATTTCCTATCTTATACAGATAAGATATTTGCTATTTACTTTTTAACTATATTTGGTTTAATAGGGTTGTTACTGTTAATTTGTTATTCAAAAAAAGATAAATTAATTCATAATGGAAAATTATCATTAGTTGCAGTCACATCATATAATATTTGTAGAACTGATTCTGCACATGAAAACACAGAAATGCATGCCACTCAAAAATTTCAGTGTTAACAAAGGCATAATTTATTTAGTGGCATTTTCATACACCCAAGTTCACACATTACCCATCTGAAAAGCTCTGAATAATTGATTAGAACTAATTACAGAATATGAATCAACACTAGTCCCCTAACAATACACAGAGGCTTTGTAAAGAACTAAAAATGTGCCTTTAAGATGACTTTGGGACTAGAGAGGCGACTTCTTGCTGGTCCAACACTTTTCCAGAACAAAAAAGCTGTTTCTCGCTGTGGATGGTGCTTTACTCTTTGTCTCTGTCCTTCTTTGTGTTCTCAGGGGCAGCTGCGGAGAACATGCTCGGCAGCCTGCTGTGTCTTCCTGGCTCAGGTTCAGTGTTGCTGGACCCCTATGGTTCCACCATCTCAGAGACCACAAGTGAGGCCTGGAGTGTGGAGGTGTTGCCTAGTGACTCAGGTGGGGCACCAGGTTCCGCTTTGTGATGTAAAACTTTGCACTTTGACTGTAATCTTTTTGTGACTATCCTCTTGATTCTTGTGATTTATCTCCATGACAGTCTCAAATGTGTGTTTGCATGCATATTTATGTATGTTTAATATAGTGGGGGTTGGGGCACCAGGTGTGATCACACTGCATACTATACCAAAAATGTGTGCATACATCTGTAGACATATTTGTGTGCTCTTGCCTGTCTTTCAGGGCAGATATGTGTGTGCCAGTAAAAGGCAGCTCAGGGTTTCCTTAGAGGGACCACCAGGTGTGTTTGCACCTGTGGTGGAGCAGTGGGAAGGAACGCACAAGGACAGCAGCTGTCCTCAGTCAGTTTACATGGTGTCAGTTCTTTATCTGGCTAGACTAAACATTGCTTTCCTCTGAGATGTGTGTAGTTTTTTATGACGGCAATCACTCAGGGCGCCAGTAAATACAATCTTATGTTTTCGATGCATTTCATGTATCCTAAACATTTAACTAATGAGAGATTATGTGCTTTACTCTTGCTTTTAAAAACCAGTGTTTCTCTGAAAATCTGGTGATTGCTTTATTAACAACGTTAAGTGTTTATTTGAAAAGCATGAGCCTTATGTTAATTGAAGTATTACACCATTTCAATATGTGCAGTGTAGAAATGACATGCATGAGTGTCTTGATTGCTTTTTGTTCCGTTTGCTGCCCATGTGCTGCTCTGTAATAGCACAATCGGAGGCTTGCTTCAAGTAGTGCGCTTGTTTCATGGCTAGGCAGCAGAAAACTACACTCAGAAGAGCACTTCACCAACACATTATTACTAACGAGCATGCAAATGAGTACTGCTGTTAGTATGGAACCTCTGGGTTGGACCCAACAGCTCCACTGGGTAGCCAAAGAATTGGCCGTACTAGCTTTATGGTTTAGTTTGGCAGTTATAAGGCATGATAATGTATGCTCTGTTTGATTTCGTGCATATGTGCACACTTGGTTTCCCAATAATCATAACAAAGGAAGGGGTGGAGTGAGAGAATGACCACCATCTGTAGCAGAGTATGCTAGATTCTTTCTTTTTACTACCATACTTTGTTTATATTTGGGTGAGAGAAATACAGATTTTCCTCCAGACAAAATTTAATTGTTTTTCTTTTCTTTTTTTTCTGTATTTTAGAGGCTCCAGACTTGAAGCAGGAGGAGCGTCTGCAGGAACTGGAGAGCTGCTCAGGGGTTGGCAGTACCTCAGATGACACAGAGGTCAGAGAGGTCAGCTCCAGACCAAGCACACCAGGCTTAAGTGTTGTGTCAGGTATAAAGTTATCTACTTCTTTTAAAAACTTACTTTTTTTTATAAATGTGTATTTTTTCCATAACCCATGATGTCTTTTGTGTGTAGCAAAATGTTAATAAGCCAGCCAGTGAGCTACTATTTCACATGTTAAACATCCAGGTGAAAACTTTGTGTTTCCCACTGTCCTTGTTTCTGTGCAGAACGGTCATATTGCTGGCAGGGCTGTTAGCGGGGGTAGTGGGGTCAGTGTGAATTTTTCTGTATGATACAGAGGTTAATGCTAGTTGTGTTTTCCCTGGGCTCAGGTGGACATGCTATGTTGACAAGCATGAAGTAGTATCCTAGATTAAGAAGCCAGCCATGACGTCCCTGGCTCAGCTCACAGGAAAACATCCCAAGGGATCAAGCCGATGGATAGTCTGCATCTGATGATCACTCTTATCTGTGTCGTTCTCCCAACCCATGGGAGCTTACGCTACCAATTTAGAGTTCCCAGTTGGTTCTGAACTGAGCGAGACCATACAGCATAGTCTAAAGAGAAAAATATCCTCATTTGTTTGAGAACCATTGAATATCCAGGTTCTTTCTCCTGACTGCTGCCATGTTGAAGCATCTCACTATAAAGGTGATATTGTTTTGCTTTTGTTTTGAATGTCAGAAGGGACATGCGTTTGTTTTTTGTGCTTCAGGTATCAGTGCAACCTCAGAAGACATCCCCAACAAGATCGAGGACCTGCGGTCAGAGTGCAGCTCAGATTTTGGAGGAAAGGACTCGGTGACCAGTCCAGATGGGGAGGAGGGAGGCCACGGTAGGAGAATGTCACATCAGTACCAGTGTGTATGTGGTCAAAACAGCATCAGGTAGAGCCATCAATCCCCGTCTTCACCACAGCTGCCACCAGACTAAAGCACTGTTTTAGAGTGCTAAATGTTACTTGAAGTTGTGAAGGAGAGTAGAATATTCTTTGGCGTTCTTAACATTGTACAAGGTTGATTGCTTGGATATTGTATGTTTTTTTTCTTTTTAACTTATTTTAAACCACTTTTTAAATCAACATTCTTATACTGTTAAGTATGTCAAGTCCTTTTCTGTATTATAGGAGCACACCATCTGACATCTCCACCATCACAGGCTGATTCCTTGTTGGCCATGTTCGATCCCCTCTCCACCGGTGAAGGTAATTTGCGCTCCCAGAATGCTCAACACCCAATCAGAGATAGAAATGACTATCATTAAATTCCGACCCTAATGTTATGGGCTCACAGAGCAGCTTGACTGCTGCGAAATTAACCAAAAGTGTGCCTGTGCCCCCTCCCAAGTCTATTACCGGACATAATAAAGGTGTAACTGAAATGTCATTCCTGTTGGCCCATTAATTGTTTTCAGTCTTTGTTTCTCTTCGTGTGCATTTAGTTTTTCAGTGCTGAGGGTAAGTGCAGGTGGAAATTGTTTGAGAGAGAAACGGTAGTGGCTGTGTGTCTGTGGCAAGGTGAAGGGATGACAGGTTGAGAGACCTCACCCCAGGCTCTTTGGCACTGTCCCCTTGTCCCACTGTGCTCATGGCACGAGGCTGCCATTGGAAGCTTTTCAGGAGAGAGAGTCTACCCTTGGAACAGGTGGCCTACCTACACCTAGGGCTCATCTCCCACTAACATCTCTCTTTAGCACTCCCCCCTTTTCTGGGTGTTTTTTCCTACTCTTGTAATATGTGTAGAAACTTTTCTATAGAAATGGGTGAGATGCGGTACAGTGTAGCACTACTACAAATGTTTCAAATTTCTGATGTATAATCACAGAAAAAAAAATCTAGATGGCCTTTATTGAGTATGCAGCGGGCTTTTAAGAGGGTAATTTAGGCTGAAAGAGAATGCAATGAAGACTACTCATGAATATTTAGATATTGGCCATATTCTTCCAGTAAAAACTAAAATTTGCTCAGTCTTTCATTTTGCATCTTTTACTGCTTCAGGCTCTTCCACTGGAACAATAGTGAGGCCCAAAGTGCACTATGCCAGGCCCCCTCACCCTCCCCCTGACCCTCCCATCCCTGAAGCCAGTGCCCTGGGGCAGGAGACGCGCCACTCTCTCTTCACGCCTCACTGCTTGGCACAGGCCGAGCTGGAGCACACCAAGCAGCGCCACTCCTTTCCCGACAGGCTCGTCCGAAGCCGCAGCTCTGACATTGTGTGCCCAGGCCGCCGGCCCACAAGTGATCCTGGCCTTAACCGGCGGGTAGCAGTTGAGGATCGTGACCCTGCAGGGGCCTTTGCCTCAGGACCGTCTTCTTCTCCCAGCAAGGATTCCCTGAAAGGAGAGGTACCCAACTGCCACGGTGTTATTATTGTAGACAATTCTGTTTATTTTTATGCTAATGTATCTCAGGAACAGCATAAAAATAAAAAAAAATGTTTATTCTATTTTTGTAGGCAGTTTCAGTTGTTCTTTGTAATAAACAATGTGGTTGTGTCCCAAATTGAACTAGTTAATTTCCTTTGTTTTAAGGCTGAGGACAGAAAAGACAGTGACGACGAGAAGTCTGATCGCAACAGACCATGGTGGAAGAAACGTTTTGTGTCAGCCATTCCCAAAGGTTAGTAAACAGATCACATGGTCATTTTAAACATGTCCACTTTTCTAAATTGAAAAATGTGCTTTTGAACATTAAAAAGTGATCTGTTTGATTGCAGCACTCCTTTATTTTTTGTTGTGGAGAAAAGTTCTCTTAATCACAACTGACAGAAAATATCACACTTTAAAGAGCAGAGCGAAAGCCAATTTATAATGTGAGAAAGAGAATGATGATCCATGTTGTCCACTCCATTGCTGATGTTCCACTTGGAAAATGATGTTTCTTGTTTGAAGTTACTCCAGAGACATGTCCAGTCCTTTTTCTCTCACGTCTCACTGGCTGCAGATTTATATAGACTTTTCAAAGCTAATCAGTCATCAGAGAAGCTTTAGCTGTGTAGATTGTATGGCTGTAGCCCTCCCAGCAGTGCTGTCAGCCAGCGGCTAATGGTCATTAGATAGACCTCTCTGTCATCAGCACTGATAGATGACACATCTCTTGTTGCAGTTCTACTCTACAACCATCTCTCATACATCTGTCTGGGAAATAATGAGCTGTGCCCACATGAAATGCCTGCTTATTACTCTTTGAGATAATGATGTTTCTTAAGTAAACATTAAATTGATATTCATAAAATGGAAGACTCTTTGCTCACAGAAAAGTATAAAGCCATGTAGCCTAACAAAGCCACACTCCCAGAATTATGTAGTGTCCATTGTGTTTGTCCTGCCGCTCTGCACGGTGATGCACATTTACTCGTCCCTCAGAGCGGCAGCCTGTGTGTGAAAGGCCAACCCTGTCTGTTGTGTTCCTCACAGTGCTGTATTGGACGGCTGAGAGTGATGTACCAGGTAATGCTTCCACGCTGTTGTCACTGAGCTAGCTTTACTGCTGGAGCCGGCGGCTGCGTGCCATGCTGCTTTGTAGATGTGCTCTTATAGCTGTAGAACTGTGATGTGACATGGTGTAGCCTGACCTCACACAGCCACACCTCATCAATGCTTCCATTTTATCACCCCCTTTTCTGTTTGTTACCATTGTACTGTAATAAGAAACAGAATATCAACGTAGATGTTCCATCCTGTATTTTGAGTGGTAGACTTTGTGTCTCTCTCCGTTTGTCCTGTTCACACCTCTGTGTTAATAGGATAAGCATTAGTAGGTTTACAGTATGTATATCTCTTCAGGTTAAAGTTTTTATGAGTTCCAATGAATATTTCTGATATTCTGGTATGAGCTGATGGTTTTATGTATCATCACATATGTTTTGCTTTTCTTCAGCAGTACATTTCTACATAGAGACTTGTTAGTGTGATGCCATATGTCCCACACTGACATTCACTTTCAATACAACTCATGGAAAGTACAAAAGATTTATCGATCAAAATGCATTTTTGATGGGCTGTTAACAGGTGACCCATGATCAGCATCTCACCTTGAAAAACTGAGTGTTTGGCACTCAATACAGCCCACTCACCACATACCTCTCCTTTGCAGCTCCAATTGCAGCCTTTCGGAAGAGGGACAAGCAGGAGAAAGATGAGATTCCTCAGGAGCGTATCCCACAAGGTCTGTCCTAGTTTGTTTTTAATTACTTTTCTGGCTGAGACAGTTCATCAAAGTATGGCTTAATTTAAATGGATCTTGTGTGTCGGTTGTTTTGTCAGATGACCCAGTGCCCAGACAGAGTTCTCAAGCCCAGGCAGCTGAAGACATCCTGGACAAGTACAGGAACATCAAAAGGACCAGCCCAAGTGATGGAGCCACAGGTGGAGCTTCCTATGACGCTGCAGGAGGTCTGGAAAACAAATCTAGCAGAAGTGTCTTACAAACACGTAGAGTAAATGAAAACAAGGAATTTATATTTAATATTTCTATATACGCTGACAGATCTTTGCGTTGAGGACAGCGTGCATGACTCTCCGAGAGAGGATACTCTGCAGAACATTTCCACAGATGACCTCCCAGACTCTGCCAGCCAGACAGCGCAGCAGCATGACTCCAAGTTCTCCTTTAGGTCCCATATTTGCAGAAATTTCACATTAATTTCCTACTGTTTGAAAACCACTACTGTTTATTTTAATCTTTAATTTTATTTGCTTTTTTTTCTGTCTTTTAGTGATGCCAAGAAGAAATTGAGGTTGGCATTGTGCTCTGCAGACTCGGTGGCTCTGCCCATTATGGCTCCTGCAACCACAAGAAATGGGCTACCTGACCACATGGACCCTGAAGGTAGATGCACGCTCTAGTCTGACTCTGTGTGTTTTTAGGGGTTTAGGATGTAGCTGTCCTTAAACGGATGAATTGCCAGAGAATAATATGTTGCAGACTGTTGAGGTGCCACTTTTTCCTTTCTGCCAAATTACAGAAATCTATGTTACGCTCTGCCTAGGCAGCAGGATACTAGCCCTTAAAGTTGGCAAGCATCCAACCTGCTGAAAGTGTCCCTAAGCAAAAGACACCAAATCTGTACCACCTTCACCTTCTGACTCACCTTCCAAGGTTTGGGGCTAGGTTGGAAAAGTGGGGGATGTTAAAGAGAATTCCCTCATGGTATCAATAAAATGTCACATTATTATTCTGTCCTGCATATTAAATCAGCCATGTAGCCCTAGCACATAGATTAATAGGGGTACAATATACCTGAATGACAACTTTTCCTCACAGCAGTGCAGCAAGGCACAACCATTACATTCAGTACAACTCATGACATTCAATGAAATGGTTTACAGTAAAACTATAAGACTGTCTTTGTGGCCATCAGTCACATTGTCATCTGGAGGCAACAGCTTGATCGGATTACAGCAACCAGACGGTTCTTTTTGAGCAGTGTGTCTAACGCTGCCTCCCTGTTGTCCTCTCTACCAGACAATGAGATCGTCTGCTTCCTCAAGGTCCAGCTTGCAGAGGCCATCAACCTACAGGATAAGAACCAGATGGCCCAGATTCAGGAGACCACGCGCTGTGTCAGCCGTTTTGATTCACGCACCTGCAGGAAGCTGCTGGCTGCTATTGCTGAGGATTACAGGTAAGTGCAGGGGTCTGGAGAGATGAAACGGGCAAAGTTAGGGCGCCCCCTAAGTTGTTAAATTTGCTTATCCCTACTGTGTAATAATTCATTCTTTGTATTTCCTCAGAAAACGGGCACCATACATAGCCTACCTGACTAGGTGTCGTCAGGGCCTGCAGACCTCCCAGGCTCATCTGGAGAGGCTCCTCCAACGGGTGCTGAGGGATAAGGAGGTGGCAAACCGTTACTTCACCACAGTCTGTGTTCGGCTCCTTCTTGAACACATGGAGTCCAAGATGCTTGACTTTATTAAGGGTATCTGATTTTTTTTTTTTGGTTGTTTTAGCATAACTGAAGTACTTCTGTCTGTTCGCATTTATTTTTTTTTTCTACTGGAGGTTATAGTGTCCTACACTTTGTTCTTCCCCCTCCAGCGTTCCAGGGGTGCACAGCGGCTGATGACAAGACGGCATCAGTGGAGGATTTTCTGCGCTACTTGTATGGTGCCATGGCCCGTGATGCCATTTGGCAGTACGCTAGCGAGGACCAGCTGCAGGATGCCCAGATGGCGATCGAGCGCAGCGTTATGAACCGCATCTTCAAACTGGCCTTCTACCCGAACCAGGATGGAGATATTCTCAGAGACCAGTAAGTACTTGGCATCAGCAGTGTTCTTTTTATGAAGTTTTAAAACATTATTATACTTTCTAAATTTATATTTAAGTAGTCAAATGTTTACTTTAATATGTATTTATCCAAATAAGTGATTTTTTTTTTTTTATCTGGTGTAGTAATTATTTCACTGTAGAGACTTTGATGTGTGAACTGGATTTCCTGTTCAAATACAGCTGTGGGCATGTAATGTTTATCTGCTGTTAACACACTTGGGCCCAAAATATAAAAAATTTAAGAGAGTGAAAATTTACTGTGATGATTATTGTCTATATTTGTTTGGTATGTGTTGTACATGAGCATTGGAAGCGTGATTAAATCAATTTATGACGTACTGACAATTAACGAAGTTTAACAGGATTTTAAAATTTTATTTCTGGAAACACTGCGCCAAAAAATGTAATTGTAATGTTTGTGTCATTCCAGGCTTTTCCATGAACATATCCAGCGACTCACTAAAGTTGTTACAGCCAATCATAAAGCTCTTCAAATCCCAGAGGTATAATCTTGATTCTCTTTTTTTTCCCCCCCATCATTGCTATGGCATCAGTGATAAATGAAAACATGTTCAGTTACAGAAAGCCTAAAAATAAAAGCATCTGAGTGGTTTGCCTTTCCTGTTTGCAGGTTTACCTAAAGGAAGCCCCCTGGCCCTCCGCACAGTCAGAGATCAGGACCATCAACGCCTACAAGACGCCACGAGACAAAGTCCAGTGTATACTGCGTATGTGTTCCACTATTATGAACCTCCTCAGTCTGGCCAATGAAGACTCTGTCCCTGGGGCGGACGACTTCGTCCCTGTGCTCGTCTTTGTCCTCATAAGGGTAAGGCTGCAACTTTTTACCAACTTAACGGGTTGAAATTTAAACACCCTTCAAATTTCATCAGTATTTATCAGTAAGTGAATTCTCGCGAAACAGTATTGAGAATCATAACATTTTCCCCCTAAGTAACTGTATTGTAATGGCATGCTCTGTAAAGACTGCTGTCTGCTAACCTGTGCGGATAGTTTTTACATATTTTTACATATTTATGATTGTAATCTGTGTGGCATTGCGTGAGGTTCTTTCAGCGGCTAATGCGGGCCCATCCCCACATCTCCTCCCCTCCAGGCAAACCCGCCCTGCCTGCTGTCCACCGTTCAGTACATCAATAATTTCTACGCCAGCCGGCTGAGTGGGGAGGAGTGCTATTGGTGGATGCAGTTCACCGCGGCGGTGGAATTCATTAAGACCATCGACGATCGCAAGTGAAGCAGAACAGCCACCTGTATGGGCAGACTGCGGGGGAAGGAGCCGGGAGACTGGGAGACTTCCCAACCAACTGCTCCCTCTGCACAGCTAATAAAACCTGGCCCTCAGCCTGCTCTTTATTTGTATAGCCTGTACATAGCCAGAGACTTTGAAAGATTACAAAATATATATTACTGTATGTATGTGGACAAATCCAGGTTTTAGCTGTGGTAGAAAAACGGCTTTGGGGAAAATTGGCAACATATTAACTCTGATGTTGATTTGGATTTTTCCTTTTTATCTTTTTTGTCTCGTCATGTTTCACTTTTGGGGTCTGTATTAGAAATTTTATATAGACGATTATCAATATGACATTAAATCAACCTAAAACATAATCCTATTGAAAGGGACCAGACTTCCTTGATGTAATCACTGATCTTTTTTTTTCCCCTGAGTGAGAGGGAAGGGCTTCCAATTAAATTACAATTTAACGTTCATTAAATGCATTGTAACATAGGGATTTACAGTGCATGATGGTTACTGATGAGACTTAGTGAGTAATAAATTCCCAAACAGTAGGGCAGCTTTTTTCATGAATTGTTTACTTCATCCAATTCCTAGACACATCTGTCAGTGACAATTTGGACAAAAGGGCCCACATATTTCTATGAAATAAAATGTATTTATTTCTGTAATTCTATTTAATGCTTTGTTTAATCTTCCAAGAGAAAAATGCATATCATGCCCATTCAACGTGTCTGAGGCAAGTGATGTAATTACAATGAACTTGCTAGAAAAGAGATAGGAAGGCACCTTAGCAACGGGTAGCCCTTAGTGGGGATGCAGGGCGAACTGGATACAGGGTCGACTCGTGCACAGAGTAGTGGTGGCATGTATGGAAATGTTGAAAATAGTGCCTTTGATGTGGGGCGCACTGTACAGGCAATTATTTGAGTTTTTTTTCTTAAACCAGCATAGGCTGGCAGGCATTATCCTACCCCACACATACACACTCCAATGGGCCAACCACATTTCACTGAGAAACCTTTGGAAATAGACATCACATTACTGATTGTCATAGCTCAGTCCCTTTAATGCACTTGTGGTACTGGGTTGAACAAATATCCCCTTTGGTATTATAGATCCTACCTCAGAGTTGAAACCAATTAGCCTGATGTCAGTCTGTCTACAGTACTGTAACTGTCCTACATTGGTTGACAACAGAGTACTGGATCACTTTTGCACTGGTCAAAGGTTTGCTGTTGATTCGTTCAGTCAGTACCTTTTTCATAGTAATACATTGAGAGCGGGAGAGGAAAGGTGGGCTACTGAACTGCTGTGATGCTTATTCTGATCCCATCACCCTTAACACAAGCCTTTGTTTGCAAACAATTATGTTTTAGGCTTAGTTTCTGCTCTTAAATCTGAAATGGCACATGTGTCTACATGGGCCGGATAGTGAACTATTGGGATTTTAGCTTTCTACCTCCTCATAAGTTCGAGAAAGGGACTCCTGTTTATGTGCACTTATGTTTCTTTTTCCCAATTTAGCGTGCTGTGATCTCCCAGTGTCATTGTATCTTTCCAATTATAGTACGAGCATGTCTGATAATCCAGAAGTGACTAAAACTCCTTTTCTCTTGAAATCCTCTGCTTCATTTTTGTGCACAGATGTGCCACATGTATTATAGTTTCAATAATCCATTTCTTTTCACAGTAAATCACCTGACAGCACAATACACAGTAGGATAGAAGAGCAAATAATCAACACTATCAACTTGTTACTGACTTGCAGTTTATGCTAAAGTGGTTGGTGTAGTACATGAGTGTGGTTTTTGTCTAGTGAGTGTGTGAGATGATTGTGCGATTGGACCCTCTGCCTCCTCTTGCATGAAGTCACTGAATGGTCTATACGTTCTCAATCATGCTAAAACAGTAGAATAGGATTAGTATCTGACACAGGCCAGTAATTGAACCTGCAAGAGGATGCACAGCGTTTCTTTGTGTCTGTGATACTTGCATATCAGAACGATTTATTTTGCACAAGAGATGTCTTTTCCTGAAAATTTGACAGGGAGCAGTGTATTTTGAAATTTCATTACTGCTGGCCTTTACAGCCACAGCTATTTAACATAAACATACTGTAATTAAAGTAATAATGGAGTGCAAAGTTAAGGACCTGACTGTTACTCTTTCAAGCTGATGAACACTCACATTTGTGGACAGCAACGTGACAAATGTGTTTTTATATCCCTCTACAGTAGCATATGCACCAGATTCACTGAGGTACCGTGTGTATTTGCAGTATACTTCCTTGCAGGGTCTGTGTAATCAATTTGATGAGAAAACCATGCACTGGAAAATCAAGTTGCAGGTTGCATCTATACTAATTAGGTTTATGTGATGTCACTTTAATTGGAAATACATACTGCACAAATCTGATGAAATTATTTGGACCTGGCTTTTGTTTCAGTGTTTCCTCAGATAACCAGTCGCAGCTACGAATGACCCCAGTGAAGTACTGATCAAAACACCTAATTATTTACAAAAACAATGTATATGACTGTGATGGCAACTGTACTCTTCAGCTCTTATATGCAAACCTCTAGGCGGCGGTGTCAAGTAAACAGACAAAGGTTTTCAAAGCTTTACTGCTCTGCTCCCTGTACAATTGATTCTAAAGGCTGAGCAGAGAAGAAGTTTTACATCTTACGTCTAATTTTACATTTAATTGTAAGCTTGCACAATGATGACATGCGGGGAAAGCCGGTTTGTCTTTACTGTGATTATTAATGCATTATGTAATTCTTTAAAAACAATAAAAGAAGCAGAAGTTTTTTTTTCTTCTTTTTTTTTTTATTATTCTTCCTCTTCTGTGGCTCTTGGTTATGCATGCATGTCCAAATACATTATGCATTTTCCCTGCAGCAGGAGTGTGTCATAACTACTGTCCATGCACAATAGTGTTTCATTAGTCTGCGGCTTCTCGGACAGTTGTAGGTATATCTGGCCGACTGTTCACACAATAGCAATGATTGCAGGAAAATTTATGCATGGAATATAATTGTTAGTGGGGGCAGTGGAGCAGCATCATCCAATCTAGGAGCCACAAATAGCAACCTCTCAGCAAACATTTCATTACTGCTGACAAGTGTACGGTGGATTGTAATTGGAGATATCCCCTCATCTAAAAGCCCTCCTTACTTCACCGATTGCCTCCTCTAATACTCATCTTTTTTTCATCATAAACTTCTTCGTGGGGTGCTTTGTGTCCCCTGATGCTATCTCACAATTGTTAATTTAAATTCAGATTTTGGTGTGTGAAGTTAATTAGTTGCATAAGCCAATGGCGAGATGGGCCAGATTTGGAGACGGGATCTTTTGACTACATGGCACTTAGCTGATTTGAGATACACACTGGCTTGGTTTTTGTTTTTGTATTAAAGTGCACTGGTACTGCATACTGTATTATCATTGGCTAAAAGCTTCTCCTGGGTAGAACTAATAGACATCAGGTGAAATATTCCCTCCATGAGTACAGTAGAGGCTGTTTTACAGGCGATGGCAGATGGATCCAGTGGAGGAG
>JAPQRQ010000028.1:18437530-18454759 GCA_037367365.1 Apogon talboti | reverse complement strand
TGATGACGGAGGGGGTGGGGGTGTAAATGAACAAAATGTCAAATACACATATTAAAACTTAAATGAAATAGCCGCAAGGATGCAGACAGACGAGGAGATTAAAACTCAAAGGGATACCAAGTCTCTGTGCCCTGAGGTGGTGATACTGTAAGAGATGCAAATAGGAAAACTGAGCACCATTCTTTGTAATAATTTCTGCCTAAACTACAAAGACAAACGATTGAAAAGGTGATTTGGGTCCTCCAACAAATAACAGAATAACTTTGCTTTATTATGAGGGTCCAACAGGGAGTCAATATTAAACCATGGAAATACAATAAATACAAAAAAAAAAGAAGAAGAAAATTCCAACTACATCCATTTGTGCTACTTTAAATTTGGCAATAAACTCCCAAAAGCTGGAGACATATGGATAAATGACATCTCCCATATATATCTATTTTTTTTTTTTTTACTACTATTCACTACAATTCGATATCAAGTAGATAAAAGTGTCAATTACAACGGCACTTCCGAGGTTACTGTTCCTTCCTTATATTGTGCTTATATCATTAGAAAAAGAACAATTTTCACAGACACGGCTAATCACCTATGAGAGAAAGAGTGGGTGGTGACATCAAATTGAACCGTGGAAATGGAACAGGAATTAGATGCACTTAGCCATCACATGTTAATGGCAGCAATCAACAGCCAATTACCCGGCGTACTTGAGTACCTTGACAAGTGCAGGTGTACCCTACAACTAACACAGGCCTCTTTCATACATTTCCATAAATTCGACAGTAAACTCCCTCACTGATTGAGCATGCATGTTCATTGAGTTAGCAATTAAGCAATATTGTTAGGGAAGTGTCAAGTGTGGATTGTCCCTTAAGGGCAACAATAACATGTATTTTATGTGGATGCGTGTAAATCAATAAAGCTGTTATTTGTTGATATTAAAATGTCCTTTGCTGTTATAGCCTAGAGAAATGGTCACCCTCCTTATACACATGTGCTGATTTGAAAATCTATAAATGAATGTTCAGAAATGTGTGGTATTCTGGGCTTGTTATTTTTTTGTACAAGTGGACACTGCAGCGGTGTCAGTGCCTGGCATGGTCCTCATTGTGAACATGATCTAGGCTGAATATCTGCTGCTGATGCTGATGATCTCTGTCACAGGGGTGGATTTCAGGGCTTAGCTCTGGCTGCTGCCCTGACAAATCTGGAAAAAAAGCACACACACACACACACACACACACACACACACACGAATACATTGGATGAACACATCAGCCCTGTGCACGCTGTGAGGCCGGCGTCCTGGTATGACCCACTTTGATTATTCTATCCTTAAGCAACAGGTGACGGGCTTCCCTGGATGTCATCTGTGTCATTGGCCTCTGTTCAGAGACAGCATTCAGGACCCAGGGAGAGCTGGCTGGCAACATGCCCGATCTACAAGTGAGCTGTCCTATCATTGACATCAAGTAAGCCGAAGATGTCATGTCTTCATCTTGTGAGAGTTCAATCCCCCTTTCAGGATGGATCAAGCTCTCTGTCGCTGGAGAGAGGCTGTGCAGATAAGTGTAACGGGTCATACTTCCTCCTGGGAATGTCTACAAAATTGCCCGTGGGATACAGGCATGCTTAATAAAGGCTGCCTTATTGATGATGCTGAGGCAGTAAATTGCACCAGTGTGTCTGTGAATTGCATATCCTGATACGCTACAATTTAAATGTACATCTAAAACCCCTAATCGAGGAGTGCAGAGCATATTGTACAAATGTTCCCTCCTGTGTCTATACGTCTCCCGGTAGAATTATGCTTTGTATGAGCCCTGCATGGCCTGGTATTCAGACTCCAGTCCATCTGGTGGATAGCAGTGAACGCTGCAGCAGTGCCGAGCCCCTGATCTCAGCAGCTGGGAGACAAAACCCACACTGGAAAGGTTACCAACATGTAGGAAAAACAACTGAAAAAAAAAAAAAATCCGGAGGCGTATCAATATTCCGATTTTAAGAAGCCAAATCCAGTTTGTGAAAATTTAAAGCAACATTCTAAAATTGTCGAGGCTGGGAAAAATTAACATTATTACAGAAGAAATGTAAAAATGACATTTTTTTTGCCTCCAGACGATTTTATTTTTCTTAGTTAATAGTTTACCTATGTGAAATAATGGACATCAGATGACTAATAGGACAATCTTTACATGAGGCAAACATATTTTATCATATTTGATATATTACAATATGACCATTGACAGTCCATTAGCTTTTAAGAATGACCTGTTCGTTTCCTCCTCTTTCTCTCTCTCTCCCCCTCTCTTTTTTTGCCCTCGAGCTACTTGACTTGTTCTACTTGACTCCTGAACCATTTTAATATCAGGCTGCCATGGGTTTCCTTCCTGTAAGCCAGTGTCTTCATATTTCTGTTTCTGCCCTCCCAGAGCAAAAGATAAAACTGGAGTACTAAGCGTGCTGTTGGTATACTCATATCAGTGTATATTAATAGAGTTAGTGACCCTGTTAATGACCCTTTTAAACACCATGGAGACTGTGCAACGAGTGCAAATGTTGAGAAAATATTTTGAGTTTTTCAGAGTCTGATATTTGTGGAAACATTAAATGCATCGTTGTCACCTATTTTCTGAGGCATTATATGAAATTTTGATTTTATTTATGGACACTGTTGTAAAAAATAGCTGGCAAAATGCTAGTTCAGTTTACTTTGGTGCTAAATGCAACAGCTAGTTAACAGTTTATATTAATCACTTTTGAAATTACATCAATAAAGCAGCCCAACGGAAAAATGGCAATTAAGCATTTATTGGCCAAACGTGATCAGTGTTGTCAGAGGTCATGTGCACACATCAATGATAGTGTGTGTGGTGTGGTGTGTGTGTGTGTGTGTGTGTGTGCTTATAAACACACCTACAGTTTGTATTCTTGTGCATGTTAATCCAACTTCTTCTTTATGACAAACAGCGTCTATAAAAGATGCAGCCTGCCTTACTGCCATAAACCTCTTACACTCCGTCTCTCTGTCACTGGCACTTCATTGCTTACTCACAGAGGAGTCCACAATGCTATATATTAATTAAGGGTTTCAGAAACAATAATGGTGACAATAAAGACAGTCCTCCCTCTTTGTCCTCCGCATTCTGCCGTCAGATGACATTAGGAGGCTTGTGAGAAGAGATAGGGGAGGAGGAGGAGGGGATGGAGGAGAGATAGAGCTCCTTCTCTCTGGAATGTAATCTCCCTGATGTTACATGGTGCAGCCTAAACTGATAAATTGCAGATTAAATGGCGGCCACACTCCACTTCACCCTACAGCCTACACCACACCCCCTTAGTTCCACACATTTTTGCTATTCACTGCCTTCTTGGCCTGTCAATTCTGCCTAATCGTGAGAGGCACTAAAACACCAGGTCTTGACAGAGCCAGATCAAGAATGATGAACATCTCTCAATAGCAAAAGACTCGTGCTCCTAACTCTACTAGAAGGCTCGCATCACTTATGCAGAAATCAGCAGCGTGCCAGCATCCAGGAATTATGCCTGCTGACAGGAGATGCATGAGGTACGCATTGTGCGGCTAGGGCAGCCTTGACAAGTTATAGTTAACTGCAGCAATGGCGACCCCGAACACAAAGGATACAACGGCTTATTAATGGTGGAGCATCCATGTCAATAATCCCTGCTTTTGGGTTGTGTCCAGAGTCATGCATCTTGCTACCACAAGTGGCACACACAGGTTTTTACAGCATATATACACTTACCGTTACACACATACACAGAACACAAATTTCCGCAGCCTGTTTTGTCTGGAATTATGGGCCACAAAGCTTTCTTTTCCTGAGTGAATGCTATAGGAGTATAGGGGGTGAAAAATAAAAGGTGAATATAAATATCAATATATACATCTGTGTTTAATTATTTATCTGTTTTCACACAAAAACCCAGCCGGGGGAGAGGGCCCCTCTGATCTAATCCATGAGCATAAATACAAAGAAATAAGTCATTAAATGCCTAACTGCATGTTGCTGATGTCGTCTATGGAAATATTTGTAATGTATATTCTAATTTTTCGGAATAAATTAGGCAGAGATGCATTTCCATGTAAATTTATTCAAGGCGAAAGGAAGAGGAGTGTGGGGGGTGCGGTAAGATCTGCCAGATTATGCATAATTGTAGTATTGTAGCCCTCATTTCTACATCTAGCTCCGTATTGCGTGGTCATTAAAATCTAAAATAATGGCAACCTCACAGCTTCTCTGTCCTAATTGCCCCTTCCATACAATTGCCTTCTCAAGACAATATGATGAAGTGTGCTGTAGGATGTGTTAATAAGATGGCATTTCTAACTGAGGAGGACACTACTTTGGAGTTGTACTCCCCGTGTATACAAAGTACAGTGACTTCACTCACTCACTGTCTTCTCTATTTGTTCACCTTTTCACTATGTGATGCCTTTGAGGATGAGCACACTGTAGTCCTGACATATCTGGAGGAAACTGGGATTTCAGCTTGTCTCTACTCATCTCAATACGTGCAGAAATCAAAGCGGGAAAAAGGCTCATTAATAAAAAGGCATGTCTCTAATTCACTCAGTGGTTGGAAGGAAATTTTTTAATGAAATGTAACACGTTACCTAATTGCGCGGCCGCATCCAGAGCACAGAATACATTTCAAAGGAAAATATGCATGCATTTCAAAAATAGTATCTCTCAATTGAGACCAGATACAAGTGAGAGGAAGGGAAGGATAGATCAATCTTTGTGATGATGTCTGAAAAGGGCAAGCTCCTCGCCCAGCATGTACTTTTCCTCATTACCTTTCATTTGGCAACTGAGCATCTTCCACTTGATACAAAATAAACAGTGAATACAGCGGAAGGGCGTCAGTGTCTGTGTCCGTGGTGGAACCTGCAGGTCCTTATCTGAGCAGGATGGTAAACACACACATCAGACTGAGAGCTTTAGCTATACTTCCCTGATAGAAGGTTATAATAATATGTTTAAAGTGTCCCCCCCAGTGGACATTCTGTCCACACTGAGACTTGGTGGACTCATCATCAGCAGTTTTGCTGGCCTGATCTGTCGGTGTCCCAGAGTACGCTCCTCACAGTTTAACCCTCCCAAACATCCTCTCAGCTCATTCTGTCTCTAATACTTAGCCATGCTTCATCTCCACATCCTTAAAAGCAGAAATTAATGACAAGCACAAAGCTGCTCATTTATAATTGCTTCATTATACTGTTGTGTTCTCCTGACAATAATGGTGTTGCTGGTGTTTTTCTAATTATATGGCATTTTTTTTGCTCGTTATCAAGGACTTCAGGTAATTGTGGAGAAAATAATGACTGCCTGCCTGCTTGCGTCCTCTGCCTCTCATGGATTGCACATCACAAACAGTCTCAGTGCAACCCGGAGCCTTATCAAGGAGGCTGTTGGGTTGCCTTTTAAAACTGACTCCATTTACACCGCTAGTCATCAGTGGCCCAGTGGCTCAAGCATCTCTAATGAGCAACTTGTATTCAAGTGTTTAACTCCAGGTTTATGACAGATTACAATTAGCTTCTATTTTGTTGTATGAATCGCAGACTTTCCCACTAATTTCCATTTCTTATTATTTAAAATGCTTCTCTTTAAGACATGACATGGTTTTTTTTTTATATAAACTATTTAAAACACAAATAATGTGAGGCTGAAACAGCATGCATCAAACCACATTCTGTGACCATATATGTCTCATATGAGATGTCTCAAATATGATTTGCGGAGGTGATGATAACATCACTAATAATGCTGTCTGTGTAGTGTGATTTCATTCAACTGTGGGGAGATTAGTGATTTGCATTTAATACCCGGTGTGCTCTGCTGTTCCTTTTTCATGCAACATTGCCGGATATGGATGATGACATTATAATAATTAAAGAACATTATGGACAGAGGGCGCCTTGCTATTTGCTACCATGTGTAATGGCGGCCAACACTGTTATTTCTATTTGAAGAATGCATCCAAGTGTGAAATAATAATACTCCCTCCAGGAATACCATTTTCATATTTTATTCGTCAATATAAAAAGATGAAACTGAAAAACATAATAAAAATGAACTCTCACTCTTCATTTCCATCCCCCTTTTTTTTTTTTTCCTTTTTTTTAATTCTGCTGTTGCTGCATCCAGCACCATTGCTGTCTGAAAACCTCAGAGGCAGACTTAATTAGTTGCTAAGAGAAAGCTGCCAGTGGTGGGGAGCTAAGAGAGTGGGGCAGATTTTAGTTTGCTCTGAACTTTGCTAATTATCAGGTAGGATGTAATTTTCTCCATTCCCATGAGGCGCCCAACAGAGAGCTGTACCAACTAAAAGGAAAGAAACAAGGCTAAGCCCAGAAAAAGTATGAAATATTGACTGCTCCAAACAAATCCTTTTGTTACTATTTCTCCTTCCTGATCACTAAGAGTTATTTTTTTCTGCCGCTTCTGGAGGTGTGATTATAGTCTAATGCTGTGACACATTGCAAACACTACCTGAGAGGGTGTGGGAGAGAACATTTGCACCAAGCAGTGATCATGGACAGGTGGAAACAGGATGTAGTATTGCTCAGAATGGGAAAGGCAAGCGCAGGGCGTATATCATTTATATCCTGCAATGTCTGAGCAGTGACAGGGACTGTGTTTAGCAGGTTCCTATCCCACATGCATCACATTATGATTCTGAAGTGCCTCAGACGAAAGAGGAGGTTGAATTGCCGTTGACCTGAGTGAGCTAAAATGACATAGATTCAGACAAATAGAGCACTGAGCTAAGCGGTAAAGCAAGATGGATGTCTAGTGGCAGCACATCTGCACATGCTCTCTCTCTCTCTTTCCCACTGTGTGCATTTGGTAACCTCAAACTTTTAAGATTTTCCCCAGACACACCACATCTAAAGCTGTCTGAAGATACACTTAATAGGCGTGCATCAAAGCAATTTAAAAGCTAAAAATTACGCAATTGCTTGAACATCCTTCAGAAACACACATTGTTCTTATTGTTGCTCTGGTGCGAAGTATGTCCTCTAACTGCGGACAACTCGCCATTAAATTTTGCGACTACTCAGAGAGATTTCTCTCCGTTCTAAAATGTCAGCATGAAGTTTTCAGAGCAGCTTTTACAAGCTCCCAGTTTAAATCTTGGCAGGCTCTTCTATGTGTGAGTGTATCACCATGGTTGCAGCGTCTAATATGCACGCCCCAGTGCATTGAGAAAAGAGAGTACTTCTTCCTCACTTGGTCTAATTGTCCCTCAGAGACCTGTGGAATTGGAATCTAAGTGGAATACCAGTCTCTTTCTCCAGCCTCACCCCGACACTCCCACCCCCACACCCTCTTTCCCTTCCTCTCTACAGGGTAGGAGCGGGCGTTCGGAGACTCTTGATTTGGCCCTGTCCTTATTTCATCACAGGCATCTTCTCAGCATGTTCCTCTCCGTGGTACTTGAGCGCCACAGCGTTAGGCTTTATTAACCCCCCTAAGCAAGAAGTACCTAAGGGAGGTCAGACACTGGTCGTTAAAAATCTATTGTGACTTGTCTGAAAAATGAATAAATGAGCACATTATTTCCCCCCGTTCCACAGCCCTGGTGCACTGTTTGTCTAATCAAGTGCGGGAGCGGGCAAAGTCAACCAGGGTTGACATGCACATTTTATTTAAGTTTTTGTCTGTCAGAGGAGTTTAAATGTGTAATGAACAAAGGAGTGGTGATTTGAAATATAATCCCATTACACTGATGAAATTACAAAGACGGCGAGAGTTCACAAATCATGCTCATTGTTTTCTATCATGAGCGATGCCCCTGTTGAGGTTGTGGCGAGAGTAGGAAGGGCAGACCATGAATGAATAGTGACAGCACTGTAAGGGGATTGGGAATGCAGCACGGCCCGGCCTCGGTGCACTTCCCTGTACTGGGAAGTGCTTTGTTTGCTAAAGGGCTTTGTTGTGGCTTCTGCTGCAGCTCGGTCAGAGTAGAGATGGGCATGTGCAGAAAAATAAATAAATAAATAAATTCATAAAAAAAAAAAAAAAAAAATTGATTCTTCTTCTGTCCTGCTGGAAGTCCTTCTGACAAATTAAGTGAAATCACTTGATGTAATGTGCCACAGATTTGTTTCTGTCTATATTAATCCTCCCCACCAGCTAATGTGAGTATTGAAGTATGGACAACATCAACAAATCATGATTGAACTGCTCATTTCTCTTTTGGTGTCATGCTTGCAAGATTGTGTCTTAAGGATTAATATAGTTGGGAGTACAGAGGCTGCAGAAGTCCTCTGATGTCTGCCTTTGATATGGAGGGTGCTAACAGTTAGGCCCATGGCTTTGCAAAAGTTGCAACTAACTCTAGGAAAAAATATTGGAGAAACTTCTCTTTTAGTTTTCTACAGCTTTAATTGGAAGCCTCATATGCCCCTTAAACAACATCATCTGAAGCTAATAAGACTTAAAAAGTACATCTGGCTCTAAAATGCTTACCATTTTTAACACTAATGAACTGAGGCATGCAGTAGAGATCGCCAAACTGCAGGGAGATGTACGGTATATTCTGGAGAATTCCCCTGCTGCTCAGGAGCTCATAAAACACATCTGAAGACAGGAACTTGTATCTGGTTATTCGTGTTTAATTGGAGGCACTGAGTGATGCAAACTAGGTTTTAATGCCCTCCCCTGCTGCCAGACTACAAGTAGCATCAGTGTTGCCATCCCTTCTTTTCCATCTATCCTCACAGAAATGACCAAACATACTGCTAACAATGTCTCTTACACACTCCCTTCTAAATGTGGCACACAACATGCTGATATTGGATGCTAAATGCATTTAAATTCTGCCGTTTTGTTTTATTCTCTGGCATGTAACGGGGCGCCACAGTCTGCGACAAGCCTGCCAAAGTAACAGTGCTACAACTCACGTGGGGACTTCATTAAATCCTGTTTGCTTGAAATTATTTTTGGTTTCTAATGTGTAGCTACATTGAGGTGATGGGATTTATAACGTGATACTGATGTCACCGGTCCCAGGAAGTTGATCCTCTAAAGCGTTGGAACGAGTGAAAGTCAACATTTAAAGTGAGCAAACTGGGTGTCATCAGTGTGATGTATGTGTAATTACATCATTCAAAACAAAATGAGAGTGAGGCTCTTAAAACCATAAGGGACATTTGATATTAATTTTCCTCAACTGTCATATGTGTTCTCCAGCCAGCTTTGTCCAGTTTGGGTGAAAGGCGTGACACAACGTTCTGTCACGTGCTGCTACACTTTCTTGAGGACTTTGATGTTCTCCATGTACAATATAATAGCTCATCCTGTAAACATGAGAACAGATTGAATAAAGAATACTTTGCTTTCCCTTGGCCCTGGAAAACAGTTCTGTCATCTGCTGTCCACGCTCATCTCAGCCCTGGGCTGGCGGTGGTGCCTTTATTCAATGTGACAGAGGAGAGCTGGGGACTCTTTCTCCTGGCACCCCGGTACGCGCCACACTGACACTCTCCTCTGAAGTGCCACATTAATTCTAATAAAGTGCTGCCTTACCAGGGCCCATGAAGACCAGGGCTGTTGGGGGGAGGCAGGGTGGGCAGACGTTGGTATAAATACCAGGCTTAATGAAGGGAGGCAGTGGTGGCGCAGGTGGTGTGGCAGTGCAGGTGGCACCTCTCGCCCCCAGGCTCCTGGGTGAGTCCACTGCCACTGCCGCTCCAGGGGGCACAGCAGCAGAGATTGCATTTTAATTACCAGGTACACCTTGTCCTCCTGATGGGTCACCGCCTTGGTGGGAGTGAGTCTGCAGACGTGCCTGTTTTCAGACCTGCTTTATATCTACCTGCATGTTTACAATGAGATACTCCCCTAAACCATGTAGTGTAATGCTTGAGCGTGAATAGGGAGCTTATTGTTCATGCTTGGCCTGTCACCACTCAACATAACTAATTCTGTGTATGGGAGAGACCGGCATCTTCTCTGAATTATGTGCACCTCTCTCCCTGTGGGGAGGCATCCATCCAGCCCCAGTCATTGCTAACCCTCCCCTTGAGGAGTTCTATCCACAAGGAGGTCCACACCTGTTTCCCCCAACCCCTCCTCCTCACTCTGGAAAAATCATCTCTTTCCCTCTTTCAGTGGTAACTCAAAACTCTTGACATTTCAAATGCTTTTTTAGTTAGGGGTTCGAGTTTTGTCCAAGCGCCTTACCTGGGTGAGAAATGGATTATGGTTTTATACCAGCCATCCCTTCCATGTGTCAAGACCCGGTGCAGATGGGTGATGAGAGGGCTTGGTTGGGGGGAACAGGGGGTTGTATGTCCAGGACATGTGAAGACACCACCACCCCTCCCCTTAACACCCCCTACCTCTCTGGGGACGCTTCTGTCAGTGCACACCAGCACTCAGCAGCACAGATGTTGTTGCATTGTCTGGAGCACCAAAGCCTGGATCAGCCCAACTGGGAGCTTCTACTCATTAGCTATTGTCTCTGTGTGTCTGACTAGGCCTTTGATGAATGCAGCAGTTACCCGAAGATCAGACACCAGACAGAGAGAACAGAAAACAAACCATCTATCCATCTGCAAGATACAGTTCAAAAGATAATACACCACTACGTTCCGCGTTTCACAGTGTGAAAATGACCGTCACAGATTTATGGCAGATTACAAATTCCTGCCACACACAAACAATTTTTCCAAACATTCAACTATTTACATCCATATTGAAGGTGGCTCTTCTTTGTGTTTGTCTTTTAGCTTTTTTTTTTTGTAGTCAACAAACATAGTATATCATCTTTAGCTTTGTATTTACCATAAAGAGCATGGGCTCTAAGCTCCGGAAAATAAAAGGGCACCGTGTCTGCCACTTGGAAACTCTGCTTCTGTCTTTGCTTACTCACCCAGAGAAAGGCCACACTATTATTTATTTAATTCCCCCCCTCCTTCCTTTCCTCTCTCTTCCCCTGTATGCACCCAGCCAGCCAGCCAGCCAGTCAGCCAGCCAGTCAGCCAGCCGGGCTATGAACACATTGCGGGGCCTGAGGGCAGTACTGTGGACAACCTGCGCTGTGTTCACATGGCTGAGCAGAGAGCGAGTGAGGAAGACTGGCACGCTGAAACCAAACAGGTGTATGATTCAGAGGCGTGAGCTGTGAAGGGTGAATTTCTTATACAAGTCAATGTTGCTTTTGGACCAAACAGCAGCTTGGATCTGTCCCAGGAAACATTTACATGCATTGTGACTGTTTCCTCTATAAGCCAGAAAACATTTTCATCGTTGGTAGTGAGTTCATCAAAGGCTGTGAGTAACTTGCCTACACCATCTTACATCATTACTATAGGGATCAAAGAAAATATTAGCTTAATCAACATGTTTAACATGATTCATAGCTTTATAAAAATACATTGGAGCGGCTTTCCAGTCGTCCGCACGCCGGTTAATACGTGGTCAGTGTCAGTCCAGTGAAGATTTTCCCCTGATGAGGTCTAAGTTTATATTCCTAAGCCTTTTCGTTCAACCATCAACTATTTATTTAGTTTTTCCAGTTGATTTATTATGGTTGTAAATTACTGTAGCAAATCAATATTTCCTGTCCGAGTAGAGCACTAAGTTTTAACACATTAAAAAGTAAAAATACTACCAGATCGCCTGCATGTTTCAGACACGTCAGTGTTGATAACTCAGTGAACCGTAATTAATTTACCCAGCAGACTTTTTAAGTGATAATTTTGCTTTTTTTTCTGCAACCTACATTAATATTATCAGACCCTCTATAAGTATCCAAATGCTTGTGTTTCTGATGTGTATTTATAGAATATTTTTACTAGTTTTGAACATTTTAATGCTCCTGTAAATACTGAAGGATATTCTGGTTTAGTATTTAATAAAGAAAGAAGGAAAAAATATGCATTAAGTGTTTTTGGTACGTTTGTGTAAGTTTCCTTAAGTCTGTAAAGTACATCTCAAGCTAAATATAGAATTATCATCTTCAACATCAATAACATCATACAAATTTGAAATTTCATCTTTTATGAGATCACTTAATGAATACATGAGGAATAACAATACAAAAACTTATGAATGTATTGAACCGTTTCATATCTTTTTCCACTGCCTTTCTACAAAAAGATATGACCCGCGGTAGAAATGAGCACAGTGTTTCATAATGTAGTTTCACAAGAGACCAACAGACCTCTCCACACTTTGGAATACAGAAATGACACAATGTCCCAGAGGAGTCACTAAGGAAGTGGACATAAATCTCTGCACAGTCAGTCCTGGAAGGCCAGACCTTGGGGTTAAGATAAGAGACCATATTAGTGGTTATTAAGTGAAAGTTTCCAATCGATAGCCAGGGACGTAATCAGGGAGGGTTTAATTGCAAAGGGGAGGACATCTATTCAGGTTATTGCGGGAGCTGTCCAAAAAAGCTTCATTTTTGCCCAAGTGTCTCCCGCCGACCATCTCGCACCAGCTGACCTCCCGAAAGGCCACCGCTCATATAGTGTAGAGGTGTCCGACATTTAGTGATATCATTCCAATTTCCTTCAGTTACATTTGTATGACTCATCTCTGTGCAGTACCACAGCTTATTAGCGTTGGTGCATGACATAAAATGAAGAACAATTGTTTTTGCAGTCCACAGTGTCAAGTATATGCATGTATTGTACAGCGGTTATTCTCCTTTTAAAAAGGTTCCATTTCTATTTTTAAACACAGAACATTTTTATAATAAAGGTAAGAATAAGATGAGCATGAGTAGAAAGTTTGCCAGCCTTCCAGAAGGAAAAGCCAAATGTAAGAATATAACGTCTGCTTTTATGCCTCCGAATTCTCTAAAGCATTAACCTTTAGAAATGAGATTTACATCTGCATTTATCAACCTCCACCAGGTAAATAAACACCTGAGAGACCCCAAACACCCATGAAAATATTTGCCTCTGGTTATATATCACCCATAAATTACCACTCCTGCAAGTCATTCTTTCTCTATTCTGCCCAGCACATCACAAAAGGAAATAAAGCACATTGATACGATTCAAATTAAAAGGATTTTAAACAATATTCAAGCATTAATCTTTGGAAAATTCATTGTATTTTTTCACTAATAGGTCTTGACTCACTAAAGTGTTTAAATATAAGGATTCAGCATTACACATAAATTAGATCCTCTCTAAGAAAATTGGGTGCATTATTCAGTGCAGTGGTTGACTCCTACCTTATTTAAAGAGCCTGCTACAATATGTTGTATGATCATAATAGGCTTGAAACCCCATTCATTCCTACAGCAGTCCTGGTCTGTGATTCTGCAGCAGGCTGTTCATTTCTGGCTCCATGTGCTGCCTGATCACCAAAATCCAAAGGCGACTTATTGCAGGGAATTTCATGCCATGAAATGATGATGATGTGAATGGATGGCTGATGCCGCGTCAAATCCAGTAGATGTCAGTAAATTGGAACATATGTTACTTAAACTATAACATCATGATAATTCTCCTCCAAGATGGCTCATAAAACTGGAATTTATTAGGCTAAATCTAGGGTGATGATAACATAGATATTTTTTAATGGAAGGTTAATGTGAGAATCAAAAGATAAAAATGGACCCTTTGGCCTTGTATCAGCTGGTTTCTACAGCGACGTGCTAAAATCTGAACATTTTTTATGCACCGTGGGGTGTTCCCCTTTCATTACATTTTATAGCTCAAAGCATAAAAATATACGGAACATTTTCATGGCTAATAAAATCCTAGATCTTTACATGATAAGCAGAATGGAGACACAGTGTAAAGGAAATCTTGCTGGAGCAAAGCTTCTGCAAAATATTCCCTCTGCTATTTGTCCCAGTGCTGTCCCACCAGAATGAGGAGTGTGTTCAGCTGCTTGCGAGCCATACCTCCTCCCAGCGGGGACCTGGAAAGCCTGCTCTGACACAAGCACACAGCGCTTCCTCTATTCCCACAGACGCACTTTTAAAATAGGCCACATTGGAGAAAACATGACTTTTCACTATTCTAATAAATGGGACCCTGCCTGTTTATTATTAATGACATCCCAGCACACTTTTCAGATTTGGTTGGTGTTACGCCATGTGAGTAATTTATATTCATGCCAGCGTGAGAGCCTGCGTGTGTATGCTTACTGTCTTTTTACTGTCAGCTATGTGTAGTAGTTCCATGAAATTTTAATGTTTACCAGGTCAGTCCTGACCTTCTTAATCCTCCTGGTTATTAATACGGTAAAGCCAACACAGAGGAACAATTAATCAAAAACACCTCTTTTCTTCCCTTTTTCACCTTTCATACATATTAATTATATTCAGCTGCCTTGGGCTGAGGAGTACATTAACATGTATGTACCAGTGCAAAGAAATAAGTCAAAAAGCAGAACTGCTCTGCCCCTACAGCGTGAGGTACTTCCCCAGGATTAGCTTTATGAGGCTGAGTGGCAGGAACTTGAACATGACAGAGCACTGATACACTTTCTTGTCCAGACAATTATCCGTGCCCTACTTTTAAAGCTAATTCTACACGGGCCCCCCAGGTTGTGTGTGAAGCATCCTGGTGGGGGGGCAGCAGTGGAGGGTGTCAGTCACAGGAGGACCAGACTGCCCCGGAGCAAAGCTGCTGGTCTCTTCTCAGAGGGAGGGGGCCGGATGATTGAAATAGAAGTTGAGATGTAGGACACATAAATAAAGAGATTTTTTCTTTTTTTTTTTTTTTCTGGAATACACTTCCCTCCTCTCACATTTACATAATACTCTACCATGCACACCATCACTTCTATCAGCCCCAAGGTTTATGGCGTCATGTGATGATCCATGTAGCAGCAGGATTGGCCACTATTTCACGTCAGCTTTCAAAATATTAGCACAAAACACCACATTTGTTGCAGGCAGAGAAGTGTGCATGCGGTAATAAACAGTGCACACGCTCCTAATTTCTGGCTGTATTTGAGATCACATTGCATTGTACTGTAAAGAGGAAGGCCTGTTTTCACCCGCACGGCGTAGGCTATTGTACTTGCACATTGTATGACCTCCAAGGAGAGATGGAAGACAATGCGAGCGTGCTGGATGAAAGGGCATCAGAGAGCGGCTGCGTCCATGGGTGGGGGAATGGGGAGGATGGGAAGCAGATGGCAGTGGCTCTGTCCCATCAGCACAACAGAAGGGGGATTCAAGATGGCCACAGGCCCCCTTACATTAACAGCATTCAGGGAGACGCCTTATCATCCCGCCAGTGTGATATGTTTTTAACAACATCCAAACCCCCAACCCCTCATCACACTACCGGAGCCGCTGAATCAATCATCTGGGTACTTATAGTATTACATTAAAGTCAAGGGTAGAGGCTATCGCATACAGCCTAAAAATGGGATCTAGATGAGGAAATATATTCCTCAAAATGATACAGAATAAAACCGGGTTTAAGATGACGGGGCATGACCTGCCTGCTACCGGCTCCTGGTTGACTATGAATGAGGCTGCAGCTACTGAGCAGCTTGTCTGGGAGATAACCTTCAGCATCCTCCCAGCCCTCGCCTCTCCTCACAGTGTGAAGAGCATGCACTGAATAGGTGCTAATTAAGCTTTGTGAATATAAAAAAGATGCCATACTGTTGCAGCCAGAAGATGCGCAAAGAAGAAAAACACACATGTACTGCATTTCTAAAAGCACACTTCCCCCTTTTCTCCTGTCAAGACATCACAGCTAACTCCAGCAGACTGTAGGTATTTATTTGAGTGAATTTCTCTAAGTGGAAAGAGACAATTTTGGTTGAGAAATATATATGTATATAGCCACCGTAAATCAGGGGTTGAATCTAAATTGCTCATCTGATGACTTTTCCCCATGCAGCGTAGTTCATCATACAGGCCAGTGACAGAGCAGCAAAAAACCAAAGAATCATGCATCTTTGCGAGTAGAAATTAATAAAAACACTATGTCAAGGAGGCAGAAAAAATGGTTTCCCCTAATGGATTCTCCACAGAAAACAGCTTTTAGACAATCAATCTTTTCTTTGAAAGCCCAATTATTTAAGTAATTGTTCCTTACAACTGCCACAGGAATTTGTCCTTTGGACACTGTAAAAGTAAGCATCTTTTGTCACTCGTAAAATGGCTCATACCATTTTTATTGTACTCATTTAATTTCTTTGCCACAGTTCTACTTAACGCCCTTTGTCTACATTTATAAAACCATTCATTCTCTATTTGTCAGAACACAGACACGAGCACACACACCCTCACACATACGCACAAGGGTTTGTAGTATTATGGCATAATACAAAGTCATACAGAGTGCACTGTCAATCAGAGCTCTGTTTACACTCTGCAATAAACACCTGTTGACTGACAGCCCATCATTTCTATAGCTTATGGTGTTTGATTTAATGTGTCATCATATATTCAGCCTTAGTAATGGCATACAGCATGGTAACAAATAATAATAACAAATATATTTTCATATTTTTTCTTACAATTGGAAAGACGTGAATTATTTACCACATTATTCACTCTTCAGGAACCATTTTGTAACATTCAGTTAATCATTGCATGGCTGTTAATCTATCATTTAAAATATGTCAAAACTCTGCATTGGAGCTACATAATGTCATATTTTTCCATCCAGCAAGAACAGTTTCTCATACTTAATCTCAAATTGTTATTTTAACCTACAGGTAATATGACAGAATATTCACGTTTGTCCTTAAATAAATAAATATAAACCATTTTCTAAAGTTATTGGAATTGGTTAGAAATTCTGCGAAACTATTTTTTTTCCCAATAATTTCCCATTTCTTGATAATTTGCTGACAATTCTTAGCAGATGTGTCCAAATGTCTGGGATACATTGAATCCACCAGGGATGTCTCACCATGTGGCCATTGTATTATATATTTTACGCTGCCGTGAGAAAAAAAAACAAAAAAAAAAAAACTGTGGGATTGAGAAATGGAGAGGAAGGTGGAGGGGAAAAAATGTCAGTCACTTTTTATTTGGCAGTGTCCAGATGCTTGGTAATGAATTTGGAAAATGCACACACACACACACACGTGCACACATACACACACGCATCACTGAAAAGACTGTCACCATAAAAGGAAAATTTTGCTGCAGCATCCAACACAAGTGCAAGTAATTCAGTGATATATGTTACTCTCCAAAGCTAACAAAAACTAATAAAAAGAGAAGATAAACCCCATTTTTATATAT
>JAPQRQ010000028.1:18426505-18437430 GCA_037367365.1 Apogon talboti | reverse complement strand
TACATATATAAGGGGAAAAATAACTTATTGTTTTAGATGTGTGACCAGATTTGTGATCGGTGAATGAAAAAAATGTGAATTAAACCATCCTTTCACATACATATAGCTTAAGTCCCAATTACTATATGTACATACAAATTCTAAATTAAAGAAAATACAAATAATTTCAGCCTAAATAAATTTTTTCCTTTACCATAAGTACATCGGCCAACAGTCCTCCAAAAATGCTTTCCTTGCATCATTATTATAATTTTGTTTTGCTTGTTAGTGTCCAGGTTACTGACAGCCTGCAAAATACTGTTACAATTAGGCCTGGCAGCAGTGCCAGATGTTTCACTGAGAGGAGAGAGGGAGATGTCAAAACACCTGTCTGATCACCATGGTGCACATGCTGCAACCAGCAACAGTGCAACCAGTTCTTGTTAGTTTAGTTTCCTCTTCAAGGCCCAGACTGTGACTACGCAGTGGCAACCTCTACTGACAAATACAGCACATTTGTTTTTTTCACTGTTAGAGTGTACATGTAAAAGCCTGGGAGAGAGAATTCATCTAGTTTGAGACCAGATCATCAAATTCAGTATTTTAAATGTTTTTTGTTTATTTATGTGTTTATTATCCAGAGTGATCAGACTATTTTACTACTTTGCTCTTGTCATTCTCTCATATCAAATCTGCATGTAACTACATATCAATATAACATCTCCAATTAAATTCATGATTATTTAAATGTGAGTATATTTGCCAAATTAGAACCTGGTGGATCATGGCAGATGCACATTAACACTGAATTCATTAGCTGGTTATTAACAGCATTAACTAAGATATGGTACATAAATAAAGCTCAAAACAAATCAGCGCAATTCTCTACCTGTCATCAACATGCCATCACCTGGAGAGTTTTCAGGTGTTTGAGGTGATTTTACATTATAAATGAACTGAAAAAAATATGTTTTACTGCTTGAATGCTTTGCCACAGATCAGATAAAAACTAGAGCAAAATTACAGTAAAATTAAGTGCATAAGCTAAAGACTAAACCAAGAAATAGCAACAAGGTCTGTATATGAATACCAACTCTTATGAAGTACATGGTTTTACATTTAATAAAAGTATAATAAATCTTCTCATATCTCCATGTAAAACCTCCATGTAAAATGTCATATTACTTTAGACATTCAGTATAAAATATAATCTCCTAATACTGCATATGTTACATATCCAAAATAAAAAAAAGCATGGCTTACTTCTGATTTTTGACATTACTTCAAAGCCTCTAATAGGCAGAAATTTGTCACAATTTGTTGCTATGTTACAGCTGTTTTAACAGAGTGAAAGCACTAATAAACAGTAAATGTTCGAGCCATATTAACCTTACATTAACATCATGACTTTATTTTTATGTGTTTATTAAATTCTTCTAGTGGCTTGTAGACCAATATACTAGTGTTACTCATCCTTTCAAGTGTTCATGTCAGTTACTATGGCAACCTGCACAAACTGGGGATGAGATAAGGGCCGGAGCTGTGGCCTTGAGGGAGTCGTTAAGCATCTGTCTCCTGACTCCCCCCTTCAGTCTCTGTATGGAGGAGGCTGCCAGAGAGGCAGCACATAAACAACAAAGGTGGCTCACCCTTGCTCCCTCTCCAAGGGCTGACCATCATCACGCTGAGTTAACAGTGCCACCCATTACTGCCGAGTTTGAAGGAGATGATGTGTTTCGGTTGAGGGATCAGAACGTTTCGGTGTTAGATGATTTTGTGGAAGTGTAATGTGGTTTTATATATAACAGTAGGACAGGTTAATCTTTCATATCAGTACACTAACACTGAATATTCCACTTTCCAAATAAATCATACCTTATTGGAAAAAGAAAAGCACTAGTAAGTAGACAGAGTAAAGATTTTTGTTTTGTTTCACATAATTCTACCTTGCGTGAGTATAAAAAACTTTTATAATAGGCTTTAAAATTGAAAATTAATGAAATGCACCACTATGGTTATGTCCAACAGCCAGAATGGGTGACTAACTGTTCGTGAACCCTCACTGAGGTATATGTGCTGAAAAATGAAATATTGCTTTAAATTATTCTGACTCTATCGCTGTACAAGTGTGAAGACAAGAGAGATGTCAGAGGCTAAGTTCATCAGTGGATTCTGATGAGGTTGGTGCAGCAGCAGCAGCGAGTGAGCACGCCTCACTGAGTTTCAATGCAGCTGTGCTTTTCAAGATGTTCCAATCAAGGCGTTACCATTTCCTTTAGAAAAGTAAGTTTCACAACTGAAGCCAAAACCTCAAATTAGTGCTAAAAGTCTTAATAGTGCAGTCTGGTACAAAAGAGTTCACAAACCCTTTGAATCATAAAAAGCCCATTGAAATGTGAGTCTTTTCAGAGTGGTGTGAGGGTGTTTTATCGGAGTATTACTTTCAATAGAACCACGCTTTAGCCACTTGTGACAATCCAATTATAAAAATACTGGACATATGTTTTATTTGAAAATATATCACAGAGTTTTGACATAAAGGCAGGGTGTATTTCTGCTCACAGCCTCACTTTTTCACTCGTCAGCATCTGTCTATGGACTGAATCCAGCTTTTCTCCCTACTGAATGAATTAATCATACTCTAAACACACAAAACAGCAAGAGTCAGCTAACAAGAGGCCCCTGCTGGTTGACCACAGCGTGTCAATGTCAATAACAGCAACATTTACTGGACTCAACACCACTGCACAATGAGGACAACAATTTGGAGGCCTGATAGTCCTTAAGATACTGCCACTCAGGGTTTTACAGGGGTGCCTCTTATGTTAAAGCGCCTTGTTGCCGGCTGCTGTTTTAACTTGGAGCATCAAGGCTACAGTCCACCTACAGCCTCACCTAGCAGTGTGGACCTGGAGCAGCCAGCCTTGCTTTAGAAACAGATGATAAATAAATCAAAGTGCACTAAGCACTGCTTCCACATGGCAATCGCCTCCTTCATAGCGTCTGCACCTCATCAATCACGCCATTGTCTGCTTGAAAGGCGAGCCTTGTAAATGTCATATCCACTCAAACCCAAGGAGAGGCGGATCAGAATGCGGCTCGTTTTTTTTTTTTTCTTTCTTTCTCTTTTTTTTTTTTTTTTTTAATTGGATAGTGTAATTAAACTAAAAATCCCTGCTAGGCTGCCTTTTGACAGGACAGATGAAGACCCCTTTTAATAGGGCTATGAAACATATTTGTTAAAAGGATGAGGCAATATGTACCATATGATTGGGTGCCCTTATGTGTCATACTTTTCATTTATGATTAAAACCACAAAAAGGTGTCTTTATGAGAAAGGAGGGTTTCTCAAACGGGCTCAGAGCAAAAGAATAATTAATATAATTTGCCATCCAAATTATACAATTTCTTGGAACCAATTGAAAAAGAAAGCCCCCATATATTACGTGCACCAATCAGATGCATATATCAAAGCATATGTTCAGCAGCATTTGTGAAACATTCATCTTGGGACCAAGCGATTAAGAGAGGTAGAGCTTGTTCTTGATTAAAGTAACAACCAAGAGAGGCCAAGCTATAATATTGATTACATGCACAAACTGGATACGGGTCACTTTGCTACCCACACATGCTTTCTATTTAATTTCATTAGCAGCGTTCTTCCCTGATGTACTAATGTTACGCAAACACCAGAGGAATACATGTATGCGTACACTACAGCCACTCACTGTCACATGTTCTGGGTCATAAAAACAAGCGCACGCCGTGACACACGCACATGCACATTCAATATCTTGCTCCCGTACAGTTGATTTTGATGGTTGCCGGTGAGAACCTGGCTTGAGAGGTCTCTCCCGGGAGGCAGAGTAAGGCCTCTGTACAAAAGATCGATAGGACAGGGGTGCACAAATAAATCAGCCTGCTCTAGTGACGTCTGTCATAAAGCTCCCACCACAGTTGCAGCTCTTAAGTTTATGGCGCCGTTGAGTGTTATTGCAATCTTTTGATAGCTTTGGTTAATTTATCTGATTACAAGAGCGCCCAAAGAACAAGCTGCAGTCAACCTTTCACAAGTGTTGCATCTAAGCAGCTCTGGGGGTTTAATGTAGCTGTTAAAATGGCTCACTCTCAGTAAGAAAAGTGATGCGTTTTCTCTTTTCTCTTTGGAGAAGGACAGCGCACGCTTGGCACCGGTACTGGAGAGTGAAGTTAACTTTTAGAGGCCATCTAGAGGTAGATTTTGGCTGTGTAATCAAGCATTTCAAGCCAATTTCATTTTGATAGAAATAGTGAAATAAGAAAAGGTATGACAGCTGAGGTCTGAGTGAACAAACAGGCGATTTTTATCTGTGTTGAAAAAAGTTTCTTTCTTTTTTTTTTTTTTTTATTATTTTTACTCCCGGTCTCATAGTGGGAGCACATTTTTGGCTTTACCATTTCACTGTTATTGGTGGCTCGACATCAGCAATGAAACCTACCCAGACAATATCAAAGTGAGGACTGTAGACCTTATCCAATGGGGCATTTGCCAAAAGTGAATGAACACGTCAGCTACCTCATGGTTTTAAATGAAACTGCATAAAGGGTTGCCCTGCCATTCTATCTACTGGCAGCCAGCGTGAATTGTGCTGGAAAATCTATTTTGGAGAGCTGGGCTTTTCAATTCAAAGGGAAAAGACTGACTGCTGTAGCGACATCAATCAAACCAGGATGCTGTGGTGGCTTTGCAACACAAGTGGAAGGTCCAGAGTTCACGGGTTAAAACAGGCAATATAGAAAAAGGTGTAGAGAAATGGCTGAGCTGGGGGGAAGTCTGTTGTCGGTCTGTGCTATCTCTTCAGTGGAAGTGTTGGAGAGGTACCCCCCTCCTGTATTAGCTGGACTTCATTAATCTTCATGCCATCTTCTTTAACTAGTCATGTAGAACGGCTCAATAGAAAGCCGTATAATGGGGAAGGCCCAGTGCCAATTACTAGGTTAACATAGTGTTCAGCCCCAGTGCAACAAAGGAATGAGATGGAGGAGGAGAGCTGGCTTGCAGGGAGAGATGCACAGCATTTGAATTGACAAGAGATGCAAAATGGAAGTTCTCGCAGCTTTATTTGACCTGTAAGAAAACTCACACTTGCCAATAAAAATATATACATCACATGCATGTTCCTGACACTCCTATCCAAGAAAACATACAGGGGTGTTTGACATTTGTATTAGACATGGCATTGTTAATCCAGAGGTGATGATTACAGATGCAGTGAAACAACTGATTGCATATATTTGCATTTGCACATCTGACAAGCTGGAGTGTTTGCATGTTATTGTGTATCTGCAAATAAAGCTCCTATAACAGCAGAAGGGTAAAGTGAGATCTAATTTACAGCATCTCATAGGCGTCTGTTGTGTAGTGCCTGTATTATCACAGTTATTTTAGTGTGATGTTTGGTTAATTCTTCACTGACATGAGATTTAAGAAACAAAAACATCTCCACTGTCATAAACCATAAATCTAGCAAAGAGAAAATCCATTTTTGTCTTTTTCATTGTTAAAGTAAATAGTCGTTGATTGTGAGTATCACTCCTGTCATCTGCAACCTCCATTTACTCTGTTTTTATTCTTTATTTGACTAGAGGGGAAGTTTGCTGTGCAAACCACTTGTCATGACTGCTGTCAGAACAAGTACAGTGTTAAACTGTAGTTATTTAATTCCATGTGATTAAAATAGGACTGGGTCAGTTTGGGAAGGGCCTGTAGGCTATGGTTTTATTTAGAGGAGCAAGATTAAACTCGAGTAAAATGGAAATGTCACACCGTCATGGAAGATGCTGCGGGAGTTGTGAGAAGGATAATATTATTGTGATGTGAAGTGATAATTCCGCCCTGTCCACCCTCATTATCCAGCAGCCTAGTGTATTTTTGGCTTGCAGCTGTATGTGTGTGCTATGTGTGTACATATATATGTGTAAATGTGTGTGCAAATGCCCTTTCCTTCTCTACACACTCACTGCAAATCCACATAATATGAAACAGAGAGAAAAAAAACATTTGGCATCTTTGCCTTTTATTGTTGTCAATATGCCTAAATTGGGGCATGAGGAGTACAAACTGTGTGTGTGTATGTGTGGCTGAATGAAAGCTGTAGTCTTGGATGCTGTATGTATATATGTATGTATGTATGAATTGGTGATTATGTTGTGTTTACATAAAGTCAAGTCTGTAATGTCGTCCCTCACAGTCCCCTCACCAACAACAAAACAAAGCAGAGGATCCCATCCGAATTACACGCAGACGAGCAACACAACAGTAAAATAACAACAGCTGCAACAAACAGTAACAACCCATCCAAATGCAACACAAAGAAACTGAACAAGAGGATGATCTGGAGAGGCTCCACATTCATGCAGACCCCAGCAGTCTGAGATAAGGTGTATTTTTGTCTGGCAAGATAAGGGAGAGAAAGCAAACATATTACAGGGCTCAAAATTCTATATCTATAGCTCCTTTTCGTGAGTCCAATAATTCATTCATTCATGGCCTCTGTTTCCTCTGCCTCTTGGAACATCTGCCTCATACATACATCACTGCACTGATAAAGATCACAGACAGAATTGGTAATACACTGTGAATGGGAGACTGCAGCGCTGATTAAATAACTTCGGTGGCACAGTAAAATTGAAGCGGCCATGGGATGAAAGGGGACTTATCGGGGCTTTATTAAAGGCACTAGAGGATGATTTTAGGTTTAGGGTGATGTACACAATTTAAGTCGCAATGTCCTGCAACACTGCCAGAGGATTTAAAAAAAAAAAAAACAAAAATTGCCTTTTTGACCTCTGTCAGCATTTCCCCCTTTTCACACACACAGTATTATCCCATATGTGCTGGGAATGAAATGATTTCTGAGGTTAGGACATAAGAGAGAGAATTTAAAAGTTTTTGAAGAGTTTGGAAATCTTCAAGGTTTCATTCTTTTTCTGTTCTCTTTCTTAGGTCAAAATGTTGTCAATAGAAGTGAGCAGCACTTAGAGTTAAAATTACATGGAAATTATGATATATGAAAATATGTTTTTTCTTCACACATTCTTTGTGACATAGTAGAGTTGGTTAGTTTGGAACAGGCTTGAACATGAGTTAACCCAGTGACCTTTCTGAATGTGAAAGTATATAGTATTTGTTAGATTTTATTTGAGCTGAAAGACTTGAATTACCCCTGGATCATAAATAAAGGTAAAGTCAGCTCATCATCGTCTTATGAAGTGCAGTTTATAAATGGTCAACTAATGCACAGAAATCTTCAAGGTTTTCTTCTATTTTCTGTACTGTTTCTTAGGACAAAATGTTAATGTCAATAGAAGTGAACTACAGTATATTGAATTTATGTTTTGCTTTCTCTTCTCAAATTCTATGTCTCATACAATAGTTTGTTAATTTGGTGATAGTTGAACACAATCTGATAATGACTTTTATTCAGTTACATTGACTATATACACTCACCTGTCTGAATATGAATGTTTATTCCCTTTTCTCTACTGTACTGTTTCTTGCATCAAAATGTTGTCAATAGAGGTGAAAAGATCTTAAAGATAAAAATTACATCATGTTTTCTCTTCATAGTGGGTGTCTTATTCCCTTTAAAATTCTTTACTATAGTTATTTAAAGTGGATGGGTTGAACACAAGTTAATCTAATCTGGTAGTGACTTTGATTCAGTTCCATTGAATATACAAGGTCACCTTTCTGAATGTGAATGTGTATAATACGTGTAATATTTATAATTTATTCATATTTTATAGTTATATTGATGTACCTTTAAAGCATAAATAAAGGTAAACTCATCTCATCATCATCTCATGACATGCTGGTCATCTAATACACAGCATAAACCCCTGAACACACCTGGTTTAAATGCTTTAATGTGCTGATTTCCAAAGCTTTCATGTATATATAGCATTCCTTAGGGCATGCAGCACAGGCAGACTGCCAGTAAAAAAATGCACAGGAATCCACACTTGCAAAAATAAAACAATTTAACAGGACACATTCTTGTGGTACTATCAGGCTTCATTGTGGTTTTTATATTGAATCACTTTTCTGCACCGTTCTTGACAAACCATAAAAGTTTTCTTTTATATTTTCTGTGCAGAGGCGATGTGTAAAAGATTTCACTCAGTTGAGATTCTCTTTACATACGAATCAGAGATAGCCTCTGTGGAATTTACACAGTGCAGTTAATCCACACTGATGATCTAACAGGGATTGTCTGCACAGTATCTCCAGAGCCAAATCATACAGTATGAAACTGCATCAAATGAACAGATGGCAGTGACACGAATTAAAAGCATAGAACAATAGTAGAATATAAACCAGAAATGACACCCAAAGTGGCTGTTGATTTATAGCTCTGGTGAGTTTGGTACTGGGCTTCCATGTATATTAGTGCTACAAATCTGGGTCCATTTAGCAGGGAGATGCTCATACATACATCACCGACTCCTGCTCCAAGCCAAGGTCAGTCCTTATTGCATCAATCTTTTCAACAGAGGCTACTCCACACAGCAGCAGTTTTGTAACTGTCGCAGCTGTAATGGAATCTTTTTTCTTGCGCTTCATCTTTCTCTTATCACATGAAATATATATTCAACTTCTCTTCTTTCCCTCATTCTCCTGATTCTTTTTTATTTTATCTGTAAAACATTCCCGGGACCTCATTCCTTTTCTCCAAGTAGCACAGATTTTAACCCTTTCGGGCCAGGATCCAGAGGGATCACGGATAAAAATAATACATAGATATAACAAAATAAAAATTAAAAATACATTACATGTGAGGATAAATGTATCTAATTTATTAGATGATCTCAGTCAGTGACAAGACATTATTTAAATCCAGCTTCCTCTGCAGTGTATATTAGTTCCCTCTGCAGTATATATTATTCAGAAAGTAATTTCCCAAAGGTTTTGACAGCCATAAAAGCACTTAACATTACTGCTCCACTTAAAGTAGAAATGGGACGTTTCCTCAAATGGAGTCTTTTCAAAACACAAAATGTCACTCTTTCTGACTTTTCTCCAAAACTCCACAGTGTGTTGTGCCTAATGGATGCGGTCAAAACACTCATAAAGAAGGGAAGAGTCTGAGTTGCTGAATTATGAAGTGACAGTTTAAGATATTCATGCTGACTCAGTCTCTATTGTCCTGATTACTCATGCTACAGCCTCACGTCGTACTTTAATAAATGAAGAAATAATAAAATCAATCATTTTAAATAGCACCGGACCATTTACAGCGATGGAAAAAAGAGCAGACTTTTAATTGATGAACTTGACCTGCTTTTCCCTGATAACAAATTTCATTTGTTCTATAAAAATTATGCTCAAGTGACATTATTTGACGGGATCTTTATCACCTGCAGAGTAAATAAGAGTAATTTATGCTGTTTAATTTTGAGCATGGATTATAAATCACGGCTCTATCATATATTACGGTGCTTGCATTGATGAGGAAGTGAGAACGGGGCCAGCTGATTGGGTTGTTAAGGCAGCAGTACAAAGCAACAGTAACAGCAGAGACTCATTCTCCCAGCATGGTTCTTTACAGCTGGGCAGATTGATGCAGATGATAAATGATGATAAACACCTCACACAGCCAAGTGGTGAAAGATAGACTTTTAAATAAATTATAAAGCATGCATCATTAAAAATCAGCTTGATCCAGAAACAGATTACAGGTATGTATATTGTCTTCCTTGCAAATAATGTAGCCTGAGTTAATTATCATTACAGTAAATCCAGTTGTGTATTCATGCTACATTGGTTTTTGCAGTAATAACAACATGATCAAATGATACAATAAAGTATAATACATAATAATGTTAAAAAACAAGATATATTATGCTTTGATGTGACAAAATGTAATATAAATTAATACAGACATAATTTTATTTGCAAAGGCTGGTTGCAGACATCGCTCTTCTGTAGGTGAAGCCTCGTGGCGCTCTGAGGCAGTCATATTCTGTCTCTTGGCTGAGAAGACCCTCAGATCCTCTGTCAAAGAGATGGCTTCTGACAAATATCAGTCTGCAGTGATGAAGACATGACAGCTGTCAATCATGTCTTAATAACAGGGAAGCAGAGCAGCTTACTCGCCGTGGGTTTGACCTGTGAGGCCACATCGACACACATACACTGATTTATACATCTATCAGCTTTTATTAACAAATATAAAACAGCAGGAGGGGGGAGAAATATGAGTAATATGTTTTAAAACCCCGGTGGACATATTAGCATGGGATGCATTTGTGGATGTGAAGAACTAATATCTGGGTGAAGACAATGCTCCATAAAAAACAGACAAGACTGAGAGCTGAGGAAATATTAACTGAGTCTGTTTTCTTTTCTGTCAAGTCTGAAATACCATTTTAAATGCCATTTTAAAATTATGACAATCATATTTGTATGACTTTGTATGAAAAATCCTTGATTAAAGTAGGGGCTAGATGGTCAAATAATATATATTTTTTCAGTTATTATTTTCCCCATAATATCTGAAACTTAAGACAAGAGTAATGTACACCAACAAATACAGTTCATATTCATAGTTTGTTTTGTATTGAAAAAGTCAATAATGATTGAAAACATGACACACAATTTGCTTTAATATTTCCTAAATGTGCATTTCTTTCCTTAACCCTTTAACGGGCAAGTGACTATTTTTAGTCATTTCCACACACATTATAAGAAAGTGATAACAGTTCCAGTGAGGACAGTGAGTTAACAATCCGAGGTCCACTGTGGTCTACAGGGTCTGTAAGGTCCACCTGTGCATGAACAGTGAGTGTACCTGCTTTGTTAGGTACCACGAAGTAATGGGACTAATGTAAGTAATGATGTTCAAAGGGATAATGTGTATGTGGACAGGTGTCTGGATCAGCGCTCATGTTGATGTAATGTTATT
>JAPQRQ010000028.1:18386034-18412518 GCA_037367365.1 Apogon talboti | reverse complement strand
GTGCATACACTTGACCAAGTTACTTACATATTTTTTCCTATGCTTTGAGTGAACTGACCCTTTACGTCGTGTGCATACAGAGTTCATTTAACAAACCGGTTCCTCCCCTACACATCTGCTCCTGGTAATGGCGGCCCCTACCAGCATTCCTGATGCTCAGGTGAGTGTTCTCCTGGTGTGAATTGCAGACCTTGTGCTGAACATTGATGCACTGCCTCCATTACCGCCTTTCCTCCTTCCGAGGAGTCGACGCTATTGTTTATGACACTGACACATGCAGTAATGGGTATTTCACTTCTGCACCTATACTGAGAGCGTGTTGAAACTGGAAACACAGATAAATATGGTGCGTATCCACTACATCAGTAAATTTCTATTTCATCAACTGAAGCATTAGACTGATCACTAGAAAAGCACAGGATAGTGCTATCATTGCTCATCGCACATCCTGCCATTAGAAACTGAGACAAAATTACAATGTTTTCTTAAAAGACTAGAAATGATCCCATGGGTAAAACAGTAGACACAAACTCACTCATGCTTTGTGTTTGGTCTCTGTTATTTCTGAGACTTAAGGGTTCAGGGAAATCAAGGCGCAAAACTTCTGAAAAGATTTAACTGGAACCTCTCTACAGGAAAATCATCAGACATGTAAAGATGTGTCTCGGGGGATTTGAGGAACTTCAGACATACTGTACAAGTCAGATGAATCCTGCAGTACAGTATGTCCCAGCAGACTGGGGAACATGGCAGCTGTCACTAACAAGGAGAGTCACATGCCAGTCTTCTCCTTTATGTTCAAATACAAACACAGACTCTAGTGTATTAGTGCCAGATATTTTCAATTATCTGGTGTCAACCTTTATCTCTTCACATTTACTGATGTACAGCTGGATTGATGCCTTCTCTTTTTTCATATTTCAAGCGCTGTTGTACTTCACAGAAGACGGAGGAGAAGATCACAACAGTTTCATCCAACTTTTATGTAGGTGTTTTAGATTCTGGTAGCCTGGGGGTATATGGTGCACACTGTTAAATTCTTTAACAATGCTTTTAGTAGCACAGTGTTTGCAAATAAAAACAAAGACTCAGAGGAAATGTTTGTCTTGAAGAGAATGTGTTCACCAAACAGCTCATTCATTTCAAACACTGGATGCTTTAAACTGTGGCAGGAATTATAAAAGACTGATCAAGTTTGCAGATACAGAAAAACATCAAGTCTCGTCCCAGTGTTGATGGTATATATTTGTATTACAGTGTAGCTGCGGTGCACAGCATGGTTTTACATCTCCTCAGTAGTTTTGTATTACAGTATAACAAAAAGCCTTTTTCTGTTTACATAGCAAGCTTGCATCAAGTGGAGGATTGTGCACATAAAATTACCATAATAGGCGGCCACCGAGTTTGCTAATGTGCTTCTCTGGATGATAGGGCATGCAGAGACTTGCAGAGATACAGACAGTGTGGCAAAAACAGAAAAAGACTCAGTATATCCTCATTTTTCCAGGCCCTGTTTAGTACATGGGTGTGCAGCCACCCCAGGAGCAGAGAGGTTACCCCACATCTGGAGAAATGAGTTTGACCCTCTCAAAGGGCACAGGAAGTTGCCCCTGAAAGCTGCAAACAAAAGCAGCAGTGGCGAGCAGGAGCCCAGAGCGCCATTCATCGCGGCTAATGACTTGTTCATTAAGAGTGATGATGGATAAAGACTTCTCACGCTGAGATGAAATCAAGATTTATATGCGTTGTTTCCTCACCCAACTTGTGGGAAGATCATCATCATTTAATTCTATCTCTGCGGCCGGTGATGGGCATCCAGAGAGCGGGCTATCAAACGGTGCAGTCAGCTGGCAAAATCCAAAACGTGCCGTTGGCACATCTGGAGCTTGCCGTCGCAGCTGAGGGTGAGCAATGGCTGCTGGCGGGTGGCCAAATTACAGGCAGAGACGCTTCAGGACTCCATAGCCTCCACCCTGGCTTCTCCTCGTTTAGATCATCATCATTATTTATTTGCTTATTTATTATTTTTTCCATTATGTGTGCTGTGTTGCATTTCAACAGCACTTTTTATTTTTTTTCTCAGCATCAGCGTATTATCACACTGAGCTAGACCCTCGACCCACCTCTCTCTGTAGGTTCTTATCTCTAGCTGGAAATAGGCCCCAAGACACTTCATCAGTGTCCTTCACCCTGCTATCTGTGGCGCCCAACTTTTATTAAAACTTCAGCCTTTATCAGCTCCTGGGTAATTCAGGCATGACAAATTGGGCACCAGATGCCACCTCCATTTGAGGCCGCTGTACATCTCTTGCTCCCCTATCAAGACAATGGGAGGTGGCGGGCTGCAGCCTTGTGGTATATTCACCTTTAGCTCACCACATCAGGTTACTTCAACAAACTTCCTACATCCATCTGAATGCTGAATAAAGTATTTGTCATTGTGGAAGTTTCTAACTGGGCCTCTACATCAGTGCAGACCCACTCACTTCAGCCCTTTAAAAAAATCTCTGTAATCTCTGGAGAATTATTGGATACTAGTTATCTTTTCAACAGCCTTGTGTCAGAGTCTAAAAAAGTATTGCATTTTGGTTTGAAACGTACATTACAGACAGTCAGAGACTTGTTTTAATCCCTTTGTTATCAGGCACAGTATTATGTTAGCAAAAAATAAGTATAAAACACAATAGAAATACTGACCCGTCAAAATGCTTGTGTTCATATAGTAGCTGTAAACAACAGTAGAGAGTAACTACATGTTATATGTAATGGCATTACGTCATTAAATGAGAAAATGTGTGTAATCTTTTACAGTTAAGTAGTTTTATAGTACTTTTTTTTTTTTTTTTACAGTACTAGAGTTATTAATCAGAATATTGATGGTTATGAAGCAGCTCTATCCAAGTATGGTATATTCTTGTTGGTAAAAAGCTTCCATATTGAGCGTATTTGTGATTTGCTGAAAATGTAATAAGTTACATGACACTTTAATTTTAACTGGGTATTCTGTGCATTTCATTTCCCAACACAATGGAGAAAAAAAGTCAGCATCCGTTTGACAACTGACGTCAGGAGTCATTATTTTATATGTGAGACCCCTTGTGCATTAATAAATCACTGTCTTGAAATTTTGAAGTGTTCATTAAAAATAACAATTAAATAAAATGCGTACTATTATTGATGGGAGATCATGTTTTGGGGCCAGATCTGCACAATTAGCTTTTCATGAAGCCTTTGAATGCACTCAGCTTGATGACATGGACAAGAAGAGCGGCGGACAGCTCATATTTACTGCCCCCCTCCCCTCCTGCACATTTCATTTTAGGCATGTTTAAAGATAGGACATTATTTATGATGCATTTAAAAGAGGGGACTGTGGTGCAGAGTTGTACTCTTAAATAAAAACCACAGCAGCTCCAGGAGAAGAATCAAGAGTCAGTGTTAATCACGTACATTAATAATCTGCAGCGTCTTATGAACAAATCTGACTGTGGTCTCTGAAACAGAAAATACACTCAGAGACGCAGGCATTCATTTTCTGATGTAATGCATAAGGGGTTTTGTGAGCAGACAGCATTCGGTGCCCTGCAGATAGACAAGCTAAGAGTTGGATCAGTTACTGGAACTCTTGAATACCATTCATAGTGATAGGGACAGTATTCATTGGATATGGTCCCTACCAAAACCTGCACATCATCTGCTCCTCAGGGGATTCAGCGAGGGTCCTGCTTTTAAATAAGAATCCATGATAGAGGGGCAGCAGGCGTGAAGCATGAGATTGGAAACCAAAGGCATCACACTGGGCTGTTGGATCTTAGTGATGTTTAGCAACACATAACTCTGCACGTAGACCCTGAATTTGGCATGAGCTAGTACACACTCAAACACACGAGGGCAGCCATCCATGAGCGCCATCACACACACCGCATTACACTGAGCTCTCTCCATCACAAATGTATAATGTCTTTCAAATTAGCTTACAATAATCAAAGCCTGTTCTTGCAATGATGAGATGTTGGTTCAGACAGGGAATATGTTAGGAATGAGAAAATCATGGACAACGCAACATAGATTCACTCTTATTATTCCAACTGGGTTCCATTTTAATTCCACTCTAACATCCACGTTTGGTCGTTCCATGCCCAACACAGCAGTGCTGGCCAAGCTGCCAGCTGTGTTTCAGGGCTAAAATGTGTTTTAAGAGCTGCTGCAGGATGGTAATGTGTTGTGCAACCTGCCAGCCCATGAGCATCCTGAGGCAAATGGGAGAAGCAGTGGTTAAAAAGCAGGCTTTTTTGGTTCAGAGCCAGGGAGTAATCTACCACATAAAAGCATGGCATAACCAGAGGCTATCATATGGGATATTCTTCCCCAAAGACACCATTTTTCCGAGACCTCCAATTATTTGGTGCCAATGGAATTTGGCACTGAAAGCCTTTTTTTGGCAATTAACATTCAAAATTAAAAAGCACTTTACATAGCCATGTTAAGTAAATTAGCAAACAATAGATTCATTTGTCAGTGATGCAACCATCGTACAACCACAGCACAGCAAACCCTCCACAGGAAGAAGGAAAGCAAGAAATGGAGTCTGACCTTAAAGACTGGGATGTGGTCTTTTTTCACACATTTACCCATTGGCTTGAAAAATATACCGCTTCCCTGCTTGAGAAGCCTTTCATTTTGGCAATTTGTTATGTCAAATAAGTTTGCTAGGCAAACTGGACTTGGGTACAGAAGTCTGTGATGAATAGTATCCATTAAGCTGGAATCTTACAAACCTTAAAGTGAAAACATACCTAAAACAAGAGCATCATTAGGAAAATGAGCAAAGACCTGAACCTGGAGTGTTTCTGAGCGGAGATGAATGATGGCATCACACCCCGGTCCATTATAGACTCTATTTATACACAGGGACACAGAGGAGCAACACTAGTTAGAGGCTTCTCTCCAATTAGGTTATTACTGGTCTGGGAGCCTTTCTACTCAAGGAAATTTGAGAATAGAAATTGCGTCTTTAATCAAGCATAAGGAAATCTGTCAGGAAATCACATTATGTACCTCCTTATGCTGTATTTAAATTAGTATTACCATTTACAAATCGCATTATGTATATATGAATATAACTTCCATTTACAAATGTGTCAAGATACTGCTCAAAGGACATCATTGGAAATACAAGTAAGGGTAATAAGGAACACACCTGTTACAAGTCATCAAGCTGTATATAGTTACATATTAAACATATAATATGATTAATTTGTACAGTAACACATCCAAAAACAACTAGAACTGTTGCTGACTTGTATTTGAACTTAGTTATATAAACTTATACAAAATGTTTCCAACAACGCTCAACTTGAGAGACATATATAATTTTATTTGATGCCATAAGTCATGCTAATTTTCCTGGTAGATACAAAATATGTCACTTAATATAATGTGAATAAAACATAAACACATAACCTCATCTAAACAGAATTTCTGCAGCCAGATTTCACTTGGCAATGGAGTTGACAACGACTCCCATGATCCCACACTACTTCATGATGTCATTAAGTTTAAGCTATTATTCTAGTTTTGATTAAGAGAGAAAAAAATACATGCTGTTCAGTTACATTATACACTGTTGCCCATAAAGTGGGATCATTTAGTTTTTAGACACATTCCTCTTTTTATTCCTATTTATACACATCATTATTCACCTTTGACCAGATGCAATGATTACATACTGAGTCCTAGTTACACTTTATCTATCATGAATAAATCACATTGTTGGAATAATTTCATGAGGAGACGTAAAATTATCGTATTGCAACTTTATGGGCAACAGTGTAGTTTATTTTAAACCTCTTTTATTTTGCAGCTTATGATTTCCCTCCAATCCCAATGGGAATCTGATTTGTAGTCAGGCCATTTGTGAAAATGTTGTAATTAAGCTGTTTGTTTTCGTTAGGTGCAGCCAGTAAAACTTGGTTCTAATATTAGGTAAAGTGTGTCCCCCATATACACAGTCTGAGTGGCAGGTCAGTGTACAGCCCTGGAATTCCCCACGCTCTTCCTCATCGCAGGACATGGTGGCCTCACTTGAAGTCGAGCGAGGAATAAAGGATTGCCTTCTGTATTTTTTCATTAGACTTTTCTTTTGTTACTGAATACATAAATCCATTGTGGCAAGATGCAATATGTATCATGGCGCTCCACCTGCGGACGTCTCATAATGGCTGCCATGTCCCTCCAGTCAGGGATGATAAGTGAACCCCCCGTGAATGTTAATGATAGTGATCATTCTGAACCAGCCCGCCTCTCCGTCTTCGCTCACAGCCTGGGTGTCACACGCAGGGTGGCAAGGTTCAAGGGACTAAAATGAAAACAAACACTGAGGGAGATATATAAATAAATAAAGAGGGAAATGAATGAATGAGTAGCTGAATGAATGAACATGCATAGCAACACAGACAAAAGCATAGGTTTGGTGTAGGGACCATAGGTGGACACACTCATTTAGAAATATGGACCTTCTGGAAATGTTTCGCTTTATTAATTTTTTGTCATATAATCCAAAAGCCATGCTACTGTTATATTTTTATTCAGTAGTAATACGCCGGACTTATTTCATTATTTACAGGGCCAGTAAACACTGGGGAGCAGGTGGGTTCAAACAGATGTGGCTGTTTACATGACCGCAATAGTCTGGGCTTCATATCTGGTCATTGCTCGTAAATAGCTTTGACAACATGCACACTTGCAGGGGCAGACAAAGGCTTGACTCAGCTAATCAGAACTGACAATAGTGAAATCACAATGAGCCTTTTTCTATCAAGCACTGTGAGTCAAATGGAAGATGAGTTTAAGTACCCTGGTAATCCTGACCAGCGACCAAACAACGCAGATATCCTGCACGCTGCAAAGTGCAATGTGTCCTGCCTGCTATTATATACACAAAACCAAACCATATGAACCCACGTGAAACAGGAACCTCATTTAATTACGTCCTCTCCCACGCCCAGTTCTCTGCAACTTTCTCTGTCTCTGTCTCCTTCGGCGTGTTGTGGATTGTTTTGACCAACATAGCAGCCTCTCCAAGCAACACACCCAGCTCAAGTAACAGGCAGGGGAGAAAGCAAACACAGTGTCCATGCCAGCTCATCCCCCTCTCTACATCTCACCGCTTCCTCCTTGTCTAACTTTGCCAAAGTCCTTGGAACTTGCCAAATCCGGTCATGCCTGCTTAGCTTGCTGGACTGATTGTGCCAGAAAAGAAAATAAGACACAGATGTATACAAACTCTTGGTGGTGCCAGTGGAGAGACAGCTAATGGCTTCATCTCGACCCTCCCATTGTTGCCGGGCACAGGTGGGGATAATTAGAGATCTCTCCCCCTCCGTTTAAGTCGATCCTTTTCCAGTTGTGACAACCAAAAATGGAGCCTTGGATGCATCATCAACCTCTTTACAACATCTCAAGGCTGGACCCTGCCTACCGATGGTTTGTGTTGGCAACAATGGAGGAAACTCGAAGTTTTCCAGAAGGACACCGAGAAACATCCCGCTGGAAAAAAAAAAAAGACCCCTCCGCTGTCAGGCCAAGCCGTGTCACAGAAGTAGAAGAAGCACAGGAAAACCACAGACAGAGTGCTGTGTAGCCAAGACTAATCTGCTGCTCAAAACAGCTCAGGCTTTGTAAACATTAAAAGAAAAAAAAATGACAAGCGTTGGAAACCGAATACCATCAAAAGTAAGTACACCATGAAAAATAGTTAGGTGTCTCAATCCAGATTGCTGCCTCATTTAATAATTTATGTTCCTGAAATCCAGATGTTTGAATGAGCTCCAGAGTGTGACCTCTGTCCTCTCTCTGGGAGACTTGTAATGAAATAATCCCGCTTGAGCAATTCCTGATGCAAAACGTAGTACTATCATGTAGCCTGTGTGCTTCAAAAGGCTCGAAAACCCTTTTTCCTCCGTTAGCCTGAGTGACAGCAGAGAGACATGTGTCTTCAGATGAGAGGAGGCGAGTCTCATTACGCCGTATTTGGTTGACACTGAGTGATTCAAGTGTTCCTGGACAATTCAGACACACTGATATAAAACACATTAAATGTCTTTCACAGCACTTTACCTGACACTGTTCATCTACGCTCATCTGTTATCCCTGACGAGACGGCTTTTGTCGCTGCTTTAAGTCTGGGATAAGGATTGTGATGAGCGGTGAGTAAAAAGGAGCTGTAATGAAATACACAAAGAATAAAATAAGAACTTGGAGATCTGGAGATGTAGAAGCTTCATACCCACCTGTCAAATTCTGAATTTGGTTTTCAGAGACAAACTGCAACTTTTGTTTATGGTTTAAAAAAAAAACCAAAAAAACAGCTCAACTCCCAGCCTTAGTATTGGAACTGCATAATACAAAATGTTTGGAAATATTTCACTGGAAATACAGGATGTAACAAATTTGATAGACCACCTGATGATAAAAGATTTTGGAAACTTAACTGACATTTATGGGTGTCTGACGTGGTAAAGTGTCTAAAAATGATATTTCTACCTGTGCAGTAACCATACAGGACAGACCGTAATATTATTTTGACATCCTAGATATAAAAAAGACGACAGTAACACAGGGAGGCATGTATATGATGTACAGTCTCTCCAGGAATGACAGGCATGATGACACAGTGAACTTAGCAACCTGAAAGACAAACACCGTGACAATGAGGATTTGCAGCTCAGTCAGGAATGAGACAAGGCTCCACCTTCGACATACATATTCCAGACAGAAAATACTTGGATGGTCTTGAACGCTACTTTCAAAAATGTGATTATGTAATGCATGCAGTCACAAAAACAAAATGTATTTTTTTTCATCCAAACTTGTACTTAGAGTCAAAACTGCTACTTCTGCGAGTTAAAGTAAATAGTACCTGATCAGTCACTTACGTTTAAAGTGATGGCTTGTCACTTTGTCAGACTGGGAGCGTTATCAAAAAGCAACAAACTGAAGTCAGCACCCGGAACTGAGAGTTGTAAGTCCGCAGTCAGAAATTGTTAGCCCGCATTCCTCGTCTTTGACACCGAGGCGTTGATCCTCATTCTTGCTGCAAAGACTTTGAGGTGAGAATAAGGCGAGGACAGAGATACGGTGGAGGCGGTGATAGGGCAGGTGAGTGGAGTGGATGCCAAGCCCAGTGGTCAGCGGGTAACAGGGAGAGGGCGGCTGTCACATCCTGCTGACTTAGCCAAGACAGATGAGACAATCAGCAACCCAAGGCCTGGACAGCTCCTCAACCCTGCCTGCATCCTGTGTTTGAGGGCAGCTTTTCACAACATCTCAACCTGAACTCACCTTTGCCTCTCCTGCACTGCAGAGTGAATCTGCCTCTCAGGACAGTTGTTCTCAAAATCTCAAAAGGTTAAAATTGGAAAAAAAAAAAAAAAAAAAAAAAAAGAAAGAAGAAGCAATTATAGTAGTAGCTGCGTTACATAAAGCTGCATCAAATGTGTCGCCTTTTGGGACTAAATGCAAAAATTCTCCGTCATCATCCAACTAAATCTAAAAAAGTTAAGGCCTACTGTTTTATATGTAGCATCTCTACTATTATCTGATTTGCAGTTGAAGCAGCTGTTCAAGGACAAAGCTCTGATGAAACAAAATGTACATGAGCTGCTCTGCACAAACAGTAGCAGCTTTTCCATTGGACGTATGTGTGAAACTTTACCGATATTTACTAAATGTCGAAAAAACAGAAGTGCGTAATGTTGGTTTTTCCATTAAATGATGATTTATTTATTTATCAACGCGAGATGTCACAACAACTCATTCCATAAACATGGCGACGAACATAAATATCCCGCTGATATACAGATTTCTCTGTTGTTTTGAATCTAGAATCCTCTATCCCGTACAGAATTAAAAAATGATTTGGTTTCCTGGTGTGTCCACACATATCATGCCATGTTTGTTTTAAATTTCTTCTTCTTCGGTTGTTGTAACATCCATCAACATACGTTTTTTTTTGTTGACGTGTCTCTAATTGTGCAAATAGGTCTTTCCATTGCAGTTTTGCGCAATATACCAATTTCGCTATGCCTGAAAAACCACCTCTTGCAAGTGAAAAACTTTTCATCGAAAAACAAGTGTTTTGGTTTTTTCCATTAGGAAAATTTTTATGCGCAAGTTATATTCATGCAATTTGAGGGTCAATGGAAAAGCGACTAACGTTGCCAGATGGGAAATGTTTAAGCATAGTTCCAGAGGTTTAGAGTTATTGTAGTTTGCCAAAAAAACAAAAACAAACAAATCTGCCATATCTGAGACAAAAACTACAGATTTACATATGGTTTATATATCGTACTGGCCTGTAATTTCAATATATAGTACTCTGTTGCCCAGTAAAGTTGGAATAATTTTGTTTTCAGACACATTTCTCTTTTTATTCTTATTTATACACATCAGTAATCACCTTTGACCAGATGCAATAATTACAGTTACACTTTATCTATCAACAATAAATCATATTGTCACAGTCATTTCATGAGAAGAAGTAAAAGTATTTTATTCCAACTTTTTGGACAGTAGTGTATTTTGCATTTCTGACTGATAAAGGCTGAATTGATGAATGGTTAATAAAAGCAGTATCCATGTGTAAACTTCATTGTGACAACCACAACTGCCTAGAAAGATGTAAAATAAGAAGATATACATAAACAAATATCCATATTTACTATTGTTGCGGTTATGTTAGGAAATTAATGAAAATACTTATTACAGCTACTAATACTATACTGATCAAATTGTTGTATATGTGGCTTTATTATAGTATATAGTAACTGGTGAATACACACTGTGGTCTATAAAGTTGGAATACAGTAATTTTACCTCTTCTCTTGAAATGATTGTGACAATATGATTTATTGTTGATAGATAAAATGTAACTGGGACTCAGTATGTAATCACTGCATCTGGTCAAAGGTGATACTGATGGGCATAAATAGGAATAAAAAGAGGAATGTGTCTGAAAATAAAGTTATTCAAACTTTACCGACAACAGTGTAGTTGCAACAGCTAAACTTTTTTTCCATAACAGTGGGAGATGTATTTTGTTATGCCCTTTCATCTTTCTCTCTCCCGCTTTTCTCATTTTAACAGTCTTTTAATAAGTAATATACATCTAAAAATCATAAAAAAGTCCTTATAGTACACAAATGGAACAAAATGAGTATAAATCAAAGTTTAAGTTCCTCTTGTTAGTGAGTGAAATACTAATGCCTACAAGTATGTACTGGACCGGTTGTGAGCAGAAGAGTTAATCAGAAATGTAGAGTAAATTTCCTAAAGACTAACATCAATAAAGGAGGTGTGAGACAGGGGCAACCAATCATCTGCACCGTTGTCTCATTTGTTTGTGATAATTATACCAAGGTGTCACAATTAATTTGACAATGACATATACACGCTGGAAATCACAACACAGTGCACCTTAGGCTCGACTTCAGACACGGTTCTGCTATTTCATACACGTTCTTATACATTCACGTGCTGCGAATGATGACCTTAATATGTCCCAACATCTGAAAAAGAGAAAGTTTCGCAGTAAGTGTGTGTCTGTGTGTGTATCAAAAATCTTCTAAAGACCATGCTGGACCCCAGGCCAGCTTCCAGCCTCTTTCCTAATTGCATTGATTTTTAGCACAGTAAATCTAGCTGTGTCACAATCTGCACTCCCCAGGCATGATGTAGTGCTCCAACGCCAGCCTGCACGTCTGCTCCCAAATTTGCTGGCTCAAAATTTGAACTGTAATAGCGTGATTAATGGTTAAATTAATTAATTGCTAAATGTATGCTAATTGTTTAATTGGTTGCCTGATCTATATAAGATCATTTATAAATTAAATGAGTTGATTTACAAAGTTTATTGATTAAATGTGACAATGAGTTATACGGCTGACTACCTGATTTGCAATTTTCCCAATTAAATTCACAAAGCTCTTTAAAGTGTGGTTTTGCAAAATGTGCTCTATCCAAGTGATCTATACCAGACCTGACACCGCTGTACTTATTTATGAAATCAGACAGCTGATAATGATACATTAATATTAATGCCAACTGTAAATTTTCATATTGCTCAACAGAACCCAATCCAAGAGCATTTGTCATTGGAAATCCACCTATATTTCACATTTTTAATGCAAATGAAAGTGGAAGTCCCCGGTAAGGTCAATTATGTGGGAGGATCAGGGTTTTTTTGACTGTGTGCTACAGGTGAATAATCTTGAGAAGACACGTCAAGGACGATCAGCGAAAGATTTGGAAGTAAACTATACACTTTTACATACTCCTGTACTTTAAGATATATTTTTGCATTACTATGACATTTTTATCTACTTATCAAGGGTTGAATGAGACCGACACATGTTTCTGTATTAACAAAATGCAAATAGGACAATGTTTAAAATGATTGTTTTTATTATTTTTTCATTTATTTAAGTACAATGTGAGGCTGTAGCATGAATAATCAGCATGGATATCTTAATTTATATTTTACTCATGCTTGACTCTAATATCTATTATAATCTGGTATAAGCCTATTTGTTCATTGTCCTGGTTTGAAGTTTAAAGACAGGAGCAAGTATTTGAAACTTCATTATATTAAGTTATTGATGAGAAATGGGGGTGGGATTAAATAAGTTTTCTTCTTCCCAGTCCTTTTTCGAGCGTAAATGAATGAATTTGAAATATTGAGCTTGCATGTATTCTGTTGATTGTATTTGCATTATAAGTTACTGTTGTATGCAGGTCATTTGTGTTGTAAAATGCTTAATGTCTTGAAATAAATGAAATGAATGAGGGTATGTAAACAGACCTTCCTCAACTGACTCAAACATTTGGTAAATAAATTGTATCTTTGTAGGATTTTTTTTTACTAAATTCAAGAGTTCAGTCCCTGTGATTTAGAGGAACTCACCTGTAGTAAAATACTTTCTGCTCTCCTCCAGCTGCCCTAAAGGAAACTACCAGTTCACTTACTTCAGTGTTTTTGCCTTCATTTCATTAGTTGTTCGGTCAGGCTAATAAGAATGCACATATTTAACCTAACCATTTGCTGTGTTTTTTTTTTTTTAGTGTCCTTTGTGTTTTTTCATCTTTTTTTCTCTTATGGGTATTTTTTTTATTCTCCGTAATTCTATGAAAGTTATATATCATCAAGTCACTGTTTTGTTCTTTGTATTTAAAAAATGATGTATAAAAAAAGAAAACACATAACTGGATGAATGGATGCCTTTGTACCGTCACCGTCCATATCCACAGTGACCGGTGCCTTGGCATTTAGCATGAGCTGAAATTGGCCCAAGGATGATAAACAAAAACACATGTTCTGAGAGCGAGACAGAGTGACCCATCTGGGTAATTTGTTGTGGCCAAAACTTGTATGTGTGAAGCACAAAGCACACGGCGAGTGTTCACAAAAGGGCACTGCTGTCTGAATGAACACAGGAAGTCCTTTTCATGCAAACAGATAAGTTCCAAAAATGAAATCCAGGTTTTTTTGCTGAATTCAGAACTGCCAAGAATCCTACCTTCAGACACATTCATCTTCTTTGTCTTGTCTCCCACCGTCTGTTTATTCTGGCATTCATCAGTGCCATTACTGCCATGCCCGTCAGATCTCTTCGGGGAAAATGAAAAACAGCAGTCATTTTAAGGTGCAGGCTAAAGGTTAGTTCATGTAGAGGGAGTTGGGCACATCATTCCTTATATGTGTTTCGCTCATGCTGGTGTAATAGATCCTGTGTGTACATGTTACAGCAAAACGGGGCTGGAAGTTCATCAAACGCTCCTGAATTTAACCCTTAAAGACCCAGTGCTACCTCTGTGGTGGTTCCCAAATGAATTTTTCTCTATTTCTACCTGTCTTCATTGATTTATCACCATTTTTAAAGATATATTATTCTCTGCATTTTGCATTTTTTGGTGTAAATCGTGTATTTTTCTACACTTAATTCACAGATCATGTAGATGTTCATGAAAACTCTGAGTAAATTAAACGCTAATTAGATCAAAACAGAGAAAAATGAAGACAAAGTTACTTTTTCATCAACGACATTGCTAACTGAATGTAAAAACATGTGTCTCCATTCACTGTCATTAATTCAACTCCATGGGTTTTACTGGTGAAGCAATGTTGTAGAAGATGACGGTGTTTCCACGGTAACTACGGAGCCTCTGAACATCCAAATGGGTCATATCTGATGACCATGAAAAGATGAAAAACTGTATTTTACACCAATTATTTACATGTATTGATAGGATTGGTGGATCAACAGGTATTAAACAGTTTATATCTGTAGATGGTTCATGTCACCGGTGGTTGTTTGGGTCTGTATGGGTTAATGTTTAAGTTGTAACAAAGCTCAGGAAAGGGGGTAAAGAAAATTGCAGCAGCAATGTGAGGATGTAATACAATGTTTAAATGGTTGACAAAAGCCTGACTACACATTTTCTACCCCAGCCAAAGTGTCCTCTATCTCACACATGACAGTTATGAGGATATTTACCCCCTGAAAAATCTCTCCATGAAAGAAAGTCATTCTTTTCCTTCTCAAATGCCTCATTAGATTATATTCATTCCTGCGAGTAAATGAAGAGCAATTAGCTCTGTTAAATTCTCAAAAAGGCCACAATGGCAATAAAATGGAATGATTGTGCAGGTGGCAAACATTGCCTTGTCTTCGGGAGAGGAATGCACTTTTGCTAATGTTGGTGATGTTGGTCCAGAGGTTACATTGGGAAGCTTGTGGCGATTTTTTTGAGCTTTTTGTAGTTCCTCGGAGGTGATGAATGGCAATGGGTATAGTGCCAGTAGCGATGTCTCTAGAAGTAGCTTATTCTGTGCTGCCAAGCATGATTTATGACAAGAAAGGGAGGGGAGAATCTCTGACTTCACCATTTGCCCTCCTGCACTTTTCCATACCGTCCAAAAGGAGTTTGGGGCTATTGGATTGACATGGCAACTGCACACATCTGGTTTAGAGATATAGCCAGGCGCGTTTTTAGCCAACAACCATTTGAAGGAAATAGGTGGAAATGGGAAAATGGAAATATGATGTGGCAAAAGAGGGAATAGTATCCGTGACATACATTATTTTTTTTTACTTTTTTACAGGGTCGGCTTTCAGGAATTTGTTTTCAAGTCATCTATAACTCAGGATCAGAATAATGTGCTTGTGGGTTTTTTCATTTAAATGTCCATTATGGAAGGGATATATCTTCACAGCATATGTTCTCACACACAGCAATACTCGACGCTGAATGGTGGGCATTAGCAGCAACCCACCCTGATTCAAATACCCTAACAGTGCTGAGTGCAAGTTTTCTGTAGGGCGTGTCAATTGAAATATTACTGCAATCGGCAAAAGTGGAAGAGTTAAGTCTTTTTTTTTTTTTAATGCAGAAATAAAATCCATGCACGGAATTTATTTACAGTAAAAAGGTTACGAAGGTAGTGATTTGATTTCTCAGATTCATTTGACTTGACTGTTAAATGGAAAAGAAATTATGGACTCTAAACCCATAAACATATGCAAAATACTATAAACCGTGACACCTAGTGCTTCGTGTCTGCACCAAAAACTCAGATTTGTAGCATTAAAGTGGGATTCTGTGACCCTGTAGCCACAGGCCATTAGTCCAATCAAACATGAGTTCAGAAATTTACTTTAGTTTGTTTTTCTTCAGCCATAAAGTCCTGACGTCATCTGATGAAGCTACAAACAATCCCCTCTAATATATACAACAGCTATGATAAATTCAATGCTAATGATGCAACTTCAGTCTCCATTCTGATGTAGCGTTTTATTGTTCAGCGATGCTTTTAAGGACCTCTGTCTTCTTAAATAAAATTCATATAAAATCAATGCGGTTAAAATGTTCAAGGAGGATTTGAGCACTGTAAGGATGAATGAGACATCCAGAAACTGTATTAATTTCAGCTGTATGTGGCGTCATATTTAGATTTAATAGAAAGTTTTTAATGAAGCAGATTGGAAAAGGGATCCTTGCCTCCATTACCAGATGATGGATAACTCATAAAGGTTAGCAGCCACTCATTAACACTCTCTTAAATTACGAAAGTACTTGCAGCTTTTTTTTCTCCACCTTTCATTTTTCCCCTTAAATGAGATAAAATAATATTGAGAGGATGAGTGTTGAATCAAGTCCAACCATAATTAAATACACTGAAGGGGTGAAAGTGTTCTCTAGTGATGGTAATGTTGGAACATGTTGCTGGGTGTTAACATCATGCAAGGCACTTAGGTTCCATCCACACGGCTGTCTGTGGAAGTGTGATGGATAAGTGGCGTGGATGGATATACTGTACTGTTTTCAGAGGTGGGATGGATACTTCTGAAATGTAATAGGCTCTAGATTATTAATTGCCCTGTTAAAAAAAAGTCATAATGACTGTATTACTACTTTAATTACTTCATCGAAGTATTTTAATTTATTACATTTGGTTGCGTTTAATTACTTTTCTAACTAAGCCAATAAAAGTAGTTAGGGTTCTCTTTCTTCATCACAGGCATAAAACAGAAGTGTGAGGCTAAAATGCATGCATTAGAACTAGGTTGAAATGGAACACCATACAGTCTCTAGGTTCCAGTGGTTAAAAACAGACTGTGTATAATTAGTGGATAAAGAAACTATTATTTTGCTATACAAAGCCAGAAGTTTGAGATTAGACTGTCACCATTCTGACTTTTTGGAGCTAGAAGTGTCTAGATTTGGACAAAAGGGGTGGAGCTGAAGGAGTGCACACACTCACGCTGTAAAATAACCTGTTAACCATAAGGAACCTATTAACCATGACTACAATGGAGTCATGTTTTTTTGTTTTTTTTTAAATATCTGTGTTATTAAAAATAAATTTTATTAAGTGTGACTCGGTTGGCGACTGACCTATCTTACAAACATGTCAATCAAAGTCTGACACAGCAGGCATTTAAGTCAGATGAGACAGTAATAAGTCCTGAAAGAAAAAGCATGTATGGAGTATTTTTAAAGTACAATTTTACGTAGGCTCATGGGGGCCAGGGCTTTTTGGAGCCAACCACAGCGATGTTTGAGTTTGAGTTACGTCAACACTGGCTTCATTGTGGAGCTCAGGTCCTTACCCCATGTGATTAACACACAACCTCACAGCCTAAATTACATCACTTAAATGTAACCCTGATTAAATGAGCCATGGGTGACCCGGTAGATGTTAAAGATACAGGAAGACACCCTAAAATACCCACCTTCCTTTTGCCGTGCTCTACACTCAGTCCAAATCTAAACGCTGTATTTAAATACAAATGACCTGACAACATCTCATACCGCTATTTTTGTGTCGAGTCTGGGAATAGAGTCACTGCTGATTGAATCTGATCAGTGATTGATAATTACACCTGTCAATCACACATTTAACCCCCCACCACCACCACCTGCCTGAAAATAACAATAACAAGTGGTGCTAGGCACAACAAACCCCGCCCTCACACTTATTGTAGCTTCTTTTGGCATCGCTCCAGCTGATGTTATCATGTCTATGTGTGTGCTGATGTCAGCATATCAATTACCTCCATACATGCGTCAAATTTGAACTAAATTTAAACAAAATTGATATTTTTATAGACATTTGAAATTTTGCCCATTATAGGTAAATGGAGAAAAAATAATAATTAAAAAATTCATAAAAACTTTGACCTACTTTTCCCAAAATGTAATTACATCTATTCTGGGTCACTGGCAATCTATAAACTAAATTTGGTATGAATTCAACCAATAGTTTTTCTGCTTAAGTGTTAACAAACAACCAAAGAAAGAAACAAATAAACAAACCAAACCAAAAACAATACCCCTTGCCTCCCCTTCGGGGGGGCGGGGTAATTAAACTGTGTGATTAAGCCAAGTCTGTGTCACATGGTACATTTTCTATAGCCCCAAAACAGTCAAGTGGATCAAATTCTTCATATCATTTTAATTACAATGTGACAATTATGTAATTTTACCCAGTGCTGCTAAAAATGATCAAACATTGCAGGTTTTCAGTGATAAAGCAGACAGCGTAAACCTCACAACAGTTGTGATTACTGTCAGACATTTATTATTGAGTATAATACTACCAAAATAAATTATAACTTATGTTCTACATAGTATAAGCGTTTTACCAAAAAATTCTTAAAATATATTGAGTATTACATAGTAGAAAGGCCTTTGTGATCAAACAATTTTGTGTAGTAGCTGTAATGAATCTCATTTACTCCGTAATGTAGTTAAGTAATGCTATTACATGTAATTAAGTTTCCAAAACTCACTATACAAAAGAGGAAATATTTTCAAAAGAAAAAACTTTCAAGATTTATTCAAGGTTGCCACTGAATTGACTTATATATGTGGTTAATGAGGTAAAAACAAAAATTTGTATATGATATGGTGACAAAACAGGGCGGTGAATTATTGTTTTCTATTTGTAAACTTTGCGAATATATGGCTTTGCATATATTTTAACCTGTCAGGTTTATTCTCATGGCAGGTTAAGAACTATAGCAGAGACAGAAAAGGGAGACAGGGGTAACAGAGCATCTGATAAAAATAGAGGTCATAAGGTATTCTTCATTTCGCTGAGTGCTACAGAATTGGAACCACTTGGGATGTTGGTATATAGGACACCCGCTGCTAAAACACCGCCATGCACCACCATGATTACGACTTGATCCTTCCTCCACTGAAAGCTCATGCTGGCGGAAATCAAGTACCCCGAGGCTTACAGCACGCAGCCCAAGGCCTAAAAGGTAATAGCATGAAATATAGATATGGAGGTGACAGATGTTTACAGTGCGTTGCGAGATGGCATTGAGACACAACACAGTGGCTCCCTCCATTGGAGAGGAACCTGATGAGTAGTATAGTAAAGAGATGGAGTGATATAGGAGGTGCTCCGGCAGTGTTTGCAGGCAGATCATTAGGGCCCCTCTTTAACTCAACCCCCAGTGACAATCTATTGCTCTCCTCCCCTGTCAGCGAATCATTATGGTCTGATCATTAGTGACATCGCCACATGCCCATCACTCAGGCTGGTGCCATATTGGCAGATGAACAGCCTCTGCCCCAGGCCCACTAATCTACAGACTTCAGACGGGGGAAGGATGAAGGAATGTTCGCAGCGCATCAAAAAGACTGGACTTAGGCTTTTCAGTCAGATCAGATGTAGACTTCAAGCATTCACATGTATTATGGGGATTGGGCTACTATTTACACTGAATGTAATTTCCTTGTCAGTAATCTGAAAGAGAAGCTGCAGTTTTGTCAAAACAGTGAAGACACAAAACCTCCCAGGTGCAGTATTTACACGCTAACAGGTAACTATTCACTACTATGATAGAATTTAACTACATTTCCAAAGAAATTATATTTTCCTATAAATGTGTCAATTGAATATTATTAACAGTGAGTCCTTCTTATAATCCTTTCTGTTTTAAAGCACTCTCAAGTGTTTTTGTTTTGCCCTTTTTTAAACCAAACCATAAAAAGTTGAATGCTGTTGTTTTTTAAACCATTTCATATTAAATGACTGAGTCTATGTATAATGAAATATGTCACCTGTTTTTGATTTTCATTTGTATTCAAGAGTGATATTTTTAGCACTTCAATATTGTATTAATTAGCAATGTTTAATTATTTTGTTGGAATAACCTATAATGTGCATGACTTTTCTTTTATAATTATTATGAATAAGTGCAAGGCAGCGTTGTCCTTCATATCTGTCACAACTTCAGCTTTACTTTGTATTAGTGTTTGACTCCAAAAACTTATTTTAAAGTCTAAACTCTTGCAGAGTTACATCTAAGTCTTAGATTTCCAAATAAGTTAAAGTGAACTTTGGAAAAATGAGTTTAAGATGACTCGCAAGACGTCTGAATATTTCCACGTGATTGAATGAAGCAGTCATAAAAACATGATGTGCTGGGTTTGAATATTTCATCCAGTGAAAACATTACATTGCTTTGGTGAAGATTTGATGCAGGCTGTATATGTGGCGCTGTCGTACAGAGTGGAGTAAGATCATTTGTCCAGACTTAAAGCTATTTAAAAAGGAAACTGTTTATTAAGAGGAAACATTTGTCACCATCCATCATAACACTATTTTCTTAATATCATAACTCAAACCTCAAACGTTTAAGTTTGCACTCAAGAAAATCACTTACGCTACACAATAATTAATCAAAACTACATATCAACAACACAAATATAGAGAAATGTAACTTATTAGTGGCTGTCAAAACAAATATTTTAATGTGATTGTGAATTTAAAGGGTTTTTTTTGTTTGTTTTTGTTTTTATTTTTATTTTTGTCCATGTTTCCTCAACAGTTTTTGCCTTAAACAGAGCAAAGCTACATAGATCTCTGTTTAACATGTACCAGCGCAAAAAGTAATTAGCTTTGAGCATAATGTTATGATTGATTTCATGTGGAGGAACTTGTGAGATGCACCGAGCTCTGTGCTGTACGTTTCGTGATGATGATGCAATGAGAACAGAAATGCTTGGCCTCTGCTCTGTGACCTGTAAATAATTGATAAATCAATTTTCTTGACGAGAACACCAAATAATGAAGCAACGCAATTCTTATCAATTACATTTTCGTCTTAATTGTTAACTTCACTTAGCACAAAGCTGCACAGTGAAACACCATGCCATTTTTCAATTAAAAGGTCCAGATGTTTTTGGAGGCTTCAGTAGACACAGGCAGTTGTGAGAAATGCTTTATCTGCATTGTAATAATCACTAGAACATCAGCTCCAGGCTGCATTTACATACTCATGTTTTATTCCAACCTTCTTTCTAATGCACCGCTTAATTATACCGAGCGCAGACAATGTCAGACCCCCATAGCCCCAAATTTATTATTGCACTGTGTGAAGCAGCAACCATCAAACCTAGTACCCTCATCACAACATACCACACTCATCACAGCTCCAACACTATAAAACACAAATCCTGCTTTTAGCACTGAGCATATATCTCATTCCCTGATTTCATTCGTTCAAAGTAAGAAGCTAATTGTTAAAACATGACAAAACTTAAACTGAGCTCCCACCACAAAGCCATTTCTCTGCCCTTAGATGAATGTGGGATATCTCCAATGCAGCTGTTGCATTGTTCATGTGCAGAATTAAACATGGAAATCTATATGACACCCTATAATACAGACTACAGGGAATATGTGCTCATAAATGTCTTTTTATATCTCTGACAAGGATTTTGTTTTGCAAATAACCCGGCAAAAACACATACACATAAGAGCACAACAGGGTGCTGCAGTATGGTGGTAATGCGGAGAGTATTACATTACATTTTGTGGCTTTTGTAAATGGCTGAATCTCAGCTTTGACTCTTAAACAGGCTGCTCATATTTTAGGATAAAAGAGACATTCCAAGTGCACAGTACATAAAAAAAAGACTTTTTTATAGCAATACGAGCCGACATCTCCAGTTTGCTAAGGTCACATGTTCCGTTAGAGTGAGCAGCGAGTGGATCCCCCCCTGTATATGCAACAACTCGGCCCTGCTGCACACCAATCCTTCTGAAGACAGCCAAGCATGGAAGAAATATTCTTATTTAGATGAGGGCTCTGTGAGGGGCATAGTATGGCATAACAGAAGACGAATACAATGTACTCTGGCATGCATTGAGAGTTACTCCAATACAGTCCCCTTTACAGAAGGCAATCAAATCTGGCAGTCATGTGTAAAGATACTTATCTGCCCGGAGAGGATTTCAACACCATATTTCTGGGAGAAATGGAAATCAATGCTGACAGCAGCTTGTCAGTGTTATATATTCAGAACATCTGATCTCAATAGAGAAACTTCCCTGAAAAAAAAGGAAATAATGGAGAGATATTTCGTAGTGAAAGGTCAATCCTCCTATGTTGTGAATAAAGTTAAAACACATAGCCAGCACTAAAAACTCCATAATGCTTCAAGTATTCAATATCCTGATGAGAACAGATATTTCAAGAAAACAGCGATCTTACAGGCATATTTGCACCCACTTTCCATTTCATTTTGCCTCAGGCATGCTCTTGCTTTTGTTAGAAATTTGGCACATTACATTGCCTCACAAATTAGATCTAACATATTTTGGATTTCATAAACAAATACCTCTTTTCTGATATGGCTTTTGAGATATGTTGTTCGGGACTGATTTGTACTCCCTTGACACATCTATAAATTCAGTGTCAAAACTAACAATGGCGTCGCCTTCTGGGGACTGGTGAAATATGACAATCCTCCGGTAAAGAGAGAATTTGGCACGGACATAGACACTTTATGAGCTGGTATTCCTGCAAATGTGGAATTATCGCCCAACCAGTGAAATGAGTTCACAATTCCAGCAAGCGGCGTTAATCAGATTTTCCCACCAGAGCTGTAGTTCATTGTCATTGCTAATGGAGCCTCCTCTGCAGGTTGTTGCTCTTCACTAAATTAGTGTGAAGTCTTATCCCAAAAACATTGACTAATACTGCACTTAATCTTAGAAACTCTCAACTCCCATGAAAAATCTCATCTGGAATGACACTGATGCATCGGAGCATCGCCCCGCATTGCATTCATCATGTTCATGACAAAATTAATCTTGATAGACTGAAACCAAATTACACCTGAGTTCTCACCCATTGCTCACCACAACCACTGAATAAATATTTATTGATGATATGTGTAATTTCTCCTGCACATAGTAAAGTTGTTTAGCGCTGTTGAAATATGATAAAAAATAAAGATGATATAAGGAACTTTCAAAGTGAAGTGCTGATTTCTTTTTCAGTTTGAACTCACATACAGATGATGCTCCCGGGCAAAAAGAGAAAAAGAGCCATGGGCAGTTCCTGAAGGTGGAAAACTTAAAAGACTCTCCTAAAGGCGAGCTGAAAATGAAACAATTAAAAACTCAAGCATGTTTCAGTCAGCGCCTCACCTTGACCATGCCGGATGGTGGATTTATAAATATTTCAAATGCGAACCGGCCACACGAGACATACTTTAAATTGCATTTTGTTTTCAGAATCTTTTTAACTTCTGACGCTGGTAAGAAAAGACACGAATCTTTGAAATCTTACAAGGCTAGTGTTTTCAACATGTACCCATATGCTCCTCACAGATTTAATCACCGAAACTCACTGACTGACAGAAACAAAATAGAAAAGGATTACTGTTTACTATTTATCACCAAATAGAGCTATTAATTAACATTTAAATCAAACAGGATTAGACATGATTACAGTGCACATATGGCAATATTTTGCGAATGTTTTCAATAAATCCTCTCCACAATCATCCCTCTTTTTGCAGACCCTATAATTTTATATTATTATAAAGAATTAAAAAAAAGGCGCAGCATTTCCGCTTAGCAGGCTTCATAACCTATGCAAATTATCTCTCTTCTCTCAGTGAGAATGGAGGGAAAAACACCCATCTTTAGCCCTGCCAACTAAAAACAGACATGCACGGCTCATGTTATTTATCTTCCAAATGAACTCATTTTTCACTACTAATTAAAACATGTTGAGATGAGGAGGAACATGGAAGAAGGAGAGCATTTGTTTGAGTTTCTGCAAAGTCATTCATTTAGACATGTATGTTTGGCTTCTGTTTAAAGAAAGCAAAGTGATGTACGAACACAGAGCAAGTTGTTGTCACTAATGGTGAGAGGGAATCATTTGTATTGCAGCAGTGATGCTGACACACTACTCAGATTGACAGGATTTAAATATCAGGAGGTTTGTCAACTTTTTTTCTTTTCTTAAAAAATAGATCACAACCTTGTTTCTTTAATGTACCTTAATCTATTAGGTACACGGCAAATATGTTTAGATGATGGGTTTTATAGCTTTGTGTTCATGATTAATTGAATAAAATGATGGCATTTCACAAATCATCCCTTTAATTAGGCTGTAAGCGTCAGAGTGACGATGCCGCCTCTGTCTGAAAACATGGGGATGGGGGTGGGGGTGTACCAGCCTGAGCTTCAGCAGGGGCCGGGGGCCGTTAGTGGGCTTCGGTGGGGGGCGTTGGGGAGAAGGGAGAGAGGGTAGCCAGCGCAGCCCCAGGCAGCCTGTGCTGCACACCCAGGTGCTATTGTCAGCTGGAGTCCTGCTCCAGCTGCTCGCCAAAGATTGATTTAATTATTTCCATTCCCTCTGTCCCTGTGTTTCTTTAATGCTTTGTCTTTTCTACATTGTTGCCTTCTGGCCCTCTCTCTGTATTTTGACTCCATAATGTACGATCCAAAGGACCTATTGTTAAAACTAATATTCACTTTATACAATATTGAAATTTCTACATGGAAGAAATCTGATTCTTTATAAATACATATTCTTTTTAATACAAAATAGATAACCAACATTTTCTAAGCTAAATTTTGACACTCTTATCACTTAATCTATTTCCTTTCATTCGCTTCATTTTCACACATAATGAGACAGATTCATTTTATAATTACAGATGTGCTGTATTGTTACAGTCCATAAGTGCTGAAGGAGATTTCTGCTCCACTCGCTGAGTTTGAGGTCGTAGCACTTGTGTTATCAATTCCCAGTGATTTAAATTACTAAAGTTCTTTTTCTCTTATCTGATCTTTTAAAGGGCAATGAAAAGGCCCATCTTTTCACTGAAACCCATCCTCAATCACTGTTAATGTTAACTCCATGTACACATAAGAGGGCTGATAAAGAATCATTAGTCTCGTTAATGGAATCACAGGTCCAATCCCTCTATCCTTTTCTATTGAAAAGCGCTCTTCATTTCAAAGTTGTTCTGCTTTATTAAAGCTCATTACCATTTCTCTTTTAATAAGCACTCTTTAAAGTCATTACCTGCAGTGGAGTTAAAGGCTCAGCTATTAAAAGGTTACTTTAATGTGAATAATGGCTCACCGATATACTCAAGTTAATTACTATTGGATACTGGTTCTAGTTTAAGCTAATGCCTAAACCTTAATGAAAGATATGTCACGGCACAATGAAATGGCAAAAAATTGTTCCTGATCAACAGGACTATTTGTGCTATCGCTCCTCACACAGGCAACATTCCTCCATCTTCACCTCCAAAGCAGCCTTCCAATACATTGAGTTGCATACTTAATGTGTGCTATTTTCTCAGTGCATCAATAGACACATGGTTAGCATGGATAATTGCAATTGAAGTCAATCTTATTAACGTTGTCTTCATCAATCACTTTTCTAACATTATGTCGCAGTTAGATATGATACCTTCCTTTTATTCTTTTGGCACAGATGTTTATATTCTGTCATTAGCAAACAAACTGCAGCTGCAGTACAATACTTCTGTAAATGATGTGACATTTCAGATACTATGTGTGTATATGTTTTTTTTGCTCAGAAGCAATGGTTCTGCCCCTGAACTGATTGCATCATTCAAGTCAACAAATTAGTGCAAAAGACCCCGTCAGACACAGCAAATATGCACACATATACCAAAAAAAAAAAAAAAGGCAGAAATGTCACGTCAAATTATGCAACGGTCAGAATTCACCATAATACCGGCCCCTTATTATGACACCTTTGAACTCTGTGTTTTCTGCCTCTTTCAGGGCACGGGGTCAGATGATGAAAGCGGACCTCTACATTTCAAACAGTTTTAATTCACAAGTGAAAGGCCTAATTGCGGTGATCTGTGCAGAAGGCCAAAGGTAAAGGCTCCGGAGAAGCATTAACCTTGAGAACTTAGTGCAGCACACTTTCCAGAGAAATTTGCAGCCGGAGTTAGGGAGAGAAAACAGAAGAGACTCAAAATGTGGAACAAATTTCACTAAGCGAGGTGCTGCTGATGTTATCCCCCCACGCTCCTCACACTTAAAACAAAACCTCGACACGTTCTCTTATGATCACTAACCTTCCACCAACCCTCTGGGAGACTGACACAGTAATTACTGAATTTTTAGGTGCACTCTCTGACACACTGAAAACCTCTCAAATCAGCAGTTTTCCCTAATTCGCATATCATCGCAAGAAAAATAATTATAGCCACGGTGATATCATCAGTTGACAAATTACACATAGTCCTAATTGCTAAAGAGCAAATTCCCTTAATGTTTAATATATAAAAAAGAAAGCATCATTCTAAAGCTCCTTTTTTTAAATTTTTTCTGGAGTGAAATATGTGTCGAATTCATGCACAGAATTAATGTGCACCAAATGCACCGCATTAGCATTTTCTAGTGATACGTTTCCCTCTCTCTTAAGGTCATGTGGCTTTAACAGGAGGCTTAAGTAAGACTCATGTGCATGTGTATGACCCATTTCATAAATCCCAGCGCCTCCTCGGTGAGATAGTGGATACTAAATGTCACAAACCAGTGGGTCATCTAATCCCTTTTCCTCGACAAACTGCATTAAAACAATGATAAGGAAGAAGCAGCGGTTGTGT
>JAPQRQ010000028.1:18359512-18386008 GCA_037367365.1 Apogon talboti | reverse complement strand
GGGGGGCTTCACCGCGCTAAAGCACTCTGATGACAAAAAACATTTTCCGTCATGTCAACAACAAACGGTGCATTCATGAATAGGTTTGTTGAGATGTGGTGGACAGATGTTGTTATAGACACTGGTCTTCATGGTTGACAGATTATTTGCAGAACTTCAATGTATCTTTGAAGCCCAAGGGTCGCCCACTGCCAACCAAACAGAAATGGCACTGTCAGAGGAAGGATGGACAGGCGACTTCCAGCAAAGAACGGCATGATGAAAAGACACAACATTGCATCTTGATCAAGAGCAGGAGGCTTCTATTGCGCATTGGCTTTTAAGATCAAATATTTCAGGGGGAAATTGGCTCCAACACAGACTGTATGTTGGTGTACTTCATAAATATCGTGTTCTATGTTTCCTAACAAGACGAACGGGACACGGACAGACATATTCATGTGAACATGTTTGAAGAAAGGTGACAATAAGAAAGTACAATCTAGTGACTTCATTGAAGCTAAAAATAATATTAATAATAAAAAAAAAACTTTAAGCATTTATTAGATTTCTCTTGATTACACAAACCAGGATGACTGCTGAGATGCACCTGATCTTTCTTGTACTTTTTTTTTTGTTTTCATTGATCTTTTCTTTGAGTTCTCTATACAGGACAAGCAAAAAAAATAAATAAAAAATAAAAAAGACAGCTATTGGTGCAAATGGTCACAGCTTGTCACTAGTCAGACATTAACGAACTCACCGATGAGTTGTTAGGTGCAATAGGATTATCTTCTGTCTGGCATGTTTTTAAGAGAAATAATGGATGACAAATGTTTGGCAAGAAGAAAAAAGAAACAACTGTTTTAACTGCTTTCTGGCATGTGGTGTCATAGCATGTCAAACTGCAATATTTAAAGTAAACCTTATTACACTGCTTACTGCTATAAAATGAGATTTTAGGCTTGTAGGCATTTCTATATGCATATGAATTCCCACTTTCCAGAATCTGGAACTAATTCTAAAAAGAGTGCCTTTTCGCATAGCTCATAATTTTTTCATTTCATGTAATCTGGTCATTTTTATGCAGCACAAGTGAAGGCATCATTTATTAAAAGTAACACTGAGCTCTGGCTCCAGTGAATGTATTTTCAGGGTTTACAGAGAAATTTTATGTCATGTGCCAAAAAAAAAAAAAAATGTATTTTTGCCTCCTTTTGATAGTGCTTCATTAATTTTTATCCAACTGGGGTGTTTGTTTGCACCTTGTAATTCTTTCAAGCTCCAAAGAGTTTTGATATGATAACTCTTTTAGATAAGACGAGCTATTTCTGAACAATGCACAATCTACTGCTCATACTACAGTCTTCCCTTCAATTGAGGGAAAAGATAGTAACACTGCACCTCCATAAGAGCCTCATAAAAATAATGAAACTGTGATGCTGGCTGCACTTTCTGCTTCCAGCAACACTACATTTGAACTGTATGTCGACAAAGCAACAAAGTCATCACTATCTACAGCGAGCGCTTGCATTATGCTGATGAATGGAGAGCCCTGCCAGATTACTTGATTTGATAAGCAGTACAACCCATCGGTAACATAATACATCACAAATTGTTTTGTCAACAATTTATGATACCATTTATCAAATGACCATCGCAGTGGGCTGAGTTATGGTGTCATAGCTGGCATAATGTCAATACTCAAGCTGAGTTGAGGGCAGTCTGGCCACAGTGATTTAGACACGCTACACTCTGACCTCTTTGGAGATTTTCTCTTCATTACCAGGCAAATTGATGTTGAAGGGAGAAAAAGTTGTAAAATTTAATGTTTAAATCTTTACAATTGAATATATGAAGGAGATAAAGTGAGCGAGATAAAATCCAAAGTCAGTGTGGTGGGCATGCAAAAGTTCAGTGGGGACTTTAGATTTTGCACAAAGAAATAAATATTAAAAGTCCTTGTAATATCACTAAAAGTATGCTTTTTAATTACTGCTTCTAATATTAATTTCCTACCACGTCATCCACCTCCTTCTGGGTTTTTAACTGCATTAAAGTTTTGGAAATCTGCAAGTTTTACGACAGAAGTCTTGCAAATCAAAAGTCCGCTCTCGGGAATCCATTTGGGCTTCAGCCTGGATGACAATTAAAATGTAAAGCCTTAAAATGCCTCCTCAAGTCAATCTGCGTCTGGTATTGACCAGAATATATGGCCCGTGTCCAAGCCACCACCGATGGCCAATCTTAAAGGTTACTGCAACCACTACATGTACCCACATTAACAGGACACTCACCTCTCTGGGTTTATGGCCTGTGTAATAATTTTAAGCAAAGAGAGAAGTGCATTCAGTGGAGACAGTAACAGCGAGAGTCGAGGGAGGACAAGTATAGTATGATTGATCGCGGTGAGCAGTATAGCTGTGTACCTCTCACCTTCCCCTCCTGATTACTGCCTGCGTCTGATCTCTCACATCTGTCTTGACTTCCTAAAGAAACTGATTCTTTAGATATGATACTTTGTGCTGTTGGAATTACAACTTTATCAAAAGGTTGACCTTTTATGCAACATCCGGCTTGAAGACCTGTCCAGTGTGACCGTGGAGGGACACTGAGCGCTGCCTCTTGAGAAAGCTGGAGTTACAGTAAGTGTATTGATTGAGGGCACTTTGATTTTTGTTGTTTATGAAGAGGAGCTGCTTCTTTGGGATGTTTATCACCAACATTTCTCCGCTCAGTCCAGACTATCAAACCACAAGGTCGCCAGCTTAATCTACTCATGTCCAGCAAATTCGACATGAGATGAATCAACTCTCCAATTGTGCATTTAACATTCTTAATGGTTTATTAGTTTACCTCCCAAACTAACGCGTATCATTTAATAACCACAGGGGGAGTTAACAACTCATTAGCGGATATATCACGGCCTACATTGTTACCTATAAAGCAGACTACTCTGTGCAAAGCAGACGCTTGATATTTTGACCTTTGATTATCAGCGCTGACACATATATGGGAATTTTTAAAGGCGCGTTTCATTACCACAACAAAGAAGCAGATCCAACGAATATCCAGGCTTCATCTCTCTGGTATCTCAGTAATGAAGACAAAGTGCATGCGTACCAGCGACAAATACCAGGAAATAAATAAGAATAAAGTATCCAAACCAAATGAAAGACGGTTCATAATTGGGTTAGTAATGTCTCTGGCACCGTCTGCTCGGTCATTTCCTCCAATCTGCCTGAGCAACAGGGGATCATACAGGCGACACTCAGACCAGGAGGTATCTCGCTGCCGTGTGACAGGTTGCCTTCACGACGCTGCTGCATTCTTTCATCAGGACTCTGCCGTCGTCAACGCCATTTCTGACAGAGGGACCGAGCTCAGAGAAAGACGAGCACCATCTTCAGATGTACAACACGCAGCAATTTCGCAAATCTTTTAATGATTTGTGACCCCTTTGTGGACAGTGAAATTGTGAAATCATGCACCCATAACTTCTCACTTAATCTGTATTACTCTCATCACAACAGAGCAAGCCACTCTATCAGTAAATGCTAATCTCCTAATTAACAAGCTAATTAGGCAATTACAGCTTTGCAGAAGGATGCCTAAATGAAATATGACAACACAGTCACTTTCTACAGCACCTGTGGGTCTTTTCAGATGTTACAATGAGAAGCATGATGACAAAGTGTTGTCTCTACACTCATAGGTGCTTATTCTTATGCCTTGCTTAGCTCATTTGTGCAAATATTGTCATTTGATTTATCCTAATGAACAGTACATGTGGAGACAACTTGTCAAATTACATATAATATTTACTTGTTCTTTTTTTTTTTTTACAAACTGACCTGATTCATTTTTAGGACACGATTGTGCTTTTAGAAGTGTTAAGAGGAAAAGCAAAAATCAGTGCTTAGACTCCCTCCTTGGTTATGTAAACACCTTGGTCTTACTGTGAAGAGCTGTCATATATGGAAATGAATTATGTTGACATATGACTGAAAACAACAGTGAATAGGCTTGCAATGCAATACAATGAAGAATCATGCACTGCAACAGAGGAGAGGAGCCGGAGCTGTACCTTTGAGCCCTTTCTGACAGGTATGTAGTGTGACTTGACAGCTCAGTATTTCAATGATAAATGCAGTAGTCCTGGGACTCCCATTCACTAAACTCAAGAGTGTGTCGCTCCGGTACTTCAAGGTCAAATGAATGAGCAGAACCACACAGCCCTCAGACACGTGATTTTTTTTTTTTTTTAACATAGTAAAATTGTCAAATATATTATTCATTAATGTGTTGTAAACATCAATACGTTTCAGTGACAGAAATTTTCCATTTAATCATGGCACATTATACCGCGATGTTTTAATTCATTAAAATAAATATCTTGAAGTGTGATATAATTTTCTTATAACTAAATGCAGTTTTCCAAATGTACATGTCTTTTTTCTAGTTTTATTCTGAGACATCTTGAAACACCATCATCCTAGACCCTGAAGTGCAAATGGAAAACCAGACAGGTGACAACAGGGCACTGAACACTGGTTGATTGGATCATGGCTTAAAATAAAATGTACCTCCTTCAGTCACTCAGCTCTGACTCCAACTCATTTCCTGGGAAAAGACCACTTCATATTTGAGTCTTTCTTTTTTTTTTTTACTTTATTATAATTGCAACATGTTCATATCCATCTTAACTCACTGTGCTCAGATGTAAAATCCAGTATTTGTCCTGACATTTAACAACTAATGAAATGCTTTAGGATTTACACTGGTCACATGGTGCAGCTTTTGTCTGTTCTGTTTAGAAATGCACAGGTTAAGTGAATCATTCACTATGTAAACATTAAGTCAGCATTACATGAATCTGCATCCACTGGAATAAAAGAAATAACAATAATAACCAGCTTCCTTATTGGTTTTCAAAATGATTCTTCACTTTTACTTAATCCATGTCTGATTCTGCAGAGGCTTACTGTTTACTTTTACAGAGCATGACAAGAATTTTATTTGACATTTTATCTCTATAGCTGTTTCTCTTGTGTCCCACTTTAGTCTTTTTCTATTTCGTACCAACAAGCATTATCTCTTTTTTGCCATAAAACACTTCTCTCTAAATCTGACCCCAAGGCATCCTGTACTAAACACTAAAAGTTGCAGGGACCTGTTCACTTTGATAGTGGTGATTATTTGTCTGGGGTTTTATGTCAAAAATCTAGGCATTAATTAACAAAATTCTACAGTGTGTCTTTAAAAGTTATAATATAACAGTAATATAACAGAACACTTTTTGTGGGAGCATAATAATCAACAAGCTGAATAAACACGCCGTTCCAAAAAAGAGGAACCAGTGAAATTTGTATTAATTTATATTTTTAAGACCTTTTGCAGTAGAATTGTTCACCATTACCAATAACACCAGTAAGTGCAAAAACGTATTGCTTTCTCAGCAGATCCTGCTCCTCAGAATAAACTCCGGACCATGAAGATGAAAGTTGTCAGGACTCTAGTTTCATGAGTGCACAACCCCACAAAAAGGAATGTCACAGAATAATAGAAAGGCCAACGTGTGTCCAGAATTGTCCACGCAGAATTGCAGTATTAAAAACATTGTACATATCTTGAAATTATCTTGGATACTTTTATAAATGTATAAAAACAAGCAACAACATAAACATGGATAGAGCAGATGGTAAAAATGTTTTACAGTAGTCATGAAGTGTTATCTTTTTAACTTGAGGTTACTGTCAAACAGGGTTTCTGCGAAAAAGTTCTTTACAAAAGCCATGTATTGCACAAATCACCCCCTCAAACACCATCTGCGGTTCTGTACTCCCACAGAAAAAAAATCTTCATACTTATCATGAATAACCCCATAATAGAGACGAACTCAACAACAATGGTCTTTTTCTTTTTCTTTACAAATCCTGGATCTAGTTGCATATAGTAGCGGTACACAGTATATTTGCTGCCTTGCATCCAGCTCAACAACTTGTCTGCTACCATAGCAACTGCGGAGCAGCACTGAGCAGCGCCGCCTGTTTGTGCAATGGATGTCACTCGTAGCAACGACCAATCAGAAGTTCCCATCCTTTTGTAAGAGCGGTGTGAAGATGGAGGGATGGAGTGGGTGGGCTTTCAGCATCATGCATCTGCCAGTAATAGGACACACGGATCGTCAGTCTTAGTCATTCTTGCCTGGGATTGGTCGAGGACCTTTACTTTCCAATAATATAAACATGTCTACTGCTTGCCTGGCTTGAACCAAGGCTTACAAGGGACTATGCAGTTCTACATCAAACTGTATAAAAACTCTCATTATGTATTTGCCTGTGTTGTAGCAGGGGTAAATCTTTATTATTTGTAGAGAATATGCACATAGCTGCACGTGCACGCGTGAGGAAACGAGGATACCCTGCAACCGCTGCTGCAAGAAAAAGAGAGGGGACTCTGCCGTGCTTTCATCATTATAATCACCATCCTAAGTACTAGCTCTTAACATTTTGTTTTTCGGTGTTCAGGCGAGAAGTGACAAGAATATAGACCCCTCCTCTGCAGGGCGGAGCGTGCATTTTCATTTCGTATTTTGTATTTTTTTTTTTTAATTTTTTTTCTTTTCCTTTTTTTTTTTTTTTTTACCCCTGTTCCCTGCTCTGACACGTCTGCACTGAGTGAGTGGCATTGGCACACTGTCAATCGCTCACTACCGCTGCCATCAAACAACATAAAACACACACAGGCAGAGGCTGGAGCTCATAAATTTCAGCAGGGCAAGATATTTTTTGCGCATCGCCTTTATACAGCGTTGTACCCTAATTAATTTCTTCTCGCGCTTGCTTTTTTTCTAAAAAGAAAAATCCCAACTTTTTGTACATTTCATATTTTTATAGTCACATTTGGACACCTATGCCGCAGATTGTGTATTTTTTTGAAATACTGTCAATTGTTGCGGGAATCATTTCTGCACATTTATAGTTGGCAACACCTGCAAGCCTAAGATTTTTTATTTGTTTACACGATTCCACATTGGATATTTTGTTGCCGGTGATTCGCGAGGAGGATTTGGACATTTTGGAGAGGAAATGCGCCGGGAATCCCAAGAAGAGCGCTAATAAATGAGAGATCACCAAGGAGCGTTTCTGTCTATATCAGCCGTCAAATCCCAGAGAAAAGACAGATTGGCATGAGGATTCGTGCGGGATACGATGGACACCGACCGTCAATTTTGACAAAGAAGTTTTAATAAGAAAAGAACGATTTATGCATTTTTCTACAAACACGTTTACGCGTTTTGGCACTTTGGACCGCGCGTAAAAAAGCGAGAGGACAGCAACAACTTGGACACAAGAATTACGCTAAACATCATTTATAGTCTTTATCTTTAAAAAAAAAAAAAAGCAAAAAAAAAAAAAACGTGTTTGGTCCACATCGCTGAAGAACCATACATCCCGTACATCTATTCTTGTCTGCGGCATATGCTATAGCCGATTTCGTATATGAGTTTTTCAATTTGTGTGGCTCAGTGCACAGACTCTTTAGCGGCTAATATGGACGATCAAGCCCGGATCATGCAGTCGATCGGCGGTGTCAGTCTTGCTGGCCACTCGGTACAAGGAGGCATGGCACTGCCGCCTCCACATGGACACGATGGGACAGACGGAGACGGAAGAAAACAAGACATTGGTGACATTCTGCATCAAATAATGACCATAACTGATCAAAGTCTGGACGAGGCGCAAGCAAAGTTGGTTGATTTATATGTTTTATTAACTTCGCACTCCAAAACACTGAACGCATCATTATAGAGATGTGGCCCGTTTAACTTAACTCCCTCATGCATAACAATAGGCTCGAGTGTCTTTAATGATAATCCCACACCGAGGTGCGTTCACTGCCTCAACAGGGCTCAAACACATGACAAAGTTGTCTGTGATGGAACCAGAGCATTTTTATTTAAATGTGAACCTGAGTGAGGTTGAGTTAAAAGTTGCTGTGCACAGATGTCCTGTAGTTGTTAAAAATACCACAAATCAGCAAAAACTACTAGTGGTACTAAAAATAAAATGTCAGCAGACTCATTTTATCACAGTAATTGTACGTTAAAATGCAAGAAAACAATTTGTCTAATCAGCAGAAAGTGACTTTTTTAACTTTGAGAAACCTACAGTAAATAAGATTTGAGGGTTAATGATAGACTGGAACGATAGGAATAAGGTAGTGATAAGTAAACTTCATGCCTTAAGTTATGTCCTTGTAATTGTAGAAAATGTGTAGCAGTGAACTTATTTCACTATTTTATTTTGTCTTATACTGAAACAGGAAACATGGACTGAACTGTCACAGAATGAAACCAGCACTCTTCAGCGTTCTCTGTGAAATCAAAGAAAAAACAGGTAAGATTCATGTGCAAGTGTGTGAGAAATATTTAAGTCAAAGAAAGAGGGAATATCAGAACTTATGTACAATTTTACCTCCCAGTGATCTTATGGCAGCCAGCATCCAGGTTACAGGGGACCTCTGCCCAAATCAATCAATCACTGTTTTTAACATGTCTTTGTGCACTACAGAAACAGTTCTGTTGTCAGAGCGCAGGTGATTTTTTAAGTGAAGGTGCTTGTGTTTTTACAGGAGCATCTTTTCCATCACTGTATGTTAGGATTTAAACAGAAAGGCAGCTCCAGCTTTCAACCCCACTACTCTGGCACTGAACAGGATGGGGAAATCCCGTAGCATATGCTTTGCATAGTTCAGATCACACAGAATTCATGCTTTATAACCTAACAATTATGACATTTAATATAGAGTATAATGGCAACCACATGTTCAATTAATAATTCACTTGGAAATTAAATTGCAACCTGACTCTCCTGCTTTTCTAAAATTATAAACACTTAGTCAAGAGGATGCAACTATTGAAGCTTGTAGAAGAGTTTTTTTTAAAAAAGATTAGTATTTTTAGATTTTTTTTTACATTGAAGCATAGGACATGAATACACTTAAATCTGCAAATTTCTTATGATCATACAAGGTTGTAAACTTTCTGCATGCAAATTTATATAATAGTACTATACACACGTGTAAGATATAGTTTAAGATATAGATTAATTTATAGATGGTTTTTTTTCCACCATTTTTTTCAGTAGTGGTTATTTTTAAAAGTAAACTACATTAGTATAATATTAAGTGCTCACTTCAATGGAAAAGGATGTTTTCTCTAAAATTTTCCAAATACTTGCAAGACACATACATTTAAACGATCAAATTAATTATGTTTTCTAGGAAAATATATTTTTTAGAGTCAGGATTTAATTTGTACTGTATTTACATGTCAGTGTAATTAGTGTTAAAGAAAATACTTGCTTCATATATTAAAGTTGTGGAGCGTTACATATATGTATTTTTTTTTATAATTTAAAAGAATAATTTCAGAAGCAACAAAAAGGAGAAAACAATGCTGTATAATTTAGTAAACCTGATGGTCTGTCAGATATGTGACCTTTGTGCGTTTTATGAGGAAATAGGCTTAGGGGAGATCATAAAAGTTTATGAACTTCCCCAACACAGGTGGCGTCTGCAGAGGCAGGAGAGGGTCCAGAGTGTATCCGAGCTGCTCTGCTGTTTGAGCTTGTTGAGTTCAGACAAAGCAAGAAATAGAGCAAGAGAAACAGAGGACACAGGTCGCACATGATGCCAGGTTCTATATGTGCGTGCAGTCACCGATTTCATGTGACAATGTTTTTACATCAGTGCATATGTTAAACGTAGTCCAGCGTGAAAGCGCGGCGACCTACTTTTTTTTTTTTATTGTTAAACTTATTTTACATTTAGGGAAAGTTAGAATTTGTGTCTTTGCATGTGCGACCTAAATGAGACTTCCCGGTTTGTTTGTTGAAACTTGTGTGACGGCTCCAGTGGGGATGTCTCTGCTGTAAAACAGGCTCTGGAGTTTAGACACTTAAATTAGCATTAAAAAGTAGACAAAAATGACCGGAGTATAAAATATGTATGTAGATGTGAGTGAGTGCATGTGCCTCAGTGTGAGGGTTTGAGAACGAGATGAAGCAGAGGAAGAGAGGGAGAACAAGGTTGTGTGTGTGTGTTTGTGTGTGTGTGTGTGTGTGCATGGTTAACCTGTGGTTTAGAGTCACAGCCTCCCCCTCTTAGCCATTGACAGAGCTCAGCTGGTCTGGTGGCCTTGTTGACCGGCCTGTTTTTCCAGCACACAGTGAGCCTTTCACTGGCTCCTGTAGCATCGTTCAGAGGGCTTCCTTGGTCCTTTCATGTCCCCTCATATGGCACAGGAGCCGCTGTCTTTTAGCCATGGGATCCGCTGGGGATGAAAATGACTTTTAATAATAAATTTGAAAGCAGTCCAAGAATCATCAGTGTAATTACTGTGCGCATGTATCAGTTATCGAGACGCATTGTCTAGTGAACGAATGAACAGTGAGGCTAAGGTTCGACTTCAAAGCTTTAGATGTTTTATTACACGTTTTTCATGAAAGTATTATTTTGCGATCAACGGTGAGGCCAAATCGAGGTGACGAGAACAATCTGAGAGTTGATTTTCTTTGTCTTTTGAAATAGAGGAAAACAAGTGCATTTTGTAGTGATATGAAGATATTCTGAAGACTTTTAAGGCTGTTAAGAAGTTTCTGGCACTCTTCTGACTGCTATTGTGGAGCTACAGCATATTTCTGCATTGCTAATGCCCTAGAAGTATTAATTCACTTTGATATGCTAATTAGAGAGCATTATGCAAGAAATGAGATTAAGTGGCAGCATGAAGTCATTTGCCTGTCACTAAATTGAGTGTTTTTAGCAGGAGGGTTTTTTCCCCCAAATTTCCTTGGTTTTGCATTTAAATAAGCTAAATGTGAGATTTGGATGACAAGTGGTGTTCTTTGTCCTTCAGCCTGTGATGTGTTTTTCTTTTGCTATATATATATAAAAAAATGCAATTAAAATTGTTTTATTCCCGATCATTTTCCTTTCCGTTTCAGCACAAAGGACACATTCATGTTGTACCTTTTTCCCTTAGGCTGTATGAGAAGACAATGGATGCATTCAGTGAAAATTGCCTGCGATTCAGATTAGTTTTGCAGTTATTCCTCTGTGCTGGGTTTGTTTTATCCTGCTGGCTACTCCCTTGTCTTGCTCTCATGCTTGGAAGAGAGGCTCACAGCAGCAGCAGTGGGAGCGGCAAGAATAACAAAGGTGAAAGATTACCTCCATATGGTATTTCTGACCAGGAAAAGAGAGGTTCTGTAGCAAGACTCCTCTTTGATGTGAGGTTTAATCAATAGAAAGAGATTACAGAAAACTATTACAGGCTAAATCACGGAGTGCCACAGAGAGGCTTAGCCCTCTCCACAGCTCTCTCAGCTGCATGGCGCTTCTTTTGGCTGCGTATTGACTTGTTGTTTTCCTGACCTTTGACTCGTCAGGTTCAGAAACGGGGGGTCTGGAGAGGTAGGAGAGAGAGAGAGAGTGTGGCAGATTCAGCCTGATAAATGCTCCGATCCAGTGTTTAAAACAGTGGATTAGGGAGGGACTACTCTCACAGTCCGAGCCAATGTCGGCGTCCTGGAGCACAGATTTGATTTGTCTTCTGCCAGCCGCTAAACACGCTTTCATCTATGTTTATTAGTTTGCCTATGGTATATGTAATGTTGAGCTGAGAAGACTGTGTTAACTAAATACAGTTCAGGATGAGCCTGTAATTAACCACATGCAAGGCTGACTAAAAGCATTACCTGGAGTAAATAGAGTTAGGACTGAGGAGGTAAGCATTTCTGAAATCTACAGGGAACATTAATTTCAATGTTCCCTGACATAGTTAATGAGCCTTCTCATTCCTAACGGGTTATTATTATTATTAACACAATTATTATTAGTACTAATAAATATGAGCTAAATGTAAGCTTTTATGAGGTCAACATTTATTCAATAAACACATTTATTAAAAATACCTTATATATAAACCTAACGTAGCCTGTATAAAAAACTACATATGTATATATTAGTTTTGAAAAACCTCCAGTAAACGCCTGACAGAGAACAGAAAGCTATTCAGCAGGAGAGACAATTGACTTTGGCTGCTTTTTGTCTCAGAGAGCCCCAGTGATGCGGCTGCAGTGACTAGATAGTGTTGTGCCGAATGGCTCACACACAGCTGGGTTCCTGACTGGCTCAATGGCAGGGCCACTAGTGCTTCCTCCTCTAAAGCACGAGAGGGACCGGGAAGATGTGCCTATTATCTAAGAAGCTCCCAAATACCCACCATTTCCCATCGGCTAAGATGAAAACAGGGAGAGCCAGACAAAGAGGAAAGGGAGGAAAAAAGAAACAAAGACTACATATCAGTTTCATTTGGAAGGCTAAATGCTTTTTTGTTGTGGAGATAGATACCTTTGCGCCGGTGCTGTCTGGTATCTGTACAGCTCCTCAAATCTAGTTTTTGTACCATGATTCAGTGCTGTCCCTCCATCTGCACACAGGATAACCCATCTTGCACATGTCTCTCCCGTTCCCCCTGCATAGCTTGAAGCGTTTTCTGCGGGCTCCTGCGCGATCAACAGCTCATAATTGTTTTTTGCACATACGTTATGCAAATGAGTCTTTATGGCAACTGGCATAACAATTAGCATCCTCCAACAATATTTTAGTAGGTTAATTGCGAAATTTCTGAATTGTACATCTGAGTTGTTAATTAGGCATGACAGAGGTGGTGAAATAGTTATCTTCAGGCGGTGGCAGCCAGCAGAGGCTGCTTGGGATGCAAAAAGGAAGGATTGATTGAAATTAGTTTACAGCAGAAGGAGCAGGGCTGTTGGAGACTCTGTGCATGCCCCTCTTCCTTTTTATGGTGTCTGTCTGTCGCTGAATATAAAAATAAAAACATGAGGAAGCCAGGAAGAAGCTAGTTCGAACGTTGACCCCCTGTAGAAATAGATTGCACTTTTGTGTTGATTTGAAGAAACGCCTGATGAAAACAGAGATGTGAACGATTAAACTTGTTCTCTTGTCAGGGCTCTGGCATGAGTTAGCAAGATTTTTCTTTAATGCATCAGTGGAGCTGCGCTCTTGTCAAAGCAGTAAAAGACCTTTGACCTTCCAGACATACTCCAACCAAATTTTCCTTTTTCAAAAGTTGGATTTTGTACTACTTTTAAGTGACTGTCGATATCCTGCAAGTAAAAACATGTCAGATTTTGTGCTCCGTCTGCGTGAGTCTTAACAGTAAAAATCAACAGCAACAAAAATAAATTAACTTCTGATGCACTTATGATTATGATGTAATGTTAAATAATGGCCTTTTGTTTCATAGTGTGTATTTAGTACCGTCTATGATATGCTTGCTTTCAGCTCCGGCTCAAATTTATTCAAGACTAAAAGATTTGTTTTTTCACCCTCCGTGAGTCTCCAGTGTCATGATGTTCATTACTGTGTCACTGGATGGCCAAGCTATGTAATGCCATAGAGCTGGTTATTAGTGTAAAAAGGGTTAGAGTGAAAGACTGGTGCAAAGCAAGTCCTCTCTCAGTAATGACTCTGCTATTTATAGGTCCCTATTTCATTAGCTCTAGTGTTTCAGGGAAGAGTTTTCCTCATGGGACAATAGACACCATGATGTTCATTTACTCTGTACACATTACATGTGGACAACTAAATGACCTATCATTTGTAAGTGCAGGAACAATGAAAACAGTCATGTTTTCGTCACTGGTTTTGTTTTCGTTCAGGTAGTCTCTTCTGTAATTCTACACTTTGATAGATATACTGTTACTTAAATGTTTTGTAGACAGTTAAATGTCTGTGCTCTCGATGATCCTTTAGCGTGTGTGGGGTTGTAACTCCTACAGGTGATGGATTTTGTAGATATAGTGACGCAGGAATTAGCAACGGAGGCAGCAGTGTGTAAATATATGCATTTTAAGTCTCAATTTGAAGATTTCACACAATGCAGAGACAGACAGCCCTGCAGACTGACACTTGTTACCGGTCTCTGTTCACCAAAACAGAATAATACACTGTCGTCACCTTTCTTTTCTTTTCACGAGAACGTTCCCTAAAAACAAAAAAAAAAGAAAAGGGAAAACTGCGCTGTCTCTTCCTCATTTACAAGCTTGAAAATGAAGCAAGTCTTCCCATTGTTCCATATGCCATTGTTCCACATGTTTCATACATTAGAATGATATATTGAAGGCAGAAATGGGAAAAAGACTGCAATGCAATGAAAATTTAATCAGCGTCTTCTGCTGCTTTAATAAGGCAAATAATTCTTATTGGCTGCTGTGTTAAGATTTCTAATATTTAATTCATAACAAACCTTGCATTATTCTGCTTTTGCCCTAAGACAAGCTCCACTCTGCTGCCTGCCAAAAGGCAACCATGGGGAAAAAGATGTAAAAGGAACTGCACACTGAGCATTTTTCTTTATCAGTTATGGCATGAAACCAACATTTTTTTATTGATGATATTTCTGAATCTAAGAGTATACGCAGAGTAAATATAATTAATTGTATTTCTGGAACTGATGACAGAAAAACCGTACGGGGCTGCTACCTGGTGAACAAAATCCAACTGTTTGTAATTTTTTCAGAGGTCAGTGAAGTTTGACCATTTACTCAGCATATCATCTTTTATTTTCTTAAGTCCTTGAAGTTCATTTTTGTGTCTGAAGTAATGGAAAGATGGCGAGGGGCCAGGATCTAGGTGCTGGCTCATGTTACAGTGAAACGGCGGGCCCTGTTTTCGTCTCTCGGTGAAATGGCTTAATTGGTGTCAGAGCCCCAGGGATAAAGGCCTCTTGCTCTGAAACACAGCCACACAGGCCCTGTCTTCCCTCAACCAGGAGGAACGGCCGGCGTCTGCTGGTGAATGAGGACTAAGCTGTGGCATAACAATACCAAATGATGTTTGGGATGACAGAAATTAATATGCGCTTGCTCCCAGAAAGCTATGATTAATGATGCCGAGCAGGGGAATGCTGTCCCTCCTTTTACTCCTCTTTGATGGGGACTGAAAAGCAAAAAAAGGCTGGTTTCTCCTCTCTTTAGAAAGTGGAGGTCATCCAGAGTACATTACTGCTATTCTTCTCTGGCTTTTTCCTCAAGCGGGAGTCAGGAAGGGACTGAGCGTTTGTAATGAATTTTGGAATGATTCACTAACATGGAGAGGTAGTGTATTGTTCTGTAGTGTGGAGCTGAGAGACACTAACCTGCATAAAAAAAAAAAAAAAAAAAAAATCTGTGATTTTGATTTTAATAATTTCACGTCTGAATTTCACAGTAATTCCAAACACATTTATATATCCTGTGTAAAATTTTTTTATTCATTTTATTAAAAAAAGAGCCATCTCTAATTTTAATAATTATCAACTTTGTAACTGATACTCTTCTTTTCATATGAAATTTTATACACACACACACATTGATTCAAAGCCAAACATGTGAACAAAATGGTGGTGTGCTGTTGCCATGATAATGATCTGTATCTGTTGTGTCCTAGGAGGAGACACATGAATATTTAATTGTGTCTGCTAGAGAGATCCCCAGACCCTTCTGTTCATTTCTTACTTTCTCTAATGTGTTTCTACGCTCCCAGGTACTTCCTCTCTAAGTAATGGAGAATTAAAGCGTGCATTAAAATGATATAAATTGCAATGTAAGGGATTTCTAAGGACATTTGTCTCTGCACAATGCGATGGAAATTCAAATAGCAAGTTTTGACAACGGACATTCTGCTGACACGGTGTATTTGCCTCATGTTGGCTTCTCAAATAAGCATTTCCTCTGTCAAAGTGATTGATATGTATTAAGCATGCACTTTTTACATCATGGGGTTCTGGAAGATGATGTGGGTGCAAGGATATGAGTTTTAAACACTGAATGAGTTCCCCCTCATATTGATCTATTTGTGTTCCCGGAGTGGCAGGTGCTATACGAAGACTGTGTCAGCTTTGATTGTTTGTGTCAGTGATCCGAGCCGACACTGAGCTCTCTTACTGTTCGTCACTGCACTTGCTTCCTCTTGATGAATGGCAGCACACAGCACAGATCCACAAAAAACTCATGTCTACGCTGTCTCACAAACGCTGTGAATCAGCGCTGGTCTTCGGAGTTTATTTATCAGTCATGTACACCTGGATTTTTTTTTTTTTTAATGCACATGCAAAATTACGAGACATACCTGTATTCTTTACAGGGGATGTCATGGAGCGTTTTTCTTTATGCAATTAAATAAAGTGAAGCTTGTTATCAGTTATGGAGGCAGAGGAGGTGTGGTTTGGTTCCATCTGTAAATATTCAAGATTAGTTCTTAACCTGTGTGTGTTTGTGTGTGTGTGTTTGGGCGTGTGTGTGTGTGTGTTGGCAGGCTTGCTAGGTTGTGGCGTGAAGGTGAGGTGCGTAATGCTCGGAGCCTCTGTAAGTATTCAGAGCACGGCGGGCCTCTCGCGGGTGCTGAAGGAGAGCATGGAGTGGCAGAGTTAATTTATTTAATGACTGAGCATCTTATATCTCCCCAGCCCTGATTAGAATCCATGCTTGATGAGGGAAGCGATAGAGGGGTGTGCACTGCCCCTAGGCCCTAGCACGTACATTCATGCTTTTCTTTTTCTTTGGTTTTTTTCCCCCTACCCCCATTCCACAGGGTTTTGTAAGAAAAAGAAAAGAAAGAAAAAGGGAAATGCATCTATGAACAGGATAATTTCCAGATCTGCATACCTTGTGATTATGCCTGTACTTGTGATGATTTTCTTGCACATTGAGAGGAAAGACATTCGCAGAGGCTGATTAAATGTGTGTGTTTGTGTGTGTGTGTGTGTGTGTGTGTGTGTGTGTGTGTGTGTGTGTGTGTGTGTGTGTGTGTGTGTGTGTGTGTGGCATGCTCTGTGATAAAGACGAAGTGCTCTGGAGCTCTATGAACGTGGGAAAGCCAAACAGAGTGTGTCACTTTGGCAGCATGGGCTGTCAGCATTGGGGAGCTGCAGTTGTAAAAACCATGACCTTCCTCTTTGCCAGCATGTCTCTTGCAGAGCCAAAGCGCTGCCCTGTAGATCTGGGCTGGCTGTGGGAGGGAATACAAACACAGAGAAAGGACAGACAGTGGAAAAAACCCGTAAGAGCCATAATTGTGAAAGGGGGGGGGGGTTTGGTTGAAGTAATGAAATACTTCTTGGAGCTATAATGACTGAGAAGGTGAGGGAGGGAAAACGAGAGGACTGGCGAAGAGGGAAAAAATACTCCTCGGCTTCTAACATTTCCATGAGCCATCATCAGTAATGCCGCAGCAGCCTCACAAACCAGAAATTATTTCTTCAGGCGTCGCTGTCAAGTGTTATTCAAATAACACCAGCCTCACATTTGAATAACAGCCGACATTTTGAATTAATTAATCAGACAAGATAGTCTGGGCCTTTTCTCATTAGTCTACAGGTCAGGCTGGGGAAGATATATGCGCTGGTGATGATATACTTGTCTTTAATAGTGATTTATGGAGATTTTGGATTGTACTCGATTTGTCAAAGGGCCTGGTAGCAGAAAAATAGGACAGTGCATATTTCATTACCTAATCTTTGATACACTGCATGATGCTAAAAGATACAATCCTGTTGTCTAGATGCACAGGGAGCTCTTTGATATTCTCTCTTCTTGAGTGAAGAGGCACATATGCACACACACACACACACACACACACACACCCATAGTGACATGCACATACACACACATACACACATTTAATCTCCTCTCATAGACCTCTCTCATTTTACTTTTCCTATGCAATTAAGCTAGGGCTGTAAATTATAACTGTGTCGTACTTTAATTATCATGGTGTAAAAATAGAGTTCCTGTCTTTGAGAGGATTTCATTAACTTACTCAATATTCCATGTCAGGTCCAAGAATCACAACATTGCAGTAAGGTTTTTGTTTAACATTTTTGAGTTGTCTGTCATTTGCCTCGCAGTGTTTACACTCAGTAGAAAAGGAAAAGAAAAATAAGATATAAAATATATATAAAATGATAAAAAAAATAATGATAATAAAAAAAATGTAAACCTTATGTATAAATAGACCATTTGTGGATTTATTTTAACATATGGGCTGCTGTTCTATTTTACTTTAGGTTCGTTTGGGTGTGTGGTCATGTAGGTGTAAATGAAAATCTAAGTTTTATAAGAAGGTAGTGCTAATGACATAGTGTCACCTGCTTGTAGTGTAAAATATTAATGAACACTTTCAGTTTTCCTGCCTATTTTTACATACACGAGTTTTAATTATCCAAAGAAGACATACAGCACATACAGTATGGATCTGTGATTTTGTGCTAGTCGGTTTGTGTGTGTTTTGTGTGTGAGTGAGTGTGTGTGTGTGTGTTGTGGAGTGTCAGGAAGCTACGAGCTGTTGCCATTCCGGTGAGCAGCCCACACAAAATGCACCAACACCAGTGTGACAAAACATTCAAATAAATTGCTGTCAGGCTGCCGAAACACCAAGTGCAGCGATTTTTATCTGACATGTGGAAGACCCAGACATGCAGTCCTGACAAGTAACGCCAGAGCACCTGTGAGAGACGAGCGATAAAAATCAGGATATGCCTGATCCTCGGCATAACAATACCTATCATTACTTGATATTATTACTCTTCTTTAAGAGAGAGCTCAAGATAGAAAGATAGCATGAACGTGTTGGCTTTTTAAAGTCGAGGTAATAAATGATGTTAGACCATGTTTCACTTACCTGCATTTAAAATTACAGTTAAATTAAATGATGCAGTCTGATGGCATACATTTATGCAGATTTGTTCATTAAACTGCCATGTTTTTGTTTATATGCTCATTGCAAAGAAAAACCATAAATTATATTAATACAGCATGATTTGTGTTAAGTTTATTATTGAGAAAACACAAAAATATGTAAAATTAATATTTTTTTTGTTAAATTAATATACAATTGAAGTAGTTTTTTGTTGAATAAGAGGTGTATTGTTATCATTAAAAGCTGAAAACCTGTGAGTTATTCAGCTTTTAAATTGTGCAGATTGAATATAATTCAGTGCTACTAGTGGATTCAGCTGGTGACATTGTCTGACTTTGTTTCACTTTTCAAAGCAGCATGGAGGCACAAACAAATATTAAGTGAGTCTGTGTTGCTTCACTTATTTTCATTCAGTCTACAAAATTGACTCGGTAATTCTTAAATCCAATTGAGTAGAAAAAAAGCTTTTTAGAAACTCTGAGACAAAGGGCTCACAGTGGAATGCGCCATCCATTCTCTACTGTATTGTTATTTTCTCCCTTATAGGTTACTAATGAGGAATCGGCCCTCATTATGATTTTAAGGATGAGAGAGGAAAGCTTTTAATTAATGATATGTAAATGGTTCTGAATTGATTATGTTAGAATATCAAGAGAGATGGGTAGAAGCTGTGGTGTAATATATTTTAATTAAGAATTAATTAAAAATGATGGCAATTTTATAGAGGCTCCCAGAAAATAGAAGAATTTATTCTCTGTCACAAGTAAATCAGCCCTTGATTAAATAAACAGACACATGCTGTATTCATTGAATAGTTATATTTATACTTTGCCAGGAAGAATTATCCAGATTAAAAAAAAAGATCAGTGTGGTATGTCAGTGGTCGACCACAAGCTGGGTTCTCTGGGGTTAATGGTGATTTATCTCATTCCTAATTCATGAGATCCTCCTGGTCTGTGTTAGGTGGATCAATAAAGCTGCGTTTCCTTTTTGAATTCAGTGTCTACAATTAGATTTGCGACGTAAAACACAATTATGAGTAAGACATGAATGCATGTTTTTATCACTTGTGGCAAGTGAATGTGTGCCCCAAAAGATATCAATCTGTTTATGAGGTAAAAAGATTTGTGTGAAAAAGATGAGTTGTGACTAGACGTGGACCCTAGTTAACCTTTTTAATTGCTATCTGCTTTCTTTCATTCATTCTTCGGGGCAGAGGAAAACAGAAGACGTTGGCTGCATTAACAGCGTGCGCCACTATTAAAGGGAGAGAGGTCTTTGTTTTCTGCTAACGGTGGCATGCATGCTCTGTGCTAAACTCTGCGATCAATGGCAGAGAGGCTGCTATCACAGCACTCGGAGCAGGCGTAGCTCAGGGGGGAGGGAAGAGGGGTCCCTGGTGGTTCATTTTGATTGGAGCGCAGAGTTTTGTGTTGAAAGGCGAGGGAGAGACAGGCTGTTGGAAGTAAATCCCCCTGGATCAGTTAGAGCTTTGCAACAAAAACACCTTGATATTCCTGGGAACATTTGCTTAGGAAAAGAATGAATTTAAATAAATGTGCAACGGGAGAATGAAATGATCTAAAGCATTTCAGAACGTTTGTGTGTTGAGACAAAGCTTGTGCATCTCAGGTTTGTAATTAATTTAGAATCCTCACTTCAAATCACAGTAAATTGCTGCAGCATAAAAAATGGAAAATCAATGTTACTGTATTTGGTCAATATACTGTTACATATTCCTAAGGAGCATTTTTAACACATACAAATGTATGGCAGAAGAAGGCTTTAAAGATGGAGAAAAGTAGATAACATTAAAGGCTGAATAGTAGACAGTGGCAGTGTATAGAGTGTGCAGCAGAGGAGAGGTTTATATGCTAACCAATCTGTTACGGGTGGAAGGGAGGATGTGCTGCTTGAGATAGAGGGAGTGTTGAATGGGTTATTAGTCCGAGTCCCCCCATACCAGGTCACATGTAAAGCCTTAAAGGCATCATGAACAGTGATGTGCACCCACACAATTTAATGTCTGTAAGTGCACACATATATACACATACATGATGTGCAGAGAGCCATGCACTCAGACACACACAGGGACACAGACGTGCTCATGCATGCATATATACACTGCATGCACACCAATGGCTGGCAGAGCATCTTCTTTTTGACACCTGCAACTAGTTGCAATACATCACTGTCAGGATCGCTTTCTCCACCTATCCGCATTTGCACGTTAGTTATCCACGGAGGCCTTCGTCAAAAAGTTGAGCAGTCTTGACATCAGCTCCCTAGTGGGAACAGAAAAGGTGAAGTTGTGCTGGGAGGTGCTATGGCGGGTGTCACCGCCGACTGTACGTTCTACACCCAACAGCATCCTAATGACAACTGAAGAGAGAAATGATGGTTTAACATACAAATATTATGCCACAATTAATTCTGTAATTGACAGGTGAAGTCTAAACCAGAAGTAAATTGTTTTGTTGCCTCCCTTTATCATTAGATGACTGCAGTGTGCATGTACTAGAAGAAATATTTTTGAAATGAATGCCTTGGAATGACATAATAAAAAGGTAGGGGCGCGTTATTCCTTTATTTAATTTTTTTCTTTTTTTGTGTGTGTTTAAAGTCTCTGGCAGTGAATGCTTGTAGTTGTGGATCTGATAGTGATTGTGTCTGCTGAGGAGGAGGTGAGGGCACGGTGCCTCCTGTGTGAGCTCACTGTGGAAAAGTGGAGAGTCTGCCAGTGGCACTGCTAGTGGTGAGCACCAACAGCTCCGGCCATGGCAGAGAAGAGGTGGGGACGGGGATGGGGAGGGGGTCAGCATCTGAACTGGCTGATGGGAGCCAGAACATGAAACAATGCCGGGGGAACGTCTGGTGGGTTCGCTGCACAGAATTACAAGCGAGGGAGCAGGCCTGCTGAGGCAATTACAGCTTAATGGGGTCATTTGGAAGGCAATTGCCAGGGGTTAATGTAGTATGGAGAGATGAGGTGAGATTGAAGTGAAATTTTTGGCTAGAAAATGTGTTCAAATGAAAAGGGAGCAGGCAGACAAGTTGCACACTGATGGGGTGGGATGTTGATTGGGGGACCTGGAATGCAGGCTTTCACTGCCCCACAGATAGAATCAAGGTTTATTCACTCACTCAGTTCTTTGTAAAGCAGTGCAGGGGACAACATATATGCACATGAGCGCGTCCATACAATGATTTCAGCATCCGTCCTTCTCTTTTTCTATTACCAGCCCACGCATACTTCTCTAAGCTTCTTCTTGCTAGCTAAACTCTGGACAATTCCTCCACTATTCCCATTGCTCTAGGCTGTTGCATCACCTGTGATATTATGTTATATAGCGGTGGATATCAACCAGACAAAAACAGGCGAAATAATCCAGTAGAAGATGTGTTGAAGAAACGCCAAGAGGCACCTTAGAGAACAGGGATCAAAAGGATCATTATGTGCTGTTACGTTAGCCAGTTCATTACCTTAATTGCCCAACATAATCCTGTGTTGGTAGGGGGCACTGGAGCTTTGGGAAGGAGTCTTTTCCAGGACCTTCTAGTCCAGGTCTCATCTCCCTGATCCCCTGATCTGTAGCAAGCAGACCAATCATGCTAGCGCTAAACTTTGATCAAAGCCAAACTTATTTAAGGTCAGCCATGTGAGATCCCCTGGGAGCCGTTGTGTGCGCCGAAGCGGACTGCGATATAGGAAGTAGTACAGCACTGTGCCTTGCTGCTGCTGCCTGTGACCGTGCTGGATCACTGGCCAGCAATAGCATTATCATCAGCCCTTTCAAGTCTTCAGCATTTTTACGCGATTATGCTCAACAGTGGAACTTAACATCATCCATGGGTGGAGATTCCTTGAGAGAGCCCATTCTCTCTTACTCTTCTTTCTCTCTCTCTCTCTCTCTCCGTCTCTCTCTTTCTCTCTCTCTCTCTCGCTCGCTCTGTCTCCCTCTCTTTCTGTCATCTCTGTGAAGTCTATCCCCTCCCCTCCCTCCCCTTCCCCTCTACACAGGATTTTGGCCAAGAGCCGGCCACTTCAGTGAGGCAGATTTTCCCAGGCTCCCCAAAGGCTATTTTACCAGGATTCCCATTAGGTCTTTACCCATTACCAATGTTCCAAATCATTTACAGAAGAATCTATTTACTTTATGTGGTAATGGATTCATTTGACACGACTTGCTCCAAAGAAACTCAGCATTTAACTTCCCCCAATTGAATCTCCTAGTGCATTAGGTACATTTTTGGTTTATTTATATGTGTTTGTGACACTTGTCTTAAATTGTTTGAGACAAATTGTCCAAAACAATTTGAAGGTAAAGTTTGACTCGCAGTTTCAAATTCTCCCCAAACAATTTGAAGGCATAAATTGTCCTCACTCTAAGTTTTCCATCACAGTAAAAATTGCAGAGTGTAGAGGTGGTACAGCATTGTGTCAGTGCTGCAGGAAAAACAACCATGATGCAACTCTGTTGTCATTTTAGAGTGACAAATAGACAGTGGCAGACCATCAGAAAGGGGGAGAGAATGGAATGGTGTCACTGACAAACTGCTATGACCTTTGGGTCCTTTGGCCTCCAGAGTGCAAGGCGTATACAGTGTTTACCTCAGGTCAGCAGCAGTGTGAACATGCTGGTCCCCCTGTGGAGAAAAGGCCTACTGTGCTCATCAAAATCAATAAAAGTCAGATAACCTCCAGCCAAATTAAATGGATGTGTAGGAAATAAGAACAGAGTTGCAGAGTCTGCATATGCTTCGTCTTGCTATCGTTTTACATTTTCAAATAAAACAAAAATAACTTGGCCATACTAAGTCGTATTTAATTCCAATATGGTCTGTAAAGCAAAGCCTTTACAAGCGTATAAGGGAAGCTGGATGCCTAGAGCTAGTAAGCAGTTCTCATTCCCCTATTTCATGTCACCAAAGCATCCCATCAAAGCCAGCCTCCTTCCTGTTGTAAGGTAGGAAAAAAAATCAATGCTGCAATCTTTTCTTTTTGCCTCCTCCAATCCGTAATTGAAATGGAAAATCAAATGAACGGCAAGCAGATAATTGTTTTATCAATATTCCCTGCTTGCCCTACAAGGGTCAGTGCAGAATGATCATGAGTCGGGGATATGACGAGGACAAAATGTGAAATTGAACAGCTAGGAGGCAATAAATCAGCCTTGACAACTAAGAGTGACCAGCATGTAGCTGCAGCAGGCAGCTCTCCCTTCAGAATTTGTCCTAAAGCTGTCTACACTAAATAGGGAATATTCATCTCATTATTGTTGCACTTAATATTGCTATCAAATATTTTTCTTAGAGTCCAGACGGGAAGTCAAGGTCACTTGTGCTATTATTGTTGTCATTGTTAGTGTGTGATATTGAGAGTATAATAGAGGGCAAAGCCATATGGTCTTCTGGGCTTATGAAGAGGCAAAGAATAAATTTAGTCATTTGTTAGAGTGGAAGAAAGAAATGTTATGCAGTTTGGTTTCCTTTTGACATGTTCATAACTATTACTGCTGCTTATAAATAGCTGTTTAATGTTTGGAGAAAAAAAAAGTGTTGTAGAAAAAAAACCAAGAAAATCATCACCTTCTCTTCCAAAAAGAAAAAAACAAACCACTGTTATTACCAACAATAGTGCAAACTTCTGATAGATATTGTGCTAATAGTTTCTGTAAACACAGATATTAAATCATTTTTACAACTGTCAGGATTCAGACAGTGAAATGGTTGATGTTTACCTTTGTTTGTGTTAGAGAAGAATAGATTGATTTCATTATAAACTTAATCAAACTCAAAGTGTAATTAACTCATGAAAATACCTGACAGAAATATCTGGATGATTAGTCAATGTAAAAATGACATTTAATAGTGACTTATGACTTTCTACAAAATATATTTTATGCATATTTTCTCTGTTTTCTGCTATATGTCTTTAAATAAATTCATTTAGACAGCTAGGCCTTGTAAAAACTGCAAATAAAACTGTTGCCAGAAAATCGACATCCTAAATCATGTGACGTCCCTTTCCATCTGGCTCATCCAGTTGCAATGCATTGACAAAAATATGAAATTGATTTGGTTGAAGGGTGTTAAAGAGCCGACAGGAGAATGTCACAAACAATGAATGGTCACAGCTTGGAGGAAAATCAATGACAGAGGTTGAAGCCAGTCTAGAGTGCTACTTGGCAGCGTTACACTGTTCCTGGAAAAGAGCTGTCTGCGGGCCTAGGTTGTCTGATCTGAAGGAAAACTTGATAGGTTTAATGAAGGAGGATATGAAAAAAGTGACAAGTGAAATACAGATATGAGAGCGAAGACTGTTCGACTTCAGTGTAGGTGGCAGCTATATGTGCTGTGTGAAAGTGGTTTTAATCTGCTGCTGATGGCTATACTTCATATGCATATGGGGGATTGTAATGCAGAAACACAGACTCACTGGTAGCTCTAAGGGCGATGGATATTCCCTTATAAAATCTTTATGTATATAGGATCATAACATTTGGAGTACAATTTTAGAGAAAAGTAATTGCATAAATCATAGTGTCAATACATGAAAAAGTATCTTGGTTATGTTAATTTCACTGTGTAGATTATGATCTGTACAAGGAGGGGAAAGAAGAATTGGCAGAGTGTCTTTCAAGTGGACAAAGTGATGAAAATCCCCCCTACTTTGTTGGGATTGCAGTTGTAAGCTTTGCACCATATGCTACTTTCCTCTTTAGCTGGGATTATGCCATCATTATTGCTGATAAAAGCTGTTTACTGCCTTGGCTCCAAATCGATGCTCGGGGCGCTCTGAAACTGGCATTCCCTCTCCAGAAGAGTTCATTCCATGCCAGCTGCTCAGGATTCAACCCCTTTGTTTAAGATTTCACAGTTTTTGTAATGTTTATTTTCTATTTACTTTCTCCCCCATCCCCTCACACATGAGGGTTTTTGCTGCATAAACATATGTTCGTAACAATTTGACATTTACATTTGATTTGCTTACAGCAAATTGAAGGTGGCTAAGACATGGCTGCACAATAGTCTTGGAGCTAAAATGTCTGGTTAACAGAGACCTGACTGAAAAAAAAATAAAAAATAAGCATGCTTTTACTACAAAGCACATTGAAAAGGCTGTGGATTTGGAGCAGTATCTTAAAGTGGACCTTCTCACAGGGTTACCAATCAATGGCATAATCACTCAGTGCAGATTCAGCTCGACAGCTGTGTTAAGATAACAACTGGTTCTCATGACTATAGCGGCCCCCATGACCTTGTGTGCCTCAAATTAATAATGTAAAATCAACACAAGACAACCACCCCCCTGGTTCCCATGCAGACAATGATGAACTACCTTTTTGCTTCGCCATCAAAGGCCACTAAGACTAAGTCATGTTTCAAGGCATAGTCTATAATGTCAGGTTTTTTTTTTTTTTTAACTTGGGCTCCATGTCCCTTAAATAATGTCTCTTACTCTTCCACTACAGCTCCCTAGTACCCAGGGAAATCATACTGATCAATATTTCCCATTTTAGAGGAACAGCAGCAAACATTCACACAGGATTTACTGTAGCTCTCTGTTAGACTTTAATCAAGCTATAATTTAGATCCAACAAACAAAGGTTCTGTTAAAAATAAATGGAAAGTCTTATTTGCAATTTTCAAGATTTTGTGTTTTATCAGGTTTATCTATCTATCTATCTATCTATCTATCTATCTATCTATCTATCTATCTATCTATCTATCTATCTATCTATC
>JAPQRQ010000028.1:18309764-18359383 GCA_037367365.1 Apogon talboti | reverse complement strand
TGAGTGTATTGGTCGTCACACATGTGCGTGCATGCATTCATAATGACTTCACAGGGCATAAATCAGAACATGCTATCTCAGTACTTCTTTATATTGGTCAAGGGCCATTGAGCAAAACAGCTTAATGCGCCCTTAACCATTTCAGTCGTGGCAGGAAGTGGAAAGACTGCTGACTGGCTGACACTGAGGCTGACACTCTCTGCAGTCTGTTGTTTAATCATAACAAGTGTAAGGTTCTATTAAAAGTCAACAAAAAATACATATAAATGAGATGCCAGTTATTTTTATTTGTGGTTTTTTCCGTCATTTGATGGGCTACCGCAAAAATGTCAAAATTGTAGACGGTACGATAGCCTGTTATTCACAAATGATGTTCTGTTTGCAAATCAGTGTTCAGTGTCTTGACCTGTAAAAAGTGATGCAACCTTAAAGGTAAAAAAAAAACAACCACAATGATAAATGAAGTGTTTATATGGTCTCCTTATTCCAAGGTTTTGGCAGTTGATATTCCTTTCATATCTCTTGGGTATTGTGCAGCAGCTTCTCGTTCATGCATGACTGTCGGCACACAAACTCAAGCTTAACCCCATCGAGGGAGTCGTCCCAGAGCTCCCAGAGGTTTACCGAGCTCAAGCAAGGATGTGGGGGGACTGAGCCGAGCTGAAACAGATCCCTAATGAACATACAGTTGAAACCAGCCATAATCAGAGTTTTCATCGGTTACATACTGCACATATACATACACTGGTTGTATGATGCGTTGCAGCTTTTCCCTAATAGCTAATGTTGTGTGCAGTGCTGTGTGCAGTTTCATAATTGACTTGTGAATGGCCACTGTGCATATTAGCGATTTTAAGACTGGAACGAGTACATGACATTCGGGTCTCCTATGATCCCTGCTTTAACTTGCTGCTAACTGGGTGACCAGAGTGCAGACTGTTGTTGACTGTTCTCCATGGCAGGTGGTGACAGAGCATGTGTGGTCCCCATCACAGGTGTGTGCAATTAGCCTGACAGCTAGTCCAGAATTGCCGTGAAATAAGACCCTTTACTGTTTATGTGACTGAGTGTGTGTTTTAGGTGCCAGCTTTTGTGTGATTATGTGTGCATACTAGTTACTACCAAATATAAACTGCTGGGCTGCCACAAGATATTTAACAATCCACCGCGGAGCAGCAGTGTTAGATGTTAAACAGTGCACGGATCCAACGGGTAGTCTGGTTGGAGAATGTGTGTGTCATTTATTCAGCCTTCTGTGATGGGTTATGGACTTGGAAGAGAAGAGAGGGTAATGTATTGGAAAATATCCCTTTCAGCACCTCAGCATTACTTGTCATAGGTCAGGCTTAAAACGTAGCTTGATACAGTTATTAACTCTAATCTGGGCATAAACACAAATCCTCAAGCACCAGCCCAATTAATAATTTGCATAATTAACATGCATTTTAAATAGAGGCTGGTCTTGTCGTTGCCAAAGCAAGGATGAGGGTAATTAGGGCTAACGGAGCAGTGCCTAGGGCCCTTACCCGCGGACGTGCTGCAGTCGTTTCCAGCAGAGGGATTGACAACTGCAAGACAAGCTCTCTCGGCTTAGAGCGAAAACCCCCTTTGACAGAATTAATAGTTGACAAACTGCTCCTAAAGCCCTGGCATTGTTTCTGTCAGTTGTTTGGTTTGATGTCACTGTTAGACATTATAAATCAATAGTGTCAGGATTTAGTAATGTTTATAGCCAGCCATGGTTTATTATTTCATGTGACTGTCATGGACAAATAGTATTTATCATAGCTGTCTATAAATTACTGCAGACAGACTGTTGGTTTACCCAAACCCACTCTGCTCTTACAGGGCCCATTCCAACGTCCACTTACATATTTAGAGTAATTTATTTTCTCAGCCATAGGCCCACATTAACCCTCTGCTTTCTCGCAGTCCTCTGAGACTTATTGTGATTTGATTGCCGCGCCTCCACCGACACATTAACACATCAAAAAAAGCTGATCAAAGCTCGTTCAGAACTGCTAGTTGCATCTACTCCGAGACACAACATATTTTACCAGCTATTTGTGTGACTTTTTAGAAGGTCTTAAATTCTTATAAACAAAATGACAGCCAGCTCTTTTTTTCCTTAGGAATGAATGAATGATTTTGCATTTGTTTATCCAGAAATAAGTCATTGTATATTGGTCAGGTAAAAAAGTCCTGCTTAATCAGCGTCACGGTTTTATGTGACGAATTTACAATGCATTCATTCAACCAGCTGGCTTTCAATGGAACAAAATGGTCTTAACCTTTGCATCAGTGCCACACTCATCAAAAACAATTAGAATCATCACTTTTAATGAGATGATTGATTGGTCAGCTTTCACAACACAGAGCAGGAGCACAATTGCTGTATCCAGTGATTGATGCTATCAGGTAACATTACTTACATTAACACATGGATTTGTCTTGTTTACATTCTCCATCATAATGAATACATACTATAACAATGAGACATTATTGACCAATGGGCTTTGTTTTCAGCGGTTACCTGTATTGATGGGTTTCATGGTGGTTTCTAATTTAAATAAACAATTAAAAAGGTGACTGGTTTGATAACCCGATTTTAGTTTTAAATAAGATGTCTTTAACGTCTTCTCTAAGGCTGTGGAAAGATTTTGGCGAAAACTAAAAAGAGAGAGTAAGCTGAGCTGAAGCGGTGGTATTGATCAGCTGTGCCATTGACTATAAGGTCCACTTTCAGCAGGGAGGTCATTAGTTACTCCTGTGTGCTAATTCATCCCTGGGTTGAGGCGTATCCGTTAGAATGCTAATTCACTACTATGATCTGACAGCTGGGGTAAAGAAAGGGGCAAGCAGGCTGCCGCAGAGAGGCTTTGGGAGAAGGGAGGAGGGGGCTTCGGCAGGCATAGAGGACCGGTCTTGTGTTTGGTTAAAGGGGAGGACTTCACTACATGGGATGTGGCAGAGTGTGCAAGGAAAAAGGGGTGCGGAACTGACCCCTGCTGTCTTTACCCCCCAGCAGTAATGATGTAAAAGAAAGATGACATTTGGTGTCCACATTTAACTTGCATTTGCAGTCCACTTGAGAGGTCCAGTATGCGTGACCTACCTTGATTAAGCCCGGGGCTGCCTAGGACTGTACCCTTTAGACTGAAACAAAAAGTGGAAGCTCAGAGGAGAAAGCTGAGCCTGTATAATTGGGCCAAGTAGAGCTGCGGGAGGCAGCCAGTCTCCGCTTTGCCTTTTGTATATTCATGACCCCCCCGACTTGATTGATGGAAGGATAGCATTTGGTGACACTGTCATTTGCAAGTTGAAAAGGTAGTGCAGTGGCTGGAGCGGCGCTGTGGCTGTGCCTTAGAAGGGGCATCGAGAGGAGGCTCATTTCTATGCTGATGATATCCAGCCCCCTCTCATTTTCTTTGTCTCCGTTAGAAGGACATCTGCTGACAACACAGAGTTTAAAAAGAACCAAGTTGGAAATGAAAGGATGGAAAGAAACATACATCTGTGTGTTTGCATGTGAAAAGCGCGTGGCTGAACCTTGATTTTAATCAGTACAAAAGTTTGCTATTTGATATCTGCATAATTGTGTCTCACATTTCACTGGAATTGAGCATTTTGAAGCAGATGGTTTAAGAAACACATTATACAGTAATAGGAAGACTTGTGTAGACTGGGTTTTGATGTTTTGGCTTTGAACTTATTTTATTTTTGCTGTCAAAGAATCTAATCGCTAAACATTAGGTTCAGGTAGCTTTGATTGTGGCAGATCAAAATCATATCATGTATTTTTTTGAGCAGGTACGCCACCCATTTCTTTATAAAAGGCTGAAAGTTGTTCCTGCCGTATTGTTATACAGGCCATTGTTAAGGTAATTAAAGATGGGTGGTTAATCCTCTGTTTAATGTAACAAGCCTTGTTTCAACTCAATGAATAAAATATATGACAGATAGCTATTATTATTATTGTTATAATAATAATAATAATAATTATTATTATTAATTTCACAGTTTCTGTTTATTTATAATTTTCTAAATTAATATTAACGAGAGTATGTTCTTACTTTTGACGATTATACCTATATCATATGAAAATGTGAGTTGTAATACTAAACAACTGCACAGGTTCAACATTCTCATGGTTTGATAATGAATTTGACCCTTCGAACTAGAAATAGCAAGTGTAACATCTGACATGTGAGGGGGACTTTCAAAGCCACGCTATGTGCGGCTGTCAGAGACATCCAGAATGATCAATTCCTTGAGACACCTCGGCTATCCCTTCACACAACAATCTACACTTATCAGAGTCACAATTTATAGCCGCAGTGTGAAGTGTGTGCCTGCAACTCCCATCTTTGTATTTACACCAATTAGCACATAAACTCTAATTACCGAGATCAAGGCAGCCGGGAGTCCATAAATGCAAAGCGACACGGAGAACTAAGTCAGCTAACAGAGAGGGAAGGTGACAATAAAAAGGGAAGTATCAATTAGGCATCAATGACGCGATGATGCATGTGCGTGCTGGGAGGTGTCACACAGAGGGAGGAGGGAGTGTGAAATGTGTGGGGGCAGCAGGGTCCACGGAAAGTTACACAGGCTGTGGGGTCTTGTAACTCACATGCTGACACACTGCGCTGTGACACGTCGACTGTCCAACACATTTCCATATTAACACCACGGTACAATCAGGCACCTCTCTTGTGTCTCAGTGAAAAGTAGTATTTATCACAGCTTTACGGCGTATAGGGTAACAATTACCACATACTAATTTAAGGGGCAAGTTGCCAAATCAAAAGGTATAAAACTAAGTTCAAAACAAGTGCAAATTAATATGTTGGAAAGGGTCATTACAGAATCACTGTAAGTTGGAGACAGATTTGACAGTTTAAACTTGTGTTTAATTATAGAAACCAAAAGAAAATAGAGGCATCTTATAATGACTGAACATGGACTCATAGACCATGCTTGAACCTCAGGTTAATCCCAATAAATTGAACTTGATCAAAGACCATAGCTGTAAAAAAGTATGGCTCTGCACATTAATCTAACAAACGCATAAAACAGGACTGGCTCAGCTCTATAAATTAAACTCTGGCTGCAATAATGCTGATCAGGGGAAATTCTGCCAGCATTGGCTCAACGGCCTCTGTATGTCTGTAGTCTTGTTATCCCCTTGTCTTGATCTGGAATGGTGTTATCTGTTCCCTCTCGCTGTATTGCTTGGATTTTGCAGGATGGCCCAGTGATGGATTTGCAAAGAGGCTGTTTACAAGAGAGTGTAGAGCATTAAAGAGCTGCCAGAAGGCCCATTAACATAAATGTTTAAATCAGACACACAAACTTATGCAGCAGAAATGAAGATGTTTCCTGCATTAATCTGCTACATTTGCCTTTGGCTCGTCAATTAGAGCCCTCTCATCTCATCCACCTCGCGTTCGACCCCCTCGCCCTGTGACCATTGTTCACAGGAACAAAAGACCTGAAGGAGGAAAATCATTGCTGAAGCAGCAGCTTTCCAAAGTAAACTTATAGATTCAGAAAAATAAGTGTCATTCTCTTTAAAGTCTGCAGCACTGATGTGAGATCTTGCAGACAGTTGACTTCTTCTTTTTTTCTCTCTATCAACACGTGGAATGTTTAAGCTGCACTACTGATTTAAAGCCTTGTAAAAATGTCTGATTTTAAATACTGTTTGCATGCGGCCCCATGGAAGACATTTCATACTCAGCAGATTTACATTATAGCCATTATTATGATTTTATGATGCTGAAGCTTTAACAGCTATTTCCCTAAAAGTGCTTGGGAATCATCAGAGTGTTTGCAAGTGTAAATATTTGCCCACTATGTCTGAGTTTCTCTCACACCGAAAGACAGAAGGTCCCACACTCAGACATCAACAATCGCTTTTCTCAAACCCAGGAGTTAAAGACATCTTTTCTCTACGATTCAGAAACAGTTTCACAAACTTTATAGTAACTAAGAACTAAAATGTGAAATGGCTGGATTTATTTTTAAATTACTCTAATAAAGACAGTTGTGTGTAATCTATCATAGGTTTTTGCTTTTTGCAGATCGAACATTGTTGACATAAGGATAAAATGACAGAGGGAGAAGAAAGCAGACGCCCATTTGTATTTTCTCTCAGTTTAATTCACTTTCATTGTCTTAATGTTGCTCTTGCAGACGTGGCACATTTTTAAAATATAAATAGTCACCGTTTGCTGCATATTTCATTTTTCTCTGTCTGCTTTGGAGCCTCTGCGAACCTGAAAGCACTACTAGAAGCAACTGTATGTGGCTGAGACAAATAAAGCATGTGAATTGATTCCTCCATCACCTGGATAGGCTGTTGATTTTGGGGAGAGTTATCGCTGTTTTCCTAAGTGTGGCATGGAGATTTGCTGGAGGGCTGAGTGATCGATTCAGCCGCCTGGAGCATCCTAGTGTGTTTATACATGGCTTGTATGGCAGCTTTCATAAGACATTTACCCCATGATTTGCGATGAGCTTATGTGTGAATAATTAATGGCAATTAATCCTTAATTACAGTAATTAGGCAAGTCACAGGAAATTAGGCTGCAGCTGGAGAAGCCCGTGCCTAGGAAAGGGAGGACTAGGGCTGAGAGAACGTGCCATTTAGTGACAGTGGAGCTGTGGTACAATGATTTTGTGGCAGGCCTGCACTAGTGTGTTCCTTGCCAGCAAAGATAAGGCTATAGACAGACACAGATGCTGCTGGACAGAGAGCTTCTCTATGGCAACTCAAGCCTGGATAGCAATCACATGCACAAAGCAGAGTGCACACCCAATAAAACCTATCTATAAAAGTCCCAGTTAGGTGACCTGTAACCTCAACAGCACTTAAATCTCTCAGTTTTCTCCAAATTACATGTTAAGAGGTAGTGAACCACTTCAACAGGTTGTGACTGATGAGCAAACAGTAATTGGTTAATGCTACACGTTGAGCTCCGTTTTTTCTCACTTTTATAAAACTAGATTTACCACTTATTGCGGCCCCGAGGCTGCACACTTTAGCACCCGATGTGCTGTTAACACTAAGTTTATGAATCTACTGTGGCTGGAAGGAAAGGCAGTCTAAGAAATATTTATTTGTACCTCTAATAAAACAATTAGCCTCCTTAGAATTATTAAAGGAAACTACACAGGGCAGAGTTGTTTGGTTGCTGATTTCATTGTTTGGTAATAGCAGCAGAGAGATTAGGTGGATGTGTTCCCGGCAAAGACAGAGCAGAAGAATAGGGACGAGGCTCTCCGTGTCTTGCTTGGAACTCATTTGTGCTTTTCCATGCTTGCCTTGATGAATTTCCGCTTCTTTCTGCTCCTGTTGCTTTCAATTACACTCTTATTCACAATCCTAATTGATATGCCAGTCTCAGTAGATGAACCATGGACTTTTTACAGTCCATTTTTCTATTCTTAGACCAACGTTTCTTCATGACAAAATGAGCCAATGGATATCACACATGTGAATTTTTGTCTTTTGTTTTCTGCAGACATTATTACTCTATTGTACAACATTATGATAATGTCTTGCCTGATTAAAATCATTTAAATGTACCTTTTATACCTCTTTAATCCATCACAATTCACATTTTTGCCTTTGTCTTACTTTTTCTAAATGTAATATATGGCTTTTGGAATTTTTGTGGGTCTTCAGCAATTTTTTATGCATCCACAATCGTCATCTCCTTTCATGCAGTACGCACTTTTTTTTTCCTTTTTTTCACAGGAGGACTTTTAAGCTAACAGGGAATGTAAGTGAGTTGAGAAGGCATCCAACTGTGATATTACATTAACCCATAGTGCTTGGCCATGTCTGTCAGTGGCTGCAGAATAAAGAGAACATGCTCTGCTCTACTCTTTAGCCTTCAGAAGTGCTATTAGAAATAATGAGGATTTATAGTAAGATAAAAGACGCTTTCTGAATTTTGAATAGCTGGTCATATCCCACCACTAAAAGCTAAATAAGGATCATTGGTGATGCATACACAGCCACAGTAATATGATTAGTTTACATATTATATCATATATTACAGAGTCCCAGATCTCTCTTGTATTCAGAAACAGTCTGGATGTTCAAAACCTGATATTGCCCTTTGCTCTCATATTGTGTATGTAATAAAATCTTTTAATCAGAGCTCAATGGGCATGTTATGTTGTTTTACAGCAGGGCTCAGCCATTCAATAAGAAACTGCTCTGGTGTTATATTCACGGGCCCTTGCTCTCCCCTTCACTAAAAACACAAGCAAGAAGCCACTGAGTAAAAGTGTGTGGGTAACAGTACCTGAACACCAGCAGGCTTCTCACTATTGCAGGAGGATGCTGCTACAGTGACAAGGTCAGCATGTTCTACAGGCCCCGCACATACATTCCTCACTATAAGTAATATAAATGAGGTTGCGTTAGCTGTAAACTCACAGCATGTTGCCTGTAAGCTAAAGGGTAACTGCACAAGAGCAACGCCTCCAAATTTCCTCTTGAGCACGTCTGACTGTACATGGGAGTCTGCAGAATGAAAGATGAAGCCCCCTACCTGAGCGTCCTGTATGGAGGTTTTTTATATATATATATATATATATATTGGATATATAAAGAGAGAGAGAGTTGAGCAAATCACAGTTATTTCCATTTTTCTTAAAGTAGTTAAAATGCAAAGCTTGGATAAAAAATAAATAAATAAAAGTCCCTGCTAGAATCTACTCCATGATGTCTGTGACAGATATATATAGTTTATATGCAACATTAGCATGAATCCATAAACCCAGCCAAATTTGTTGGGCATACAGCTTTAAGTGGGAGCAGCAGAGTTTGTGTTGTTAGGGGCATTCTTGTATCTACAGTGGTGTTTACTCACATTGGCAATTAATTATTAATGCAGAAGCACTGAGAGGTTACAGTGATATGGCGCTCAGGCTTTCCAAGCACTGTCTATATATGAACAGTCAACATAGTGAGAGCTTCAAAGCAGCCCTCTGAAATGTTTCAGACTCTCATGGAGAAAGCTTATTACAGTTGAAATGTTTTTCTAGGAGCCCCAGATATTCTTTGTAAATGCTATTGCCTAGAAAATATGGGGTATTTTTGTTTGTCTATATCAAGAGACATGCAAACAAAGAGACAGTCAGCACTTGCAGCTTACTTGGCGTGAGTATTGCAGTTCACAAGCGAGAACTTGTTTGTGCGAAAAACTGTGAAGATTTGACAAAAAGCTAAGATGTAGAATTCCATTTTCCATCCCTTAAAATATATATATTTATTTTGGTAACACCGCTCATCATGCTTGAAATGTGCACAGTGCCAGGTTAATCAATTTCTTCCATTAATCATAGATCATATGTCTGCAATGGCGCAGGCTGTGAGGGTGTTAATAATGAGTCTGGAGATAAACATCAATTGGCAATCTTTTTGAGGCATCTTTGTTGCCTGCAGAGCCCTCCTGATGACACCTCTGTGGATCTGCTAATGGAGGAGGACCTGTAAGGCAATCCCCTGGCCTTTGTCTGACCCCTTTGTGGAGCTGAATTCTTCAGATGTTTGCAGGATCAAGTCACTTAATCTGTAGCACAGACTAGGGCCAGAAAAAAAGAGGACAGGGAGAGCATGGGAGAGGGAGGAGGGGAAAGGGTAGCAGACAAGCGCCTCACTCTGTCTGAAGGCTGAGCATTCAGTGCGCAGGGTAAAGAACTGCAAATGTCTGCCTGTTCTGTTATGCACCATTGTTTCATACAGAGCTCGAAATAGACAGAAACAGTGTAGCAGCCGAGCTCTGGCAGGCAGCGCGTTTTATTACTCCTAGACCATAGACTTTAGACATTAGTGAATATGGCTCATTAAATGGCATGGAATGTTACCATTTTACATAATTCCTTCAGTATCGTTGTTGTAAATGAAATCCTGTTTCTGTCCCTGACTGCACTCCAGTCACTCAACACCCATTACAGCTTTCCCATCAGGTCCTTGCAGTCCTTGAAAGCAGCTATCTATAATTTCAGGTCTGTGTCACACACACAAAAAAGTGTGCTCTACAAGCCTTAATGGTTTGGCGTGGTTGATGTGGAAAGGATATAGCACAAATAAGAGGAAATCTGAAGGAATATCCGAGAATTAGGCAATGATGTATTCAGATGGCTGAGGAAACCAGGGTGGGCAACAAATATAAATAATGTATGTGGCAGGGCTCTTAAACATAAGCTGGAATTTGCTCCCGTACTTTTTGTTCTCAATCACCTTGATGAAACAATCCTGAAGCAATGGCTCTGATGGCTGTGTGAATGAGACCACTGACAAGCTGATTTTCCACCCCTGGCATGAGGCTGCTTTCTCCACTTAATGTTCTTCGATAAAGTGTTGCACAGAAGTAAACTAGAAGAGCCTCCACTCCTGACACATGTGACAGTATTTGCATCAATTATGCAGTCTACGGCTGCGGCAGGAGGGAGCGGAAAGGAGGGGAGGAGATAGGAGAGAAAAGGGTTAGTGACAAGATGCAGAGGCAGAAATGAGAATTTCTTTTTAAAATGCATTCTTTAGAAAATAACATTCAAGATCATTTACATGAAAGCGGCTGCAGCAGTGAACTCGACAAAGCAGCAACAAAGTCTGTGGAGCGTTTTGACACTAAAGACTTTGGCAAACAGAGTACAGTATAATAGATAGTTCTTTGTCTCCTCTGTATTCACTGTACACTGAATATCTACCCTGAAGAGTACAGGAGGAGACAGTGAAATGAGGAGAGAGACTGGCTTAGAGAGGATAGAGAGCTGAGTCTTGAGTCCCTTATTGCTAAATTCAGTTGGTTGTACCAGGCCAAATAAGAGTTATAAATAAATAGTGCTTCACAAGGGTTGGAGTATGACTGACTGAGTGAACGTACATGGATCGTCTGTAAATGAAAAATCCCAAAATAAGATAATTTTTCATAGACGCTGTCCAAATGCAGCGAGAAGGGCTAAATATGTTTCTATAAATAATGCACATGTATCGCATTGGAAGATTTTCTCTGGCTAACAACAAACAATATTTGCAAATCCATGAGATTGTGATTCCGTTAAAACCACAGTAGCAGGGGGAGATGGCTGCTTATTGGCAGAAGGAATAACTTTTAAAACCGTGTCCCAGTTTCAACAGACTCCAGCACAGCATTTTATTTCACTGTGTCCAACCCTATTTCACATTCTACTTAAGTACACTTACAAATGTGCTGTGCCATGGTTTCTAACCTCGCATATACATGTGAATCCACATGCGCGCACAGACACACACACAGTCACATCACTAGACCTGTCACTGCCTTTTATCCATCGTCAGCCTTCAGCTGTATGGTTTATCCGTAGTGACACTATAGCAAAGTGCTTGACTGCTTTTTGCCAACAGACTGCAACACTTTAACTGTACTTAGTCATGCATCATTATGGCAGACTCAAAGCGGTGTGTCTGGGAACGCCTGCAGATGGTGGAGGCTGAACCATTTGGAACGGAAGGCTCTGTGACAATGATGCTTATTGCATGAGTAAGTGTGTACGGACACCGGAGTGTATCTATGCACTAGTAATGAATAGAAAAAAAACAGCAATAGGTTCTAATGAAAAGGCTGTACAGCTGCTAATTCAACAGGCTCGAGGAGACTCTGCTTTGTGCAGACGGTCTGTTTGTGTGTTATGATATATGAAATCTACATGTAAGTCTTTGTTAGAAGGAGCCTTTTATGTGTGTATTGATCAGTCATTGTTTACTCCAATCGATGCTGACTTCGTGAAATGCAGCCTCCTCTCTATGCTTTACAGAGATTTAACCCTCTTGCGCTGCATTTTACCGCTTTGTTCTCTCCTTCAAATCTTCCTCCTGCTGAAAATGTGATAGCATTACTGTCACTTGTCACTTTCTCTTTATTTCAACAGATGACAAAGCTTTTACATTCGGTATTCTCTTTCACACATGGGTATTTCCAACAGATCTCTTCTGCTATTGAAAGATAAATGTTAACTTCATTCAATTGAAACTCATTCAGGGCTCATACAAAGCTGGCTTCTTTATTCTTAAAGGAAATGAAGAAACCATTAGCAAAATATTCACTCACGGAGAAAGAGAATCTTATCTTTATTCCGCATGACCATGCAGAGCCATATTCCTTTTGACATCATTATGTAAAACCAATTTCTCTTTCATATCATTTCCGCCGTGCTGCATTACCACATCTATACACTCACTATTCTTTATTACAAAGTAGGTGGCCTAGAGGAAAATATATGCATTTGTTCCCTATGGCATAAAATATGCATATAGGTGCCTCATTTCATCTCCAATCTGTGTTATTCCTTTAAAAATTCACCACTGCCTGCAGTCCCTCTTTAATATTTAATTTGACAACTTTTTAATCTGTCTTTATGCGATGATGAAGTAATCGTCAGCTGTCAGAAAAATGATTGAGGTGTACAATGGGATAGAAGTGACTCATAGGTTGTAGGCCTTATTTGTTTTGCCTCAGCCCTAACCTAAGCTTGAGGGAACAAATTTCTTTTTCACACCCTAATTTATCTTTCATCTTTATTCATCTTTTCTCCCCGGCCCCACACACAAAGCAAAGTGTAACGTTCATGCATCATTCATACTTTGTTTACTAGCGTGCAGTTTGGAAATCAAAGTAGACCTTACTTGGTAGAGTATTTAAAAGACTGTATTTAAATGTGAGCCCATGCAGCTTTCCTCATTGGGTTTGAAAAGTCCTATACTTATTAGTCAGAACTGCAGAGCAATGATAATTACACACAGTCTTTTCTTAGCTCCTCTGATCTTTAACTATCACTGATTATCCATCAAGCTGGCTAAATAATTAGTGGGAATGTCTCATGAACGAGCCACCGACAGATGCTGTAACACCCACAAGGTGAACATGGGTGCACTTTCTCCTCAGTGAGAAGACCAAAAAGGAATAAACAAAACAAATAGATAGTGGAGCAACTCCAATGAATGTTACAGCGGGCTCAGATGAATGATCAGCTTCTGCTAACACTGTAGCACCACCTCTGCTGGCCTTTCTAGCAATCTGGCCATGTTGGGCCCCCACTGTGGAACAGCATGGCACTGGGAGTTGTAGTAGCCAGTCCCCCCATAGCCCCAGGCTGCCTCTACCTTTGGTATGCTACTCAAGGTTAAAGGGATCCCAGTTGGGTGTTTAACAGTGTTGTGCTCAGATCTGACTGGCTTTTTCCCCTTTTTGACACTATCTGGGCTGTGGAGAGTAAAATTGGAAAACTACTTCATCCACAACTGTTCCTGAAATATTTAACATTTTACATTATGCGATATTTGAAACAGTTTATCCACAGTGTAGATCTGTGTTTCAACTAAAGGATATTCTATAGCAGACCTTTATGCCCCGTGCCGCTGAAATACTCTTATAAAGTTGCAGGGGTAAGTGATTTGAACCATTTTACTGGGAGGATATGCTGTTTGCCATACACGTGCAGCTTTTGCTGACATTCATTTTGAAACCACTCGGAGCTACCACTTGCTACTCACAGTAACAATGCTGGAGGAAAAGTGCCTGCTGAGCTCTACAGTGAATATACCTCTGACCCAGACCGAGGAGAGGGAGATTTATGAAATCCACATGTTTAATACATTTCATTTTGTCCAAGGGATTTGTATTGCTTACCACAGTATTTTAGGGTTGAAACATTCTGTATAGTCACAGCTTGTATTGTCTGAGGAGAATAAACCCTGTCCACTTCTGGCTGCTGAAGATTTGTTTTATAGCACCTCCCTTTTCCTTACACACATCAGCCATGCAGTGTCTGAGGTATTGCATCTTGTTGTGCTGAGGTGTTAGGTATACACACCCTTAATCTTTAATGCATAATCCCCTGAAAATCCGCTACATAAATGAAAAAGATAACCCTCATATCAGTCCTGTGACAGAAAATAAGATAGCTAGGTAATTTAATAAAGGATTGATGCTGGCCCCGGTGTGATATGGTGTGTGACCTTTGTGTGTTCATTGTGTAGTTCGGAGCAATCGTGCCGCTGTTACCTGCTTGTAGAGGAGTTCTTCCTATTCTGAAAAACCCATCCAGGGAACGGTAACATCTGCGGCGACAAACAGGACGCACCATATGGATTAAAGCGCAGGGAGGGTAGTCACTGAAATATTTGCTTTCCCAAAGTGTTGACACAGTATGAAAAAAGGAGAACCATGGCTGTGCTTTCCCCCTGTAATCAGGTAGCAGTTATCGCAGTGAAGTGTTTGCCTACCTAATGGTGTTTCCATTTTGCGTGAGTCCGTGTCATCGGCTTCGCATTTGAGGCGCAGGCAGGAAGGATCTGCCTTCTCCCACAGTAAGTGCAGGCCTGCTGAGGCTTAGCATAAAATACTTGTGTGTTTGTTCTGTCTGCGCGAATCAACAAAGAGACAAACTGATGAACGGACTGACAAAGAGAAACGTCATAACCTTGGTCAGCCGCTGCTGTAGAGAGCGTTTAGCTCATTTAGTGGCTGACCACAAAAAGTCATAAATACTCTTCCCAAGGAATGCTTGTTTTACATCTAAAATGCACTTGAGGGTAATGTTGACAGATATAGCTTGTGACGAGTGATAGTCAGAATGTATGAGCGCCCATAATGCCGCTGTCAACCTCTGGTGCCAGACTGAAAATAAGCAGTTCACCTCTGTTTTCATTCAGGAGAGTGCAGCAGACAGCCCCGGCTTCTCCACTGTATTTATTGACTTGTTTTACTAGCCTGAAACAGGGTGCTTTTATACGGGCCTGCTCAGTCTTAAGACTCTCCAGACATTTACATTATTCCTGACTGAGTTACACACACATATAAAGGAGCACGTCCGCAGGCTAGGTTAGATATATGTTCTCTTTCCACCACTCTTTTTCTCTTACATTCATAGACACTCATACACCATTTTGTTACCCCACCATTTTAGATATTGTTACACTGCCCTTTCCGTCTATTATTAATGCATATTACACACGCGGAACACCTTTTTGTTTTGGGAAACTGATTTATTTCAACTAATTATTTGTCTTTTTCTGCTCTAAAAACAGATTCACTGCTTTCATACTGCATATTGAATATTATATATATATACTGTTTTCTGTTTATGCTCAATCTGATTCAGTTGTATAAAAGCACGGATTTCACGAAGCTCTAAAATTCATCCTTTGCTGACTAATCTGCGCAACTGCAGTAGAAGATAATGAATCCCAGCACCAGAGTCACAGCCGACACCATGATCCCCCCACCCTGCCTAAACCTCCAGCAGTATTTACATGATATTTCATTTTAGAATAAACCTCTTTTCTCTCCCACTGTGAAGATATTGAACTCTTTCACACAGATGTCATCTTAACCAAAGCTTATTAAAAAGATGGACATCAAAGTTGTGGGTGCCCATTTATCTTATAGCACTCTAATTGGCCACCACAGGCAAGAGAACAACTAACTCCAAAATAGGAGCCGTCGAGTGGTTGGGTTAAGAAGAGGATGTCTAAAGACCCTCAGTGGATTCATTGCCAATAAATCCTCTAGAATGGAAGCAGGGCTTTTCTAGGGGGTATGGAATTTCGCAAATACATTATGAAATGCGATACGCTGAATTAACTGAACGCTTATGGCCGAAGGGTTTGGTTTTTTTGTTCTGGTGTGTTTTGTGGTTACATTGTCCCATGCTTGACCTGCAGTGTCTCTGTTTGCTTGACATCATAACAGGCAACAGGAGGCAGTAGGCTATGCTCTGAAAAGGTCAGACAGTGAGGTAGCCATAAGCAAACTGAGATTGCATTTTGCGAGCTTTTATATAAACGGGATTGTTTTGAATTAACCATTCACAACAATGGATGAAACAGTTTATTTAGCCAGAGTCACTGCTACTCCATCAAACACCACACACAGGCCTGAGGTGAATAATGTATTATGTTTTCCACTCAAGTGGGCAATAAAAACACAAAAACAAAGTCATTAATTGCCCACATACAGTAACCAAATGCCATCAAGAGCCTGTGCTCTCATTAACCTGGCACCTAATTATCTGCCTCCAGTCTGAGTCCTGACAAGCCCCACCGTCTGAACCCTCAGCTTGGTTGTGTTGTGTTGTGTTGTGTTGTGTCAGCACTCGCCAACCGCAGCCAAGGCACCATTAGGTACAGAGAAGACAAAAGCTTCTTGCAAGCAAAGGTTCCCTCTGCACGCGCCGCCACAATGTTCCTCCTGTTAATGCCTTCCCTTCCAATTAAATCTGCAACTGTTAATTATTGTAATTATGAGAGTGAGCTCCCAGCTTTACACCCCCCCCCCCCAAACCCCCCAATCTCTCCCTGCCGGTGTGCAGAGACGCTACGGGAGATGTTGTGCTGCTTCAGTGGCGCCTTGTCTCTGCTCCAGTGAAGCCCTAGCAGTGTATTGGATGTGGAAGGGGACCTGGTACACATGACAGGGGTGACGTGAGGGAGATTGCACAGTTCATCTTGGATAACTGGGGAAGCAAGTTACAGCCAATAGCCACGCCTCCAGTCTAACTCATTAAATGGTGTGTAAAGTACATGCTGGGAATAATTAGTGCCAAATAACCTTTTCTTGCTACCTTGTTCACGGAATGTCACACAACAAAGTGAAGTATCATCAGTAGATGTACAATCAAAATATTCAACTGGTGAAATGACAGGTGGGAGATGATATCCTCACCGCAATCATTCACTAATTTGCTTATTCTGTTCTCGCCGTGTTCTTTAAGAGACAGTTGCAATGGATCTGAAGTGATGTGTTGAGTATAAGGAGAGCTGAAAAAGAGTGGATGGCAAGCCGGCTGCCTGTTAGGTCTCTGCGTGTCTCAACATCCTCTTTGGCCTGCTTCTGTCACAAGCTGTTGTTTGGCTTGGGCCTGATCTGCCCAGCCACTCCTTCCACTGCACTCTGCAGACCTTGCAGTAACCTGCAACATAAGGCTCAGGATTCTTCCAAAGACAGAGCTCTTGTTCAGGTGCGTGCAACCTTAGGCGCTGGAGGTGGATGTGTTCTTGTGAACTTTATCAGTCCTCACATAGGATGCGGTAAAAATCAGCATGTCAAGTGCAGTCATACTCTAGTGTCATAACCTGTTTCCTTGTAGCGGAGTCCTTGCACGCTAGCACAGCTAGCAAAGGGTTGCGGCTTTACAATTTGGAGCTGAATTCTCTCTATAAAAGACACTGAAGGAAAGAGCAGCTCCTTCTGCTTCAGGCAATGCAGCCTTTTCGTGGATACACTGCAAAATCTAAATGATGGACTGTCAACTCTCTTGCAGAAATGCCACTGTAAAAAATAATCTCTCTGGCAGTGGATCATGGTTGGCTGTATGCTACCAATGCCATTTCTTTGTTTATGTGAACATGTAGCCTTCACACGCACCCATGCAGACACGAGTGTATGCACGTTCACAGACACGCACGCATACATAGATGCACACAGAAAAACACACAACTACAAAACACACGGGCCACACAAAATGCTTCAAGCTCAAATCCTCTCTTTGGAGGCATACAGTGAAATATATGGGATTAATAACCTGAATAGCATTATTTTTTCACCTCTAGCCTTTAAAATAATGCATGCTTGGCTAGATGCGGATGAAGTTTTGCCTACGTATTTGCCTGGTTATCGGTGTGTACAGGACCTGCTGTGTGACCTGGTTTCATGCAATCTCCATCTTCTAATTAGGAGGCTGCAGAAAGGCTGGAATGAGAGAAGGAGTGATTAGTTGCCTTTGGGTATTTCGTAAGTGGCTTTCAGTGCCACATTTGCATTATTTGCTTGGGGTCTGAATAACAAATCAGCCTATCTTTGCAGCAAATTGAGGCTAGCAGCTAAAGACCATCAATACATGAAATATAAAATGAAACTGAAGAAAGGAAATAAGAAAAACATGCTAACACAATAAATATATATATAAATAGAAGCGCAAGATGCAATACATGTCTCGGGTTGTACTGCATGTAGGCTCCCGCACAGAGATTAAAATATATTTTTTGACTATGGCATTGAGTAAATTATTCTTTATGTTTGTCATAGATTTAGGATGTCCGCCTGGATAACACTTGAGTGTCTCAGTGAATGCAGCTCGATTTGTGACTAGCAGACCATGTGAACCATGTGCGCCCTATGTTGGAGCCCCATGCTGTATGTGTCCTGTAGGGTCAGTCAGAGTGCTGATCTGTAGCGGAGGTCCTGTCCACTCATTTGGCCAGTCTCCCCAACCGCTGCGTGCGGCCGACCGCCAGGCCTGGTCAGCCATCACTACACTACTTGGCCGTTTGCCCACATCGAGTCTTAGAGGGCAGGAAACAAAGCGGGCACTCACACGTTCACATATAAACACACACACATCACACACATGCACACATGATCACAGCGAGTGACAGTGGCTCTTGTTTACCCAGCCCTCCCACCCCTCCTCACTCTCCTTTCATCCTCTCCCTCTAGTCTGTCATGTTGTGTGTCACTTCCCACAAATGTCAGTGCCACCGTGGGACAGTGATTAATTTTGGTGTGCTTGGCAAAATGTCTTCAAGATGTTTGTTTGGGTTGTCTTTTCCCTCCCCCTTACCCACCCCCACTCCCCACATGTCTTGGAGTCGTGGGTTGAGAGTGGCAAGCCCCTCCACCCTCTTCTCCGCTCGCCTTTCGCGCCCACTGTCACAGCCTTCTCTTTGGTGGGAGAGAAGCGCATCATCATCGAGGGACAAAGGCTACCTGAACTGACAGAGATCTTCTTTTCTGACCAGAGCCACTTTTTGTCTTTCCCCACCCCACTCCGACCCCACCACCACCTCTATGTGCTGTCTGTTTAGTGTGTGCTGGTGGTGTATGATGGGAGAAGTCTTGACCCAGCACTGGGGGGCTGTAACACTTCACTGTCAGCGCGGCTGATTAGCTTATCACTCACCGCACTGGGAGGAAATACATCATCATTCTAGACAGGGATTCCCCAGTTTAGGGCCTATTCCCTGCCTCCTTTTACTCTGCATTTAATCACTAGACACACTGTCCCCTCCAGTATTTCAGCCTTCCCCCTGAAGCCAATCCTCAGAGGCACACAATGATGCATTTTCTTGTTTTAGATGTGACTTTAAAATAAAATCACAACTGTTGCATTACATGTGTGACAGCCAGTATTATTTACTTATTGAAATTGAGACACTATCCAATGATACAAACACAGGCAAAATTCTATTTATTTTGTGGGAGGAAAAGCAAAAAGAACAATCTTCTGAATTATTCTGTTCTGCTCCCTCAACAAAGAAAGAAACAAAAAGTGTTAAATGTGCATTGGCTTCCCCACAGTGTGGTATCAGGTATGGTAATTACTCTGCCATTAACATTGGGAATAGTTAATGTGTATTAATGTGTTAATGGCATGTTAATTACTGTACATGCAAGAGAGAGCCCGCAGGCATTCTCTCAGATTCTTTGTGCCATGTGGATGTAGGCCAAGCTTAAAAAAGACTTTAAGAACATCAGTGAAAGAGGATCCTTATGTTTCATTTGTCAGAACAAAAGATTTTCAATGGTAATTTGATCCAGCTCCCCGCTTCTGGAGCTGAAAGTCACTGATCCAGGCACCATGACAAAGGAGAGATGATATGAAGTCAAAGGAGACGTGGAACGCGGCTGTAGTGACACTGGCCTCTTTGTGAAATGGATACTCTAAGCCCTCTGTAGTCTCTAGTGTGTTGCTTTGGCAGCGGGTTTTAATAACACGGTGGATTAGAAGCCTTGGATCCTGAGTGCCAAGCCAGAGTTAAAGCTCACCTTGGACGAGCCTCAGTAACAGGCTACATGCCACAGTCCTCCTCCGACTCCCAGCCCTCCCTGCTCATACGTCTACTGCACGGCTTTAAGAGAGATGACCTTTGCAAATATTGACAGAAAATAAATTCTGTTTCGATTAGTTAGCTTTGGGAGACCTTTGTGGATCAATGCAATTAGATGAACAGAGTGTCAATATGTGGCTGGAGCCATTCACTAGAGGCACTGGTGAGGAGAGGAGCTTCAGGAGGTCAGGGTTACTTGTAATGAACAGGTTGTTTTGGAAGTAATAGTGTAACCATGCCAAACAGTTAAGCACACACGTAAGACCGTTTCACTATAATAGACAGCTACTTGTGATCTAAACAAAAACATCAAGCTACTGCAAAAAAGAGGAGCTATTCTGTAAAAAAAAAAAAAAGAAGAATGTTTGGCTTTATCTGCAAGAAGCACTTCTCTTCTAGTGTATTGTCTGGCATCTGACAGTGCAGAAGAATAAGGTAGAGAAGCCTAAAGCCACCCCTTCCCTCTTCAGCAGGCCACATTAACCCAGCAGGGCTCTGGCTTTATGGCTCTCCTGCTCACACTTCAGTGATGAGAGTAAACAAGCAGCGGGCCAAAGGTCAGCTAAGCCCACAGAATAAAAGAGGGCACAGGGGGAAAGAGGTGGGAGGAAAGGAGAGCGGCCCGAGGCAGTGCTCAGATCACTGTCAGGGCTTCAAGCAGGGAATGATGTACGAGACAACAGCCCCAAACCGGAAATGATTATAAACAGAGAACAGGGAGAGTATATGAGAGAAAGGGCTGCATTGTCTTTATCTGTCAAATTTGTTACTTCCTCGGATCAGATACTGACGGTGAACCAGTAAAAAATGAAAAGGAGAACCACCCCTGACTGATAGGGATGGATTAATCACAGTGTCTCTTTTGTCTCAGCCACAGAGGAGAAATGAGGAACAATCATAAAGGCAAGTGCCTTTTCCCAGCCACTCCACCTGTATTGTTGAATGACAAATGAGGCCGATTAAGGACATGTTACATTACTATTACACATTCCGATTTTTTTTTTCTCATTTTATTGTATGCGTTGTGGTAATTAAGTGAACCTGCATTATTAGAGTTATATGAAATAACTAAGCCATATATAGATTTTTCATTCTCAAGTTCCTATTGCTTGCAGGCTTTGCCAAGGTGACACGATTCCCGTACTTTCCTTTGCACAGAGATTAATCCCACTTTGACTGTGGAGGTGGCTTAGAGCTAACTCGGGTGCCCAAACTTGTTTTAATACCCATATCATCAGACAAAAACAGGATAAAGATTTGAGAAGGCAAGCAGCATTGCAGTGCTAGAATACGACTGTGGCTTTGCAAGTTACTATACAGATTTGTCAACCGCAGAGCAAATTAAAGATATTATCTTGCTCGAGCCTATTTTATGGAAGTTGTGTGATGATGCTGAGCTTAGACAGTGAATCCGCAATCTTCGGCTCCTTCAACAAAGGTATTTGCTGCACGGGAGAGACATCCAGACAGAGATGCATTGCACTGTTTTTTTAAAATGCTTTTTTTTTCTGTAGGCTATGTTTTCCTATTTTTTTTAATTTTCTGTATTTATGTGCTTGAGTGCAAGACAGACGCATCATCCCTCCCAACATGTGTGTTATGAATGGCCAGCCGGAGCTGCTGTGGCACAAATACACCCTGGTGGACTCCTGCAGGGCCGTCTGGTTCTCAGGGCAGCAGAGTAATCATTTTTATCCTGCTGATTTCCCAAATAGAAATGGACACGTATGATAAAAATGTCACGGCCACTCCACATGTCAGTGGACTAACAGGATTACATGTCACTTTCTAATGTCTCGCTCTGTTTTCCTTTGCTGTGAATGGCTGCATTATTGCACACAGGAACTTTGTGGTAATATATGGTAAGAGACAAGTAGCTCTTTATGGCCTGTGATTATTTAGTTTGAATGAAACCAGTGATTTATGCCCATTTAGCTGAAAAGCCCTGTAAATTCCCTCAGCTGCATTTCCCCTGGATATAGAGTGAGTGGAGTGAAAGTGACAACTGGGTTTGGTGTGGAAATGTACGCTGCGTCCCAGAGTTATATTTAATATACCTGACATGAAAAACGTGCCTACATACTTACCACCACCGGCAGCACAAAGGAAAGTGCAGCCCGCTGAGCTTGTGTTGAATCAGAGAGTGGGAGGAAATACTGAATTAGGAAAATATGAACTGTAGTGTCGGACAAACCACCAGCTATTAGAGCATGTTGAGATATGTAGCCAGGCATCTGGTCAGTCAACATTTGAATCATGTGCCATTTTATTTCATGCCGCACAAACTGGAATAGAAACGGCAGAGTCTGTCCAGAACGAGAGCTTTGGGTGGTGTTGGTGCAGATGCAGTATGATGTGGATGAGGGTTAGTGGAGCAGTGGCATATTGTCCACATGGATGGCTTGGCTCTGCAAGCCTGATGGAGCCTTGTCCAGCATCTCAATGTCTCCAACACAAATAGCCACATTCATCCACTCCTCTCACACCATTACACCTAAAAGACTCAAAGCCAGCCGATCCATAAATAGAGGCAAATTTGTTTTTCAGTGGCACTGCAGCTGAACAAAGCACCAACAGAGATGAAAACATTAGAGGAGTGGTTACAATATGATGTGTTTCCTAATTTTTGTGTGTTTAATACAGATAGGAGTGTGTTCTTTCTCTAGTATTTACTCCAGAGTGGTGTGCAGGGTCAGGCGGTCAAAGCGTGGTAAAAGGGCTTCTCTGATTGCATGCCTACTGGCTGACACAATAGAGCCACTAATCTTCTTATTTAGAATCCAGAGGCTGGCCATATCTTAATGAAGCTGTAATGAGCTGTTGAAAATCTCTGAATTGCGGGAGGGATTATTGAATTGAAACAACTCTGGTAATCATAACGTTCGAGTAGCCACTCAGTATTTACTGCCCATTGAGCCACATTTTTATCCACTTATTAGACTGGATTGCCCATGCTTGTTTTTTTGTGTAATTCTGACCCGCAGTGGTTTTTTGTTTGTGTGTTCTTTGTCAAGCCTGGCATCATGGTTACATTGCCAATGCATCCAGGTGTGCATGTGTGCTATCTGCTGGGTGATTACGACTTGCTGAAAGACTAGCGAGGCAGAAAACAGAGGAAATAAACAGCAGGGTCTGATAGCACAGACAGAAATCAAGAATGAGCACTTTACATACAATTTACCCCAAACAAATTGTATTACTGGCAAGGAAAATTTTGTAAAATAGAGGCTGTGAAATAATACAAGACTGAAATCATATAGGAAAATAAAAATAAGGAGAGGAGTAGTTACTTTCAGGCGTTCCAAGCATTCACTGTGTCAAAGACAGAGACACTTACTAGAGGTATAGTTTTCTGTTTAGCATCCTTTCACAGAGTAGAAGTGCCACTTCACCATTGAGCATTTGTCAGTTTATGGATGTTGCTGTCATGTCAGCCTTCGCGTACACACAGTGTGTAGCGCAGTGTGTAAATAAAAGAGAACAGGCAAAGACATGGGGACAGGAACACAGCACATGCACAGAAGGCACCCGGTATACCTGCAGGAGAAATACCAACTAAAGCAGCCTGTGGAAACATAATGCTTTTTAACTGCTATTAAAATTCAGCTGGCATCTGATTATTTTAACTTCTTGTAAATGTATTTGAATATGTTCCTGGATGGCATTAGCTGACCTTCTATTTTCATCTATGTTTCTGCAGGCCTCAGCATTCGAGGAGCTCAGGAGGAGGACCCCCCAGACCCTCAGCTCATGCGTTTAGACAACATGCTGCTGGCAGAGGGCGTGGCAGGACCAGAGAAAGGTGGCGGATCGGCTGCTGCTGCAGCTGCAGCCGCAGCCTCGGGCGGGGCGGCCGACAACTCCATTGAACATTCCGACTACAGAGCCAAACTCACCCAGATCAGACAGATCTATCACACAGAGCTGGAGAAATATGAACAGGTAAGGGAGACGACGCAATCACAACGTCAAGATGCAACTCCAGGATCAGCTCGCAAATAAGTGAATAGCACAACTTTTTTTTTTTTTTTTTTCCCAGCAGTAATAATTATTACATGATCACCAGCTATTTAAAACCTAAGTTTGTGTTTAATGGAGCTGCTCATTGTACTTGTACAACAGCAGCTTATCCTCTGCATTAGGAAGAAAATTGCTGAGAATATTCACAATCAGGAAGAGCTTTGAAAAAAAATTACACTATTACTCACTGTGTTGTAGTTGATTATAGAGATCCAATGAGTGCCTTACTCATCTGTGTTAAATGAAAGTATGATCAGCCCGTTCACCTAGCACTTTGAGCCTGCCATTAAACACAGAGGCATTATGGGAGAAAATAGAAGGTGTAACAGTGATGCCTCAGCAAGCCAGTGAGGTAAATTAGACTAATTTACTTGGTGCTCTCTGAGAAAGGAGGTGGGTATGTGGGGGCACACAACACTTCGCCTGGAGTAAATGCATCTTTCTTAAGGGTGTTTCCAGGTTTTAATTATCTAAATGTAAATACTTAACGAATTTTACTCAGAGTAATGAGCTAAAGTGTGCACTACGTAAATGAGTTATTCTAATTAATCATGTATGAACTACTGGTTTAACAAAAAGCTGTTTAAATTCGCTCTGCATTAGGGCCAAGCCAAATTGCAAATCTGCATTTATATTCATAGATGACTTCACTTATTATGTCATCAATGTAATATATAAGCACTGCAGTCTGTTGATGCTTTCAACAAAGAGCTTATTTGCAAAGAACTCATTTCTTAGCTGAAAAATCTATACAACATTGGCTTTTGCAACTTCTTAAAATCGCACCGCTGTGATTTTGGGACATTTACAAAACTGACTTGGGTGGTTTTTTTGTGTCTGTCTGTCTTGGCAGGCATGTAACGAATTCACAACCCATGTGATGAACCTGCTGAGGGAACAGTCTCGCACACGGCCCATCTCTCCCAAAGAGATTGAGCGCATGGTGGGAATCATCCACCGTAAGTTCAGCTCCATCCAGATGCAACTGAAACAGAGCACCTGTGAGGCTGTCATGATCCTGCGCTCCAGATTCCTTGATGCCAGGTCAGTGGATTACGTTTGTGTTGTGCGTGTGTGTGTGTGTGTATGTGTGTCTATTTTGTATTGATTTTTTTTATATTGCACCTATATGACCCATATAGGCAAATCCAGTGGACGAGGTCACTTTTAGACCACGTGCAGGACTAAAGTTTGTTTTTTTCTCTCAGTTTTCTGGCACAGCACACAGTATGAGCACTGCAGAGATGCATGATTTTAATTATGTCCATGTTCCACGCATTATCCATTTTCAAGACAATCATGCCCTCACACCTGAGAGCAGTTAAGACCAAATAAAATGGGGACCGAGTCCTGTATAATAGATGGAGGGGAGGTCATCAGCAGGTGTTGTGGATTACTCTAATCACTAACAGTGTGGTGCAGTGGAGCTCTGTGGAGAGCGGCACAAGTTCGGGCCAAACTACCCAAGTGGAAGCACATTTGCTGCCCACTGCCTGTGTGAAATGCAGTAAACAAGGCAAAATAAGCAAATGCTCAACAACATGATAAGTAGTGCCCTTGGGAGGGAAGGGGACCCAGATCTAGTTAGAGTTTGCTTGTTTCCACTGGAGATCCCTGGGGCTGTGGCACTTCAGGAACAATGCTCAACTGTGCATGCCATGATTTCTATAATGTACCGAGATGCACTCCGACTGGGCTTTGTGCTCCATCACGAAGCCCACCCATCCGCTGCACTAAACTCTACACATTACACGCTTGGACTGGAGATTGGAGACCAACAGACCAAATTAAACATTGTATGTGTTTTGTGACTTTGCGTGTGTGTTTTTGTTTATTTGTGTGTGTGTGTGTGTGTGTGTGTGTGTGTGTACGTATCCTTGTCAGTTTATTGGTTAGAGCCTGGTCTTCTCTGTCTTGACGAGAGTCTTGGAGCAGGACACGATATTCTGCTCCTGAGGGCCCTTAGAGCCCATTCCTCATTATTTTCACCATTTATGTGTGAGATTGATTGTGCAATTTGTGCGATCCAAATGGATGAGTTAATGCTGGTCCCCACTAATAGGCTTGCTCGGCCTTTCTCTCGTTTTGCTCCCCACTCAGGCGGAAAAGGAGAAACTTCAGCAAGCAAGCAACAGAAATTTTGAACGAATATTTCTACTCACACCTCAGTAACCCGTATCCAAGCGAAGAGGCTAAGGAGGAGCTGGCTAAGAAGTGCAGCATCACAGTTTCCCAGGTGGGTAGTTGCTCATCTAACAGTAGCTGGTGGGTAATCAGGGTGGGAAAGCCTAGAGGGATAGTTACCGTAGGTCACACCATCAAGACACAATGTCCTTAGCTAACCTTGACATTGTGACTGCCTAATGATGCTTCAGTCAAGGCTGGTCCCAGTCAGTCTGAGCAGGGCCACAGGGAGGGGAGGCCTATATCATCTTGGCCTCAATCAAAGCACTATGCTGTCCTTCCTTAGCCCCCCAATGCTGGGTCCCCTGCCATTTTTCCCTCTCATTCCCATCCACCATGTGTGCTCTCTCTGTTGCCCGGTCAGTCGCTCAGGTCATAAGCTGGGAAGAAAAAAAATGGCATCATCCATTATTATAAGAAAAAGCTGTTAAAGTCTGGTGCTTCAAAACACTGGATGATCCTGGGTATCTATTTGTATGTTTGTCTGACAAGGCTTGTTTATGGCCACAGTTATAATTCACAGTTATATTTTTATAAATTAGATGATGCGACTTTCCCACTTCATTTTTATTATAGCCATTTTTAGGAAAAACCTGAAGGCAATATCTCTCACACCTAACCCCCACGTCCAAAGTTTTATCACCATGTGCTGTTTTTTTTCCAGCTTTTATTGTGACTACTATCTAGATTTTTATACTCTATTGTTCTATACTTGTCCTCATGAGAGACAATATCAGAGAAACATTAATCCATACAATAACGATTAATCTGCAGTGTTTTTTCTGTGTGGGGAGGGGGTGTTGAGGGGTATATTGAGTGTAGTCATGAAGAGTCAGATACTGTAAAAGCCCATTCTTTTTTGCCTTCAGGGGGTGGGAAGCACCATCACAGTATCACAGGTATGTCATAACTTCTCCTGATCCACTGTTTTCATTTTTTGTATCTTCTTTGTTTATGAATGTTAATAGCCTCACAGTTTTTCACTGCACAGACCCTTCCTCCCTCACACCACCAGATCAATGCTAATGTTATAAATTACAGTATTTAAAGCTTGACGTTTGTACATTGAAAAAAAACTGAATTCATTTTTTTTTAGATTTTCTTACTTTGTACTTACCCTTAAGTCACAAAACAACATAGACTGTTCTGATTAATGTATATTGTAATATACACCCATGTTATCACCATATTATGTGTGTACAAATGTGTCACATGAACTTTACCGCTATTGTTCACCACATTATTTTTGTTTGTTGTAGAGCGTCAACTGTCTTTTGAATCTTCTGAGTTTATCCCCCCTTACCACCCCCTTACCCACTTCTGATCGCCGTTGGCTTCATAATGGCTAAAGAAATGGGCACCGACCCTCAGAAATGGAGCTGCACTGTTTTCTGAGTGCCTCGCTAAACAGGCCACAGTATGAGTTCCCATGAGAGCAAATCAGTCTATGCAGAAATTAGAGGGCTTTTAAAAATTCACTCGAACTCATCTCAGGCCCCATTAGTGGTGTACTCCTCGACCAGTCGAGACCACGGCAGACATTCTTATTGACTTATTCTTAGTGCTTTAGCTCATTTTAAGTGAGTAACAAAGTCTGAGGCACGACGTGATGCCGAGTGCAACATAAGTGTGTTATCCCTCACTATTTCCCAGCGTTTAAAGAGTCCGTAAGCGCTATCTGTGGCCGCTCTGAGGGCTCGGCTAAGTAATCTGTCAAACACCCCAAACTATGGCGCTGGCTTTGTTGATTACACAAGCAGTTCATTAAGTAAAAACCATCCGTCATAAATGGTATGCCAATATCAGTCTGCGGCTTTGCTTGATGGTTCATAGCTGACGAAACACCCGGCGTCATTTGAACAGCGATCATTTCAAATGCAAGTGATGCACGGTCGGCGTCAGCGGGAGCGTATCCACAACATTGATACCTCAGGAGATTTGTGTACGTGCGAGTCCTTAAACACGCAAATGCAATCCTGTTACGTATACTTTATTATTAGACCGTTCCATAAGATACCAATTTATACTATTTATACCAAACAGCTTGGGTGCAGTGAGCAAGCCTTCTGTCCTTTGCATGTGCCAATGAATGAAGCCATGGCGTTGGATGATTATAGTGTGTGTGAGGATTTATAGATATTTTAGAAGCTATATTTGATACGATTTAAAGACACAGATTCTAGTACAGAGATTAATTGACCCACGCAAAATTTATAGGCTTCTTTCTACGTGACACTTTTCAATATTTCAGATCACAGTGAATTCATAGAAACTATGACTTGAGATGTTATCCATTATTAATATGGTCTGTATAATTGATGGTACAGCTACAGAACTATAGCTAGTAGGTCCACCTCTGTATTTGTATTTAAGGCCTAGGGCATTCTAATCCTACATGTATTGCTATCATACACACATCATGCATTGCATTTCATTGACTTGCAAGAAGTACTGAGCTGAAATAAGGTAAAATAGTTTGAATTATTAACTACAGCTCCACAGCCTCTCTTGTGGGACACAGTAAACACAGCAGTATGGTGTTCTTACAAAGAGTCTGCTTGGTCATTATACAATCGCTGCCTTTGAGGGTGCTGATGTCAGGTAATTCAGTCTCACAACCTGGTTCTCACCACACATAGGAGTCAATTGAATGCATGGCCTGCCACAAGATAAAAGGGAATTAGTTCTGTAGATTGGGTTGTGCTCCACACCTTACAGTGCCTGCATTTGTTCAATATTTAGCTGAACCCGAGAATCACTAAAGCCAGAGTTCAGTGGGCAGGAGAGAAATGTGTGTGGAAGAGGGAAGGGAGGTGTAAAAGGATTTGATGCCAACAAAGCTAAGTCCGTCCAAGCTTGTAACAACCTATAGTGGTAGAAAATAGTCACAACGAACTTGATCAAAAACGACAGGACAGACTAAAATGATACAAATTTGATTAACTGTTGCTTCTGCAATAATCAGTTTTTTATTACAAAGTTGTAGCAATTTTCTGCTGATTTGCAAAAACAAAATCATGGTTCCAAGTCCGTTAGTTCACAGGAAATCTGTGGCAGCCTTTGCACGTAATAATAAAAAAAAAATGCCTCCATTTCTAAATACTGAAACTGACTTTTAAGCAAATCTTGGCCTGTTTGCAGTGTTAATGTGAATATTTTGTTAAATTAAACAGACTGATGAGCTTTAGGAAACATGTTCAATGTTTTCTATGGGTTTGTAGGCACTTTGTGAGCTGTCAAAAAGAGCGAGTATATTGCATCGTCTTTGGCTCTAGAATCCACTATAAGCAGGTTAAGTAAAAAGGATGATGGCCAGGGCTTTCATTGCTTCCAATTAAACCTTGCTTGTTAGTTTAACCTCTAGGTAAACCCATCAAACAATTGATGTCAAGGAAACCCTGCCAACAGTGGGCCTCGCCTGAATGGTCATTAATTTTAATTGCCTAGATATTAAAGATTTAGAGCACAGAGACGTGCAGGATAGAAATGATCTGATGTCCTGCAAATCCAGTCAGTTTTTACGCCACAGCATTGGCGGGCTGCTGGGGATATTAAAATTTAAGCACATGGGTGGAAATTAAATAAAGCGTCATTAGGGGCAGCTGCTCTTTGGCTGGTCCAGCCGTGGGCTGCAGGGCCTGAGAGGGGGGCAGCAGCACAGCGACAAGACACTCTAATTTATAGGACCATTAAAAGCAAGCATCATCTCATTATTATTCCACTGTTATTGCAGAGCCAGCATTCACACACTAGGTTCACCCCTCATACAACTTTTCGGTCTCTGACTGATGTTGGATGTCATCATTTCAGTACTACCAAATTAGCATTTCTAACTGCCCTGAATATTCAGAAGTATTGCATTTGTATTTGTTGTTATTTCTTTTATTTAGACTCAGCACTTTCTTCTGCATTGAGAGTTGCATTTGATTGAATACTTAGGGTTTTTTTACATATCATTCAACAGTGACTGTCCCGATATTATATGCTAACATGTTTGCAGGTCTTTACCTATATTCGTGTAATTATTAATGACAATGATTCCCTCCTTTTCCCCATCTACACATACAGTCAGATGCATAAACAGATCTTTATTAACTTAAGCTACCAGTCATAAGTGATTTTATCATATTAGGTACATAGATATTCATGCTTTTACACATAGATGTATTTATTAAAGTATGAACATTTAGCACAGTGAGTCACAGTTTTTCATTTTCATGTTAATATTAAAAATTACAAGGGCTCTATTTGTTTCTTTGAATTACAATATTTCAGTATGATAATTCACTGTACATATTTTTCAACATGAGATGTCAATTTCCTAGTCTCTTTGGCTGGACTAATTAATTTCTCCTGTGCAATACAAAGCACGCACACATTTATTTTTCTGAGGGAAGTCATTACCATTTATTTCATATGAAATATGTGGATACTATACATATATAATATAATAACTTAGTGTCTGTATAGTAGAAGCCCCCAGTGTTTTGCATTTGTCAGGAGACAGAACTAAGAGCATGTCATGCTCCCTTCCATGAGAAGACACTAGTGGCTCCTGATTACAGCTTAATTAGCTTGTGTACCCGGTGGACGTTACTACAGGGGCTGGGAATTGGGTACTTGATGGACCCAAACATGACATCTTGAAACAATCACACTGCTCAGTGCACGCTGCTGTGGCTTCTCGACGTCTGACTCCTCTGCTCCTCCTCCTCTGCTCTCCCACACAGGTATCCAACTGGTTTGGCAACAAAAGGATCCGGTACAAGAAAAATATCGGCAAGTTTCAGGAAGAAGCCAACCTGTATGCCGCCAAGACTGCTGTAAATGCAGCACACGCTGCAGCCGCTGCAGTGCAGAACAGCCAGGCCAACTCCCCTACCACACCTAACTCCGGTAGGCACTAGACAAAAAAAACAACAAAAAAATATCTGCCCTCCACATCAGCCCTTAACCTGCTGACTACCTGCCTCACTCTCTCATGCACCATTCACACAGGCAAGAGTGACAGGCTCTGCTCCCAGCTTGGGGATCACAGTGTCTCCTGTCTATAAGACAGTTGATGCCAAGCAAACTCATGCATAAAGAGAGCGTTTCTGACTTGTGAACCGAGAACACATGTATTTTTGGCAAAATAAAAAAAGGCGAGAATTCAGAATGATGCCATGGGATTTGTTTTCCCCAGACTTTCTGTCAACTTCCTGTCATTTGTAATGTAATGGTATGTAGTTCCACTGAATGGTACGGCTTTTTTGCTAAATAAAGGGGAACATAATGGCTGGGAGCATTTTACCTGCAGTAGTAATATTAAATCCAAATTATATTATATGCAATTCATACTGAATAACAGTCATATAAAAACAAAACCGAAAAAAAGGCATGTTTACCCCGATATAATGAGTAATGTAATGCTGAGTGTGGACTAGGTTGACCTGACGTCGGGATGTGGTAAGCTTATGAAGTGGTCCCTTTTTCTTGCACCCAGGATTCCAGATGAAAGATGAAGAGTTTCAGCTGGATTCTGCAGAGAGCAAAAACACTCTTTTAAGCAACATGTTTACTGGTACTGGTCTTTTCATAAGCTTCTTATTGTCCTTGTCATTTACCATGTGATACCTCCCGCCAACGTTAGACTGGAAGTAGGTGATGTGGAACAATTGGGAGCTTAAGCGACCAACCACATGTAGAACCGGTCCCTTGTGTCATGTGATTTTTCATTTCATTTTGTGTCCACCGCATTTGTAAAACAGTCCGTATCCTCCTCAGTCCTGCTGCATATCGTCCTCTTCTGTTGTTTCTTTGCTTCCCTTCCTTTTCTTCTCTATCCTTGTAGTTGCCTGCTTTGTGGGAGTTTTCTTTGGTGTCTGTTTGAGTTGGGTCTGTGTATGCAGACACGTGCGTGGTGCGTGTCTGCTTTATTTGTGCGCGCGCGTGTGTGTTTGTGCTTTCCCTTTATAGCCCTCTCATGTATTCAGCTACTTACATCTTCCCTTTCCAGGTTCTTCAGGTTCTTTTAACCTCCCAAACTCTGGGGACATGTTCTTGAGCATGCAGAGTCTGAATGGGGATTCTTACCAAGGGGCACAAGTCGGAGCCAATGTACAGTCACAGGTAGGATCAACAATCAGGGACAGTTCCTGACTACCAGTGCAGAGAGCTGTCCTTGTCTTGCCTGTGTACTGAGCCATCCACAGTGCAGTCTGAAGCACATTAAAAAAAAAACACACACAACAAGAAAAAGCATACTGCTCATGTGAAAGCAGTTCAAATTGCCACTGTGAGGCCTCCAAAACCTCTGATTGACCTAAACCAAGTGTTTACTGACTATTTCGCTTTGGATGGAATATTTTGGCAGCCAAAATATATAATCCCACCCCACTGCTATCACGCTACAGACAAATTTCCTGGTTACTATTCCAAACAGAGCACCATGTCAAGTAAACATTTTGTGAATGCATTTGGCTTTGACTTGAGCTCTTGGGTTGGTATTGGGTTTTTGGTACCGTGTTTTCCCCTTTATTTCTGTATTCTATATTGCTATCTTCCTGTTTCATCTTGTTAATGTTTGTTGTTGATGTCTTCCATTTTGTAAGTTTTAACGCAGCTACACAACCAACACACAATCGATACCATGCACTTAGGGAAAAAAATCTATGCTATTCATGATTAAGGTAAAATAAAGCTCATTTAAAGTAGCCATAGTATCTAAGTGGTTTGTTTTGGGGTTTTTTTCCCCCTCTCTCTTTTCTTTTCGTTTATGTCACTCCTGAGTTTTTGGTTGTAAATCCATAGCCACTGTAGAAACTGTAATGGCTGTAAGCATGCTTGTAATGTCAGTATGCCTTTATTTTATTTTATTTTATTTTATTTATTTTTTTTTTTCTTTATTAGAGAATCTATTAGCTGTTACAAACCTGGTTAGTGCGTTTGCTGTTTCAGGACTCCCTTTGTGATTTCACACTAGTCACTATCTGTTGCTTCACTGAGCATGTTTACAGTTAGTGTTGGCCTGCTGCGAGACACTGAGTTGACCAGCGTGTCCACCCTGTCTGTCCCCTCAGGTGGATACCCTGCGCCATGTTATCAGTCAGACGGCAGGATACAATGATGCTCTTGGGGGAAACACGATGTATAGTCCACATGGCTTAAATGTAAGTACAGGTTTCATGTATAGATTGATCAGAAAAAAGCAGGGTTTAAGTGACTTATTTCTGTTAAGTTAATTTTATTTATTTTTTTTAGATTAGTAGATGCTGTAGAAATGTAGAACAATGTAAACGAGCTCAGCAGTCTGTCAGATGAAATGGATGCAAGTTGCATTTAATAAAATTCATGTCAGCGCAGGTGAATGAACCCTCTAGTTTTACTTTAATAAACATCCTTTAATACTTTGACTCAACCCGAAATGAGATGAAAAGGCTCTCGCTGTACGATATCTGTTGCATTTAGCTGTTTTGAAATGCTTCACAGAATTTTCCACAGCCTTATCTTCGTGATAAAATATGAACATGTGATCGCCTGCAGCTCTTTCCAGACATGAATTCCATCTTCCTTGATGAGGTTTGATATGGAGCCTTTTTGCAAAGCAGCGCATAATCTGAAGCTATCAGAGTAAAGATTAATTTCGTTGATGAGAGAGGATGAAAAGAGAGGGAGAGAGACAGAGGCGCCATCAGACAGCTCTGTCTCTCTCTCTCTCTCTCTACCTTCACTATATCACAAACTCAGTATTTACTCTATGTGTATTGTAAACCCTGTTATATACACACACATACTGTATCCATAGTGTGGCATAGTTTTGAGCTCAAATCACAAAAAAGGCTAACGTAACTAGAAATTTAAAAAGAAATATACTCTTTAAAATAAAAATATCTGCCTGTATGTATAACGCACATGTAAACAAAGGGTGGAGACTGATGCCAGCGCTCAGTGCTTTTGGTGTCATTTTTGCTTGGCTAAGGCCTTGTTGCTATAAGCTCTTTAGACATGTCAACTCGTAGTAGGATCAAGTGTTTTTCACTTTCTCACAAGGTTTCTCACTTCCATGTGCAGTATAAACCTGTGCCTGGTGGCTCAACAGAGAACAGTACGATCTGAACTAAAACTGCCACTGACGGCGCAACGTTAACGTCTGAGATCAACCAAAGAAGAAAAGCATTAATGTAGTAAAATATTGTACAATAAGTCAAATGGAGGCAAAGCTTGTATTTTGTAGCAGCAACCCAGAATGTGCTTTATAGATATATTAGCATAGACTAACCTTTAGCTTTGTTGGCGGTGACGTAGAAGGATCCAGTAAAGGCTAGGTCACGCCTGGAGCAAGGCAAAGTCAGGCTGGCTAAGACTGGCTTTCTTGGAGAGGCCCAGCTCTGTCACATTCACTCAGCTCTCCCCACCTCACCCAGCCCGAGCCCTCCCTCTTCTTGACTGACAGGAGAATATGTAGCGACAAGCTGTCGGCCACTGCTGAAATCTGCTTAGACACTGATTTCAGGGACTGCTCCCATTGGTCGGGACACGAGACAAATTTGTTTCCAACAGTCTCTTTGCTGATGCTACTGTAATGCAAAGAACGCTCAGAGTCTGGACTAATCACGCAGCATCGTGGTATCCACAACATTTTAATATCAACTGACACGTTAGTGCAACCGAGATCTGTTTTTTCCCCCCTTCAGTGAAGCTTTGTTTCCATTCTTGGCGTGTTTTGTTACACTTTGAGGATAAAAATGTACCAGGCTCATGTTGCACAGAATGTGATTGTAATCTCAACCTTTACCATTTGTGTCTTAGGCTAATGGGGGATGGCAAGATGCAACGACGCCGTCTTCTGTAATATCTCCGACAGAAGGACCTGGAAGTGTGCACTCTGATACCTCGAATTGATCCGCTATTAATGCATCTAAGCCTCAAGCTGGGTGTGGACTCTTTAACTGGCTGACCAACTGCAGAGGATAAACAAAACCTTTTCACTACAGATTTGCTTTTCTGTACATTAAATTTTTTCACTATCATGCCACACATGCAAATTACGTCCTCCATCACGGACACCCAATGTTTCCTGAGCATTTTCTTTCTGTCCTCATTAATCTCTCCAGCTGTAATCTCCATGCTCTTATTTGTTTGTCGTAGGGGTAAGCACACACATGTACAAAAACAAAGCAGATGTTTCTCCGTAAAAAAAACTTTCAGGACAATATTTCCTCTGAACTTTAAACACCGGATGACACACATATATTTAAAGTGACATTGTATGATGTTTTAAACGGCAATTTGTTTGATTCCTGACTTAATTACTATTTTCCATTTTGATAATTGAATTCTCTTTGAGTTCTTACAATGCATAGTAGATCAGAGCAGCTGTTTCTTTGACTGTAATGTGCTTGCAATCTTGTCCAGCAACTCAACAATGCTACTGTTGACAGCTCAATGGCAGCTTTGTAGTTACTTTCAAGATTTATTTAGCCTTACAGCCATATACATTAGTACAAGGAAATGACTATTCAAACTCTGGAACATAAAGAAGCGTAATTGATTGCTTGACTATAACATGACACCATTCCATATTTTATAATTTGATGTTTAGTATGTACATATGTAAACATTTTTTTTGTACTACTTATGGAAATCAACAAAGCCCCCATAGTAGATCATTTCCTCATGGCACACAAGAGCAGCCCCCATTACGCAGGAAAAGTTGTACATAATATAGCTTAAGAGTAATTATACATCCCACCAATCAATACGCAGCTTTATTACCTCATTCAATTTCATATCCAACGTTTCTGTAGCTTAGCGTGCTCACTTACTACCTCTAAACACAATCACCCCCATAGTTTTTTTTCTTTTGCCTTTATTTAATGTTTTTATGTAGTTACTTTGATTACATCTTGTAACACTGTAAACTCTCCATTCTCTATGTAATCTAATGTATATTTTAATCTTTTAATAAAATGCCGTTGCTGTATCGCAACTTAAAATGACAAAAATAAAAAATGAAAATAACAATATTAATACCATGAAAAATAGATGGGGAGGGCAGGGGCGAAGAAGTTGTTGGTTTGTGGCTTTTACGAAGGGATGCGATGAACATTGTTGATAAATTAACACCAAACAGTAAAACTGTTGTAAATATTGAAAAAAAAAACATTTTGAATGTTGCTCATCTTGTTACTAAACCATGCAAAAAAAAAGAAAAAAATCACTATAAAAAGTGTAATGCATAGAGGTTTCAGTATTCAGAACTGTAAATTTCCAGCTCTGTTCAACAGGGTTCAAAACTTCTTTTCTCTTTTTTCTATTGTATGTGATTCTGAAACTGAAAGTCATGACAAATGATTTGTGGCAGTGATTCTAATGTATTAAAGATGTTTAGTGTTTCTTTCTAACCAGACTACACCCTGGACTGAAAAGTCTTCCTTGTGGTAGTTGTGTAATTTCAAACATGAATAAACCTTTTGCTTTCATGAAATTAAGTTGTGTTTATTGTGTGTTTGTGAAATGCAGGATTCCTTAATATGAACTCTGTTTAATTCAACAAACCTAACCCTCCTTTAACATATTTTATATATATTTTTTATATTTAAGCAAATTATACAGTCCCTTTTTATTAAATATAAATTAAGCAAATGTTGGGCAAAAATATCAATTGTTCATCATGTACGTGCAGTTATCCCAGCCTCATATCCACCCTTTGTGTTGCTTTCATATAGCAGGAGGAAGGTGAAGACTTAACCTGGTTTGCAGCTACTGTGAAGCTGACATGGTTAGTGCAATTAACTGAAATGTCAGGCACTTCTAATTCAGGCTATTTTGTCTGTCTATTGTGGAAAGGCTGCCTTAATGGATCATTGGTTACCAATTCCACATGGAAATTGACATCCATTTATTCTCATTTTCTCAGCAGAGTTCTTCATTCCTGTCTCCCTCCTCTGCTTGTGTCCAGTGTTTGTGTCTCTCAGTCATGGACCTTCCCCGATTCTTGACAGGGTAAAGAGTGTAGAAATACACTTTATTTGCACACGGCAATAAAAAAGAGGGAGAATAATCCCATTCATGATGCCGTATGTGGTTAAGTTTTTGATATCAACGCAGTAGATAGACAGGAAAAAGAAAAGAGAGATGTAGCTGAGTTTAAATCAAGCGAAATGCACAGACGGTTTCCCAGGAGAGCATATTTGCCCACTCAACCACTGCAGAACTTCATTTGAACACCTTTCTCTAGAAATCATATCTTTATCCTGATCGTACACACCCATGCCGCAGATGCAGATGTTTTTTTTTTTTTTGAAAGAGCAATATAAATTCAATGAATAAAGTTGGCTTTGAGTTAATTAGAAAGAAAGAAGCTTTATGAATTTTCAAAACTACTTTGCATAGTGTTAGTTTTTGTTATAGTAATTAATGATTGAATACTGCTTGAGGGAGATTCTGCAGCATTTAAGGCTTGTTTTATTAAACATTTAGTGCATCCACACAAGCTACTTCGTTTATAGTAATGTTCTTTATGACCATTCTTCTCAAACAAAATGTAATGTGCATATGCATATATATATATATATTTCCTTTCACAGATTAATGAAAGCTTGTGCAGTTTGAGGTCCAGTACAGCTACACGCTGCCATATGGATTTAAATCTATTTGCTCATTCTACCTTTACAAATAGATACATTTGCTTCTTTCTAGACTTCAGCTATTGGATTTTAAGTACTGCACTCGGCCAAATTGGCCTCAGAACCTTTTAAATAAAGAACTTACATTTTCTGAGATTATGCCTATTAGAGATTTTTCTAAGGTTCATTAAAGAGACATTTTCAAAGTAAAATTCACCATGTAAAGCATGCATCATTAAATATGGAAATCCAGTATTATATTAGCAATCTACGCCAAGCAAGTGCCAATTAAATTAAAGAAAGATATCATTTATATTGTTAAGGTAGGGTTCATATTAGATTAAATATAAAATGTAATTTTTTCACAGTCTGATTTATTACTTACAGTGCATTGTTCACAGACCCATGTTATACTGTATTTAAGCACAGAGAGTGTTTGTAAATGTAAAAAAGCTGTAATTGCATCACAGTGCTGCCAAATTAAATTGTTAGTGGAATAAAAACTGATATTCATGAGCTGCCTGTGTATTTTTTTTTCTTAAATTTGTTTCTATATACAATGTGTTTTACACATAGTCCCCCAGCAACATAAACAGTCAAATATGTTAGAATAATAGATTGTTTCTGTGAGACTTATGCATAAATGTATTTGATTAGAATCCAAGACAATATGCAATACATTGTTCTGTAGCCTCAGTCTTAGATCCAACTGTAGATACATGCAGAAGGACATAACATAAAGATGTGAGTAATGTCATGTTAGTTTAGATGTTGAGTATGTCTTGTATGGACAAATGTGGTCATTTTCTGTATCTTTGGGAGGACATTTGTGTCATTCCTAACAACTTTAAATGGCATTTGAGGGGTAAGACATGCTTTTAGGGTTAGGGTTACGCATTGAGCTGTGGTGGTTAGAAATAAAATAATGCATTAGGGAATATAACATGTCAGCAGTGGCATTTACAGCATATAAATATAGTATTACAACTGCACTTGTCTGCAAGAATGTGTTGAAACTGACACAACCCGTGCTGCATTTGTACACACCAATGGGTGACATCTGTGTTAATTTCAATACAGTGAATAATCCAGGAAAGGTAACAGAGGCTGTGTGAACATATGTAATTTTAATACATCATGTGATATCTTTGGCTGCACACCTTGGTATTAAAGTATTCAACACTGTTTTATTCAGTACTGGTATAGAACATATACATGTAAATGTACAACGTGAGGTTTTTATACAGATTGTGTATGTGTCAATTTGTTTGAAATCTCAAAGTTTGCAACAACTTTTGGGTTATATATAAATTAACACACTATAAACTACTGACATTTGACAAGTTCAAAACTTCAACTTTGAGAAATGCAGAAAAATTTGGCTTGAAACTGAAAAAAAAGAACTATAACAGTATTTGAAAGTTGAGATAATGACTGACATGACAAAAAGAAAAGAAAAATACTGTGCAAATATATATTAATATACTCCTATTGTTTGCTCAAGGCAGATTTATCCTTTTTTATCTTTGCACAGCTCAACAAGTCAATGTGGAGAATGCAACTGCAAATATAATCTAAAATTATGGTTATGATATGAATAGGATTTAACCTTAACTTGGAAATTGTGCTCTAAGTTGGTTTAACATCACTGTAAACTTTTAACGAATCCTTCTGGAACTTGTTTTAGTGACAGAATTTCCTGGATTTCTCCGACTATGGGTGTTATAGATCTGGTTAATTTGCTAATCCTGGAATATCGCCTCTGACTCTGCAGTGTTAGAGCTCGCCTCATGGGATGCTCATAATACCAGAGACATCTAGAGTAGTGTACAGTCGTTTGATTTACTGAGCAGGAGTATAATGGACCGGAGACTGTACTGATCTCTTTAGCAGCACTGACTTCTATTAAGAGATGAGTCCGCCGTGGTCTTTGAGCTTAAAACAGTGGAGTTAATTAACATTTGATCCTACCTCTTCTTACATCTTTAGAAGTTCATTTTCCATTTCAGTTCGACCCATTCACCCATTTTGGTGCTTGAAGATTGCTTTAAGATCACGCGCAGACTCACTCCTGGACCGATGGCGGCTTATCGTACGTTGTTGGGGGAAAAGCAGACTGGTGACAGGAGACAGATGTTTGCCTCACCTCTTAGCAGACAAGTGTCAGCAAGCAAGGGCTGCCTTTATGCTGCTCAGAAATACTGACACCAAGTCACGGAAAATAGAAAGCATATCCTGTGTCTCTTCTTTTCTGCTTTCTTCTTTTTCTCCACTGCGATGTAAAAATAATAATTAAATTAACATTTGCATGTATATGGAGTTGATAAAGACTTCATTAATGCCAAAACTGTCAACATTTATGATTAATACACCTATTATATATAAAATGGAGGATGGCTTCATATAGAGTCACAAAAGGTTCAAGTACCAATATATTCAAATAATTACAGTGAAAGCTCTTAAATTCATTTGATCTATAATTACATATAGAGCATCTGTTTGTTGATTAAATTTTCCTTCACAGCTTCCTGTCTATTTTATACCCTTTTATAAAAAGCCATATACTGATAACTATATAGCATCTATCAATAATAATTCACAATAATCACTATAAAATAATTACTTTACAGTGAAACAGACCTTCTCCTAAATAACTGCTTGTCATTAATGTCACTATATGAACTATTTAATAATGTTATGGCTGCAGAAACATTTTATGACTTTGCTAACAAAATTTCTTGGAGAAAAATGAGCTGAAATTTTTGTCTGTTCTAAAACGATCATGTGATGAGAAAAATTGTTGTCATCTGAAATATTTGGTTAACTTGTATAAAGACGCATTACAAATTAAAGGAAAAACAGGACACCTACATGGCTCTAGAACAGCTTCTTAACATTGACAAGTCTGTGAACTCTACCGGATGAATGTCATTCTTCCTGTATTTAGTGTTTTAATGATGAATTCTATCACAATGGAGCAAAACCCATCATGGTTGGGTTTAGATCTGGTGGCTGTGTGTGATCCACATCATTTTATTGTCATCAAACCAGTCAGAATCCTTGTTGTGCATGAATGGAGACCCTGTGATCCAGGAACAGACCAATCAGGTTTTAATGTGTCATGTTCATGTTCATATTGAGTTAAACTATATTATTACAAAAAAAAGAGGTTTGCTTGCAACTGTCAAAATAGTCATTGTAAAAAATTATGTTTTAATTTTATTTGTAGCTCTCTTTATTGTAGACACATTTTTACATGGGTGTAATTATTAAAAGAAATTAAAACACAGGGACAATATTTCTGCAAGGCTGTATAGTAACTGTTGGTGTAATGCAGAGTAAATGATGATAAGGAATGAAGTATAAAGTTAAAAAAAAAAAAAGTCAATGAGATTAAACTGAGCCTAAACTTCTGCTTTACAGGAACAGGGATTGGTGACAGATATCATATGATAAGTTTATTAGCAAAAATGTACCAGTAAAATTGTAGGTGCATCATGGAAATATTCAAAATGTTGAATTCTATTTATTAATGTATTCATTATTTCAACAAAAATGCAGTCACTGGTTGAACATATTGATCAAATGTATGTTTCCTAACATGTAGATTCAATGTCCTGCGCCTTTGTCTAATGTATTTCTCTCTCTTTCCGCTTCTTGTTTCTGTCTCTTGTCTTCCGTATATCCTGACAACTGAAAACAAATGATTGTCTTGTCAAATTCGGGGGGGAAAAAAAAAAAAGATAAAGCAGCTTAACCAATTTGTTTTTCAAGATTAGTCAAGTGGGTCATTGAATAAATATACAAGACAACAGACTTAATTCATTTACAGGTTTTTCACAGAGGTATAAAATGACAGGTCTACATAAAGTGATGGCATGTTTGTGAATAGATGATGTCTCTGATGTTGAGTTTTTTTTTAAGCCTGTTAAGTATCTTCTGCTACATGCTGTAGGTGGGATGATTCAAAGGAGGATGACAACATGCTGAGAAAGATTATCAAAAGCTTGTGCGGGTATTCAAAACAGTTCGGCGCCAGTAAAGCAACTGTGCATTTAAGAGATGTTTTTAGAGCTGGATAACCTGGATGAACCTTATTGTTTACCCTCATCACAGTTTGCCGCTGCAACACAAAGAGTTGTTTCAGCAATAGGTTTACACCTCTAAGAGTCTACAGAGAGGCTGAAGCAGTCATTTGTTCTTAGTGCAACTAGACTGAAATGAGCACACTATGGAGTTGTACCCAAACCATTGTCTTAGCGCTTCTTCCCAGCAGCACTGATACCAATCATTACTTACAGTGTAGTGGTAGTACACTCCTAAATGTTGTATATGTGCTCTCCTGTGCACGCCAGCCCTTGTGAGCTATGTTCTGATTGTGTTTTGTGTACATCAGTGTGTCATTCATGAGTGTAACATTGCAAACAATTAGCAAAAGCGTCTTTATAGTGACGCACAGTCAAACGCTCATGTTCACTGTCATCATCATCATCATCATCATAAAACACATGAATAAAATAAAATACATTATATTGCAGAATAAGTTGGTGAAACATTCATTTTACCATCCAGCTGCATTGATTGCAGTAATTACTTGAAATAATATCTAATTTTTGCAACACATTTTCCTCCTCCATGCACTGTCTAGTGCAGTGTGGCTATAGGCTACGTTGTGTAATGGGAAGTCATTAGCTTTTGGTCTGATGCAGTTTGTTCTCAGTCCCTCGCTGCTACATTTATATTTCATATCTTATGTTTCACACTGTATTAACAGCTGTGGCTTGTTTTTGCCATCTGCAGACAATTACTTGAGTTTACTTGGCTTTGTAATAATAACATGTTTTCTTCTTGCAACTCTCTCAATAGACAACATACTGCAAATTCTTGACAGGTGCTGAGGCATTTGCTCGGGAGACATGGTGAGGAGGATTATTACTGCATTATTTAGTTCTCCTGAAATAAACAAACACATTCCCTTCCTGGCATCATGCGCGACTACCAAGTCAGCATTGTGTTTTGCATCGCTCTGGCTCGGAGCAGCCAATTATGATTTACGTCGACTACCAAGAACCTCAGTGCCCCTTTTCACCTCCAACAAGACCCACTTAGTGTCGAATATTTTCCCTTCCATACCCTCTCATTTGCTCAGTATCTCCTCCTTTTATGACCTTTTTACATTCACCTTGCCTTGTTTCACCTACTTGCTATCACCACAGTGGCTCAGGTTCCGCTCCACAGTCTAGTTTCAGTATAATAACTTGACACTTCACATTGCATTAGTCTTAGTCCCGACAACAAGGTTATGTGACCTATAGTGTCAGAGAGCATACACCATACTTGCCTGGAGTAGCTATTTATCAAGACAGCTTTGGGCCACCTATGATTCAGAGCAGAACAAATACAGATGTGAGGCGGTTATACCGAGGACATATTTGTCCAACAACCGGAGCTTCAGCTAGCAAACACCATCACACTGTTTTCCCTCCAAGGGCTTTGATTGGGAGATTTACTTCTAACAGGATGTTTGTAATTTACATACTTACATCCTTAATATTATAGAAATATGAAAAAAAATGTTCTCAAAAGTCACGGAAATGTACATATCTTATTCTTTTAGTTCAGCTGTTGATATCTTCAGGATGGATCCATAAATAATCTGCTTATTGATATAGAATATATCAATGCACGATAATATTGTAAAAACATACTATTTCATGCTAACTACTGTAAACCAATGATTGGCAACAATGAACAGAATGGCTATGCAAGTGTTCAGGGTTGTGTGCCGAGTGGAAGGAACCCCAAGGAAGTCATTAGGAGACCAGTGACCTTACTGGTGCAGAACTCAAAAAAGCTGCCCACTGGCATGATGTCATATTTTGCATGCCATCAGTCATCCTACCACCTCTGGCCATCATACCTGACCAGACTGCAGATACTGATCATATGAGTTTTCATCTCCTGGCTTTTGGCTTTGTGTCATTTTGATTTGATGATGTGTTAAAAAAAAAAAAAAAACTGTTATTGGCAAAATCCTCCATCACACTTTTAGGTTTTTATTTGGCCTTCATAAAAGCCTCTATAATTGTAATCCCAGGTATGCAAGGTGTTGCACCGGTGTCTCACTGCAATGAATGGGTATTATATACATGAGTTGTGGATGAAGTGTAATTCTTCAAATATGTGGTGATGAAAATGAGAAAAACGTTGCTGCTAATTCTATACTAAAGATAAAACCACGTTAAATAAGGTAAAGCTGTTTTATTTCCATGCTCATATATTTGTAGATAACCACTTCAACAAATATAATATATGGATTTAAACAGGGTTTTTTTTGTAAGAAATACACTTATATATTGTCATCTTCCTAAAATAATTACATAAGTAATTTTTTTTTGACAAAAAGTACTCCTTTTTGTGCCCAAGTCAGCAAATATTAAATTTATGGTTACAATTTTGCATTTCCTGTAAAACAAAAAAAAAAATAATTAAAAATTACCAAGGCATTTAGTTTAGAAATGTGACAATATATGGAGTGAATACATACATGAACAAAATATATATGAATGCTTTTAGAAACTGGACCAGTTTTACATATTGACATACATTTGTAATATATATACTTATTTTAATTCCTTAGTAGTCAGTATTATTATGGCTACTATATGTCCATATGCTATACTATATGTTTCCACTTATATCTTCATACATCAGTAGGATATCATCTTATAGGTAGCATATTTAGCAATATCACTTGACATTGAGACATAAATGCAATATATTACATTTCCATATGTTAGTTGTTTAGTTTGTCTTTAAATAAGTGTGTAATATCATGAGAAAAAATTGTGAGTGAAAGTAGTTATGAGCTCGTCGGTGAAGCTCTAACAGTGTATATGTGCATCCATCAAAATCCTTGAAGACATTTAATATCTTCCTGAATTAAGCTTGAACATGTTTTCAGAAACACCTCTGTATGCAGTGTAAGCATGGGGGCTACTATACACTATGCTGATCTGTGCTACATTCTGCACCACCATGCTACATAATTCATTTTATTGCACAAGAAGTAAAGCTCTATCACTCTTCCACACAATCGCAGTCTTAGTAAATGTGTTTATCTTGTTTATTTCTCCCTCCTTCCCTGTCTCCAGGTCTCTAGGGTCCATGTGGCCCCTGTCTGCTTCCTGGTGGTGTCTGGGAGCCCAGGTCTATGAGGCACCAGGATCATTTTCCCTCTGTAGCTGTTGTCACTAGCATGGACCCAGCTAATTCATCTTGCTAATGGCAGGTGGGTCAGTTGAGCGCTATAATTGTGATTTCCGTTTTTTTTTTTTTTCCTTCCACGGATCCAGTACCTTGATCTAATAAAAAAAAAGTAAAACCAGCTTTCAAAGACACTGTCTGACATCACTGTGTTCACACACTGTTTTACCATCATGGGGGAGATATGCAAATTGTCTTTTAGTTAAAAAAATCACAAATTTTCACGTTTATTGTTTGAACTTGAAATCCAAGAAACAATAAGGGGGTTAAAGGTAAATTCAGCTCTTCATAGAAAAAATATCAAGGTGATGGGATCTTTTCGCTAATTACTTCTCATGAAATAAACAATAAAATAGGTTTTCTTTTCTTTTTTTTTTTTCCTGAATGGGTCTAATGAACTTTCTGCTTTTTAAAGAACTAACAGATTTTCTTAGACTCACAAGAAAGAAATCAGCAGTCAGTTGGAGTCACTGGGGTATGAATCTCCAGAGAGCAGTGGACATGGAATGAGCCCGGGCTGATTTCAGTCAGGAGGAAGGTCGTCACCACACAAATGAAAAACATGAGAAGTGGTTCAAGGTCTAATCAAGTCCTCAGACTGCACTCACTGGGAGCAATTAAGTTCCTCCCTCTCCCTCAACATAGGTAACCAGATCCTCCTATTGACATTCTCAATAAAAGGTCATTTACTGTATAGATAAAATGATCAGCCTCCATTGCCTGGGAAGCTTATAGCATAAAATAAACTTAAAATTGTGGTCGGAGTTATGACCAAAAATAGCGTCTTATTTACAAAATTGACAGCGACATAAAAATCGAAGCATTGATTTGCATAAAAGAACAAGAGGAACGTGTATAAGAGGTGGCGCGACAATAAATGACTGCGCTGTGGATATGGACTCTGTGTACATGCAGCATCTTCACTGCATGAATTTCAAGACCTTGGCACCGAGTCCAGCCCAACCGCAGGAATTCATTACCATCATTGCTAGTCTGACACAAATTAAGTCCTGGTACTTTCTGTCTTGCCTCTCAGACCACAATACTTCATCATAAGTCATCCTTAATTTGTATGGTTGTCGCAGGCACTTGTTGTCAAGTCTGTTAGCTTGCAGCTCCCTTTGTCAAAGCCTGTCAGGGCTGTACAGACAGTGCAGGGAGAGAGCAATGTGATTTTCACACTCTGATCCTACCTAGAAAATCTACAAAACTCTTGTTTGCCTCTGAGCCAAAATGTAAAATAAAGTCCTTGTCAGTCCTAGCTGCTCTGTCTCCTTTTACCTCTGCATTTTTAAGGGAGCGTGTCAGCATAGGAGGGGGCAGTTAAGGGCCGGATTTCTAAAACTGTTGATGTGAGGTTTCAGAAACCGTGTTTCAAAACACAACTTTTCTGATGGTGAGAACATATTTCCTTCCTCCATCTTTCACGCCCCAGGAGGAATCAACCTGTCTCTGTTTTTTCTCAGAGCATCTGGCTTTTACAACACATCGCTGTTCGAATTCAATGCAACCGTGTGTTAAACAGAAACAACCAGGAAATCTACATGTAGGATAAACATGACAATTAATATGTGTTTGTCTCCCATCTCAATGTACTGTCTGACATACTGCAATTCTACTTCTTATGTAAAGATGTACATAGCATGGAGAGTTTTATTATTTACCACTAATAATATATATTTTGTGTATTGTTTGTTTTTTGCAGATCTTTATGCATGCATATTTTTCTTGCATCTAATCTAATCTAATCTAATATAATTTAATATGAGAGTTAAAATAAAAGCACAGAAAATGAGACTTACAACTTAACTCAGGTGACACATTCCTTCAGTCATTTCTAGATAATCATAGTGAAATCAAAATAAACCTAATAATGGTCTGGTCAGATCCTTAGAGTTATCTGACTAATACATGCCTCCAGTCAGTTACACATAGTGTCCATGGGATAAGGAGGATGTAACATCATCGTTTATTATTCAGACCAAAGGAAGTAACACATTCCACACATGAGAAAATTAGCTAAAGGGTCTGAAACAGCTGTACACAACACAGGTTAAAACGATGCCCAGCGCTTCAAGACAGCTTTAATGGGAAACACAGAAATTAGCAGCACAGGAGAAAAATGGAAACGCCTGATCGTGGGGAGTCGGCCGTCATTTCCCTTGAAATTCTTTTTGCTGCCACCCCTCCATCTCCGTTAATTACTTCCACAGCAATACACAAATTCCCCTGGGCTCTTTACCAAAAAGCAATAAACACTGTATCACACTGACTCACCAATTGGCAAACAACAGCAAAAGAAACAAAAATGAAAGTAAACAATTAAAAGGAAAACCCATTTGCCCTGATTGGTCTAAGTATTATAATTCTTAGCTCTATAAGACCCCAGGACATATTGAGGACAACCTCCATTTTTACAATAGGAGAATTGTATAAGTTTATGAAAATGGGATTCAGTATCAGTTTTTTAAAAGTGATAAAATGTGTGAGTGATTCAATCTTGATACTTTTCCATCTACTACATGATATTACAGCTACTGTATGTACTCACACATTCTAGTGAGCCTATAATGTGTGTGAATGTAGTCTGCACTGACTGCACTCTCTTCCACAACATATTAGCAATTTGAAGCTTGTTACTGATCTTATTAGACCTGTAACCAAATCTAAAGTCTGCTGAGGACAATTATCACGTCTTCTAGAAAGAATTTCCACAACCTCTAGCTTTAGATTATTCACTTTCCACATTATTCACATTTCAGGCTTGCTATTTTCTCTCAGGTTTGGATAATTTAATACAGAGGCAATAGAGAAAACATTTCATTTTTCATCTTTTTTTTTTACACAGCAGTTCATTTTTTGGCAGCCTAACTATTGTGGAGTGCATAAAATTTAGTAAAGCTTCTATTACATTAGGATAAATACATTCCATCGCAGTAGAACTATTTCAGCGCTGTTTCTCACATGGAAAAGGCTCATCATTTGTTAATTTTTGCAGCAATTTCGCATGCATAAATGTACGCATTTGCGGCTTTATATCAAATAGAAAATGCAGCTACAGCATGTGAAATGAGAGCACCTGGAACTGGAGTACAGCAAGGAGAAGATTTTCTTCATTCAACAAACAAGACATGAAAGGAACAATCACCTGCAGTAATTTTTTGTGATGTTGATGTAACACTTAAGCCTAAAAGTCTTTGACTAATGTATAATTTTACCAAGCATGTACTTGTATGTCTCACAGATCTTTTTCTACTTCATTTAATGTTGTTTATTAGATCAATATCACCACAGTGTCTGTGGTATTCAGCAGAGGAAACAATGCGGCAGAGTCTTTTGAATAAGTAAAGAGACACTATTACTAACACATTCGTGTTGGCACTATCAGCCATGAATCATGGATGTGGTGAAGGGCTGTATTTATCTGAGAACAGGACAGGGACTGAAGAGGGTTATCAACAGTTTCACACATCCACTGATTCTCCTTTGAAGTGAGATGCAACATAAAGAAGAAAGAGGGGGAACAACAGCTAGCGAGAAAACGTTGGCAAAATCCACATCCTGTAATTATTTATGGAGTTGAACATTTAAAGTAATTACTGAGGTGTTTCTACAAAGCAAGCCAGGCTGTAAGGTCTTTATATTTTTATTGTCCACGTCAACTGGTTACTTGTGAATGGCTCCAGTGGAAAAGCACATTTCAGCAAAAGGTGTCACAGCCATACATCTTGTTATGTGTTCATAGTGCTTAGTTGCAAAGTGCCATTCTTATTCATGTCTGAGTGGGCATATGCCACACAAAGGAGTCCTCACTCACAACGGATTCCAGTCACGGTGGGTATGCACTGTACGTAGAAGTAAAATACTTGTAGAGTTGCATTGACATGACATCAAAGCAAACATCAACACATATCTATCTGGCTATCTTAGGAAAGTGATGATGATCTTTGCTGTGCTTCTCATCACCAGTGAGAAAGATTGCAGTGTACAGCCTCCTGAGTGCTACACCCATTTGACATGTTGACACAGTAGGTCCTTAAAAGTGCATGTGTCAGGAACTTGGAACTAATAGTGCAATGTCTAACTTCAGAAGATTAGCCAAGCAATGACATAAGCTGTGGCTGCTCTGGTGTTTAGAAGCCGTTTTTGAAAAATGTGTGTGGCACTCGTACGTGAGGAGAGAGAAATGAAGGCGACAGGAAGAGGCTCTGCAAGAGTGGAAAATAAGTGAAATGTAAGTCATAGGTAGCAATATTTTGATAAAGTAATCATGCTTCAGGAGCAAACCTCGGACTCCGATATCAGCTTTTGGTGATTCCGCGGAGCTCCTGCGAACATGGCAGCATCAGATTTACAAATTGAAAATCATTAATAATTCTAACCAGGATGTGATAAATCTGGAATCACTCCCGATGAACCTGGACACACTTTCATAAATCAAAAAGATTACTTGGAAATTTTTTAAAATCTGACGTCAAAGTGTCAGGCTTACTAATGGTTTTTGTAGATCCCTTACCGTGATATATCATTAATCTGAGATACATTTGAAGTGTGTCACCGGGGCAATATGTGATCCCTCTAATATTAGGAATATGCTGGTCTGTGTCAATACAGGAGATAGAAAGGATAAAAGCAGGTGGGGGTGTTGA
>JAPQRQ010000028.1:18278275-18305164 GCA_037367365.1 Apogon talboti | reverse complement strand
ATAGATAGATAGATAGATAGATAGATAGATAGATAGATAGATAGATAGATAGATAGATAGATAGATAGATAGATTAAGGTAATAAACCTTATAAACACAAAATCTTTAAAATAGATAGAGAATATTTTTCCAACCATGTGAGATGCCATCCACGAGCAGATGGGACAGTGTGCTGGTGTGTTTCTATTTGTGTGTGTGTGTGTGTGTGGTTGTTGGTTGGTGTGTGTCTCTACGTGCCATGGGGACAGCGCAGTAGCTCATGGTACTCCGACAGGTCCACTGTGTGTGGTGTTCTGCAGCATCAGCAGCCGGACAGGGGCCAGACGGTGGATTTATGATGCCAGGGAGCGGAAATGACCTGCTTCTGTCATTGGGTGTGTGCCCCATCACGAGAGGCCCTAAACTATATTGGCACAGCGCTGACAGACATGTTTGTCATCCAGTCAGTTTTGAAGATACCAGGCAAGGGGTATTACTCCTTTGACAAGAAGGCCCTCCACTCAGTCTCTGTATGTCACGTCTGTCTTTCCTGCTCTCTCTGCTCTTTCTCTGTCTTTTAACTTACGGAGCTGTTATTTCAGAAATAGTATTTTGTGATTTAGAAGTTATTCTTTTCTTTTTGTGATATGTGTAGTAGAGTGTGTACCAAATGAGCTTAAGAATGAACTGCATATATTTTATTTATCAATGACACATCCAATTTTAGAATAGCGTTCATTTATTTGTATTCATGTTATTTACCTTATTTGCTTCAAATCGCAGTAAGATCATCAAATAATTCACAGACAAACAGATAAAGTGTAAATGACTGGTGTCTCCTCATTTAGTTTTATTGTACATTTTCAATATAATTGTGTCATGAGGGTGCCTCTACATAACTTTCCAGGATAGAGTGCATGTGTTGCACTGAACAGTGACACCTTCTGGCACTATATAAAGGCTGAGGATGATTGGGTTTAGAATTTCAGCCACTGATTATTTCTCCTTGAAAATACAGCCGTCTTGCTAAAACAACATTTGTATAAGGACAACGTGATCAATAATGTACCTGTAGTAAATCTTCAGTATAGGAGACTAGCAGTTGCCAGTATACTGTAGGTAGTTTTCTGACTATACAGATTATTATATTCACACATCTACAAGTAATGCAGGCTATCAAAAGAGATGGATGGGCTCAGTCTGGTACACACATGCATACAATATTCTTAATGAGCTAGAAGAGGTTTTATTTGTGGATAATTTAATTGTAAGGTGTAATATCATAATGTTGCTTCGGTAAAAATATGTTAATTCCACTTCATCAGAGAAATACCTGCATATCCATGGCAGCACTAAAATTAAACCAACCAGCATGCATTCCTTCGAGGACCAACGCTAATTGCCCTACTGTTTGTACTTTAAAACCTCATTACTCATCATTCATTTTGAAGGCCAATTATCAGATCAACAAAGTGCAGCAGAAACAAAGAGTGATACCGCACAGTTGTTAGACAAAGAGGCTGTATCAACAAAGTATGTATATCTGTGGCTGGTTCACAACAGTAAATCCATTAATTGGGCTATTTACTAGGTGCACAGCATTAATGAAAATGTTTTTTGAGAAGTATGTATTTTCTCCAAGTATACTGTTGGGTCATGTCTTTGAAAGAGAGAAACAAGTTTACAATTGATTTGAGCACTTTTGGCATTAAAATCTCTGACCTACTTATGTGATTTACGCAGCAGACACCAAATTCTTTTTTACTATCCACTTGAACTTTCAAAGATTTCCTCCATCACCAAGCAACCATCCACAGAGCCTTGCCTCACCCATCCACTCTGATGAATATTTTATAAAGATGCAAAGATTTCCTCCTTTTCAGTGTGTAATCAAATGCACACAGTGCTGCGGGGATTTAAAGAAGAGATATAAAGTCACATCTTAAGGAAGAAATCCATTTTTCTCTAGCCTTGCATTCATTTAGGAATCAATGTGCCTCTCTAGAGACTGGCTATTTGAATCACACACACAAGTGAGAACCTTTTGGTTATTATTCTGATCTTCTGAGCTTTAAATGCTTTTAGACAGCGAGCATTAATGGACTGCAGGTACTTAGTAATCAGAATGTTATCATGTAATGCTGCTTAGCCAAACACCTATGACGCTTTTTAATTGGAAGAAGAAACATGAGCAAAGCAGTGAACAAAACAAAATGATTGAGTATAAATAATGTGCATTAATACTATTTAAGTAAAGATTTCCATGAAACAGCATATGTATGAAATGCTGTTTGATCCATTAATGTTTTAATTCAAGCACATTTAGACCAAAATCCTAACTCACTACAGTTATACTAATAAAAGCAGTGATTTAATCTTAAAATTAGTTTTAACTTACCAGATGCCCATACAGCGGGGGGAAACAGGGATCAAGAGAAAGCACTTATTTTAATGCACACACATATTTCTATAATTACATTTTTTCTGCTTAGCTTTATTTCCATTAGTGTGCATTCAATGCCCTTTGAATATGTGATACAGTGTTTTCCTTGGAAACATTGGCACAGTGTGCAATCCATTTGGGTCCTCTTGTTATTTTTATTGTCATGTTTGAAAAGCTGTAATGCTGAACTGTTTTAATTAGTACTCTGCACTTTATGGAGATCATTGTTCACGCTTGCCTAATTATGTTTAGATGGCCCAAATCTCCATCAAAGGAAACCATTATCCTACATCGATGGTGAAGCGACGGGATTCCATCTTCACCCTCTAGACAAGGCTATTACGGTTCTGCCTTGGCTTGGACACGCTAAATAAACACATCAATTTCATAGGTCTGGAAAGTTAGAGATTGAGAGGAGATTGTGGTTATCAGCTGCATATGGCTGATGAAACAGAAACTGTACTGTACATCACAAGTGTTTTTCACCGGCCAGATCGACAAGCACAGGCATGTGCCCTGCAATTTCTCGAAACTCTGTTTAACCACGAACCTATCTTCTGATGAGAAACCGGTAAAATGAAATGAAATACTACATTTACGTGATTTCCATATTCTTTTGCCTTCCTAATGGTGGTATTTAAGAACAGCGGGGGAGGGGAGTATGATTGGTGATGTCTTTTTTTCTTGCATTCTTGCCTGAGAGGCTAGTGAATGTGATGGTTTCAGATTTGATTAGGCAGCCCAGGGGCCTCAGCACTCCAGCCCTGCAATGGGCCGGCAGGGGCCTTGTACAGGCGTCTCATTGCTCACCATGCCTCAGTGGTGATGTACACATCGAGTGTGACCGCCCGCTTGATTTAAACAGCAGTCCAGCCTCGATCTGGGAGTGCACTCACTCAGTGCAATATTGTGGCCCATTCATCCAGTAACCACTGGACATTGGTCTCTGCCAAATACATCGGGCTTGCCACCACATTTGTGTTTGGAGTGAGTGAATCGATGCTGTACGAGAGCGGTGAGACTTGTGCTTCATGTTCCCCAAGCACCAAACAAGTTTTAACACAAATGTTGACTTGAGTAGACTCTGTAGCACCACTCTGCAACAAAAAACACATGGAATAATATTTTATGTCTTTATCTCATTTAATGTTCACAGTGAAAGATTTAGAGGAATTAACTGCAATAGCAATGTAAAATATATACTATTACTATGTTTTCATTAGTGTTTAATCACCTTATAATACCAGCATGTGTGTGTCTGTTACCTTGTGCTTACCTTGTGGTTCTACAGTAGCTTATAACAGACAGTTTTTGTTATATGGCATGTGGGTCCAACATTAGGGTTGAAGTGTGGATGTGAGATAATACCCCTTAACTGAAAAAACGTAGAATGTACAAACCAAACACTGGCTCTTCTATGGGTCTATCACATTTTCATTATAAACCTGGCTGAGGAGTATTTATTTTGGTTGCCATGTGCTGTTCCACCACTAGAGGCCACTAAATCTTACACATTAAACCTTTAAATAGTTTAAATGTCAATAACAGTTTATAGCTTCTATACAACTCAGCATGCAGATCCATATATTTCAACTATTTTGCTTTTTTTTAAATTTCCCAAAGATATCAGATTGTAACGTTTATTGGAATTATCACAAGATAATGTGTTGGACCAAATGTAGATGTAGTACCTCCCAGTTCAAGCTAAATGAGTATTGCCTTCTCTGATATCAGTTTTTTCCTACTTGCACCCTGGAATGTGTGAGCTTCCACTTTTACAGAATAAATCCAAAATGACTGGACATCCTCACTGTGATGATTTTTGACTGACTGACTGACTGATCTGAGCTGCATATAAGAGCACTGTTTCAGCTAGGTTAACATTTTATCTTCACAGTAGCATGGGAGATTGTGAAGCTTCAAGAGTGGCCCACTATGTGTGCCCAATTATTTTTGGATGAGATCACCCAAGCTTACAACACAGCATATCTTATGTGCATAGTCATGCCGGTCAGGGTGTTGAGGAAATGTACAATGTGATTTTAATGTTTGGATTTAAGTCTCTTATTTATCACAGTGCACCAAACAATTATTCTATTTGCAATGTAGTCCATTTGGCCTTGTAAACTAGCCCATCAAACCATTTCTTTATGTGAGAGCAGAGCAGCCTCTGAGCACTGAAGTTATATTTAGAAATTCAATTCTTTGCTCAGACCCTCAGCCTAAAGGCCTTTACTTTACACAAAATGAGCAAAGTTATTTTCATTTCCTAATGGTCACCACAGCCACAGCAGTAATGAGCTGGGCCAAGGAGGATTGTTATTTTCTTAAGGACCAAATTAAAAAAAGAAAGAGCGAAAGAAAAAAGAAAGCCTGAGTAGTTCCATCATTACAAAGGGAAGCCTAGAGGAGAGAGTGCAGTTCATTAGTCTACACGCTTGGTCCTCCTGGTCCTACAGGGTGAGGGAATATGGGTGATAAATTGTGCATCCATTCACTTCCACAGTGCAAGATGTCATTAAAGGGCCAATCTGGAATTGGAATATAGTGCCACATTTGAGATCCAACTGCTACAGTAGCTATGTTTGTATTTATTTTGTAGGGCTGGAAACGTTTATAACTCCCACAGAGAATGGCTGAGTTTTAAGAAAAGGACTTCCAGGACAGTAGCAGTCTTTAAAAGGATTTGGAAACGGCAAATCATTTTGGTTTCTAAAGTTTTACAAAGACAAGGACAATAACAGAAAATCCAGAATGGGTTTCATAATGCTACATCATCCACATGTACCCTTCAAGAAACTCAGTTTACTCTGTACGCACAGTGCATTTTATGAACTTCATATTCCACTTCCTTCAGATTCTGCACAGTGGAATATTTTAGATATGTTACAGGTTACTGTAGGTGATGATCATCTTTGTGATCTGGAACTGAGGTCACTGCTGTACTTCACATAGAGGTAAACCTTCCAGGTGCATTAATTAGTCTTTAACAGTTTGTGACTTTTCAATATGTCGTTGTGATGAAAGTTGACATGTGAAGTATGACATCATGCCAGTGGGCAGCCTTTTTCAGCTCTGCACCAGTGAGGTCACTGGTCTCCTAATGACTTCCTCAGGGTTCATAACCAGCCTCCTTCTTTGCAGCCCAGGGTCTCCCCCTCAACTAGTGCACAGCTCACCCAACATGGGCAGCTCAACGCTTGGCTAGCCTCTCTGCTCATTGTTCTTAATCAAGAAAGGGAGGCATAAAGATGCAGCAAGTCAGTCCATGCATGCCCAGTGGGGCCCTTTTTGTCAGACAGTCAGATGAAGCCAAGTGGAAAAAGCCTCTTATAATGCATACACACACTCACACACACAAGTACGGGGCGATTGTGTAGGGCAATAATGGCACTATTGACTTGTTTGTATGTGAAAAGACTGCATACTATATTCAGTTTACATTAGCATAAGCTTTTGTTCATGATCTATTATAGGATACTGTTGTACATTCTGAAATCACAACAAACCATTCTCAGATCTTCAAAGCAATGAATTTTCAGCACACTGTACATTTATTCTGGGTCCGAGTAATGGACCACAGGCCTAGAGTGATTCTCTCTCACTACTTGTGCATCTAAAGGCAGGATGAGAGGCATGTAAATCAGGCAGCCCATGTACTTCTTTAATATTTAACATAGGTTATTAGACAGGGCAAAGATTTGACCCCCGAGCGCTTCTGCACATCACATGAATAACTAATGTTGGCTGATTATGTTAATCAGTAGTACTAGGCAGTGATGACCAGAAAACGCAGCTACACTGCTGCAGGAGAAGCTATAATCTCAGACTCATCACAAAAACACAGCCCGAGCCCATCATTAGCTCTAAAACACAACCACTGCATACTGTGTGCAGCACAGGGTGATTTACACTTCACATGCTCAGCTTGAATTTTCCTTTAATATCTATACTGGAGATAAACACATGCATTTGTGAAGCTACTAGCTGTGATCTCCCTTAACAGATTATCAAATATTTGCATACTGATAAGAAGACTGAAGCTTCACTCGGCAACTCTGCATGTAGGCAGCTCCGGATGGCAGTCAGAGGAAAGTGAATATGTTAAACTTCAGTACCTACAACTCATCTAATGTGACTGCAACAAAACTCAGACACTAGCATACACTGACTAATTTATTATTTATGTTTATCAATAAGATACAGCAAATGCAAATAATGTCCAAAATATGTAATTTTGATTTTTTTTTTTTTAACAATTTCTTGAAGTAGGTAGCAGTGCACATTGAATAATTTTGGACAGTTATCAATAGACATATCTGTGTATTTAACCATTTTGGTATGTTGCATCTATTAGGTTTTAACATTCTTCAGTGTCCGTGTGTGTGTCATCAACAGCCGAGCCAGTTTTGACATTTTTATCATAAGAGTGACTGAACATTTGGCACCTCCAAAGAAAACGCCAACATTTTTTTTTTCTTAAAGACAGTACTGATTTTAAAAGCTTATTGCTGCGTCATAAAGCAAGTGCCTGTCTTCTCTCCTGTTTGTTTTGAGCCAAAGATAAAAACATACTCTTGGAAAGCCATTTAGAGGTAGAAGCTGTTGATTGTGGCTATATTCCATCCCCATCACCAGAGTTCTTTGGCCTCCACCATAAAGAATTCCAACGAGACAATTTTGCGCAGTGTGGGGTGAGCTGACAGGGAGTGTTATTAAAGCGCAGGGTGCTGACCGCTCTCAAAGTTATTAAAGTGCTGTGAGATTGTGTCTGTGATAGCCCTGCCGGTCGGGATGTCCTTCACACACACAGGTACATTACTGTGGGGATGCGGTCATCGCGGGAAGAGGGGGTGGGGGAGGGTGGGGAGTGGAGTGGAGATAGACACACCAGGACCCACTATGGAGCACTGTCATTGTCTTCATCCCTCCATTAACGATAACCATAGTTAACCTCATGGCTGAAGATTGCCTCTAGTCTCACTGTAAATAATTCAGAATGATAGCTAACTAACATTTACAAAGTTGAAAAGTTAAGAGTTCAATGGTTTTACAGGTCACACTATTAACAACATGAGGTCTATTTGAGATTGCAGACTTTGTTAATTAGAATAGCATAGCATAGGATGACATTGCATGGCATTAGAGTAAATAGTGAAGAAAGGGGAGATGCTAAAACTGCTAGTTCTAGTAAAGAATTAAGATAATTATAATGTTATTTTAATAAAAAGAACAAAGATTACATAAAGAAGCCAATGGCAACTTTTGGATATATTTCAGTCTTGGTAAATTCAGATTAAATTTCTGAATATGTTCATAAAATAATATTTCTTATGTTAATAATGCTAACTTCATACTGCCATGCATTTGGTCCAAGTCCTAGCTGAGGTTTGAGTGCGGGGGCAGCTGCCAGTGTAAAATGATAGGCAAATGGGAGGAGGGCTAATGGACTGATTCTGTGGGTTTTAGAGGAGAGGAAAGAAGCCTGGTACATCAATCTGCTGTCTGCTCCCTCTCAATCTGTTTCAGCTCCACTCTGACATGACAGCATGGGGGACTACAGCCCTCGATTCATCACCAGGTCTGGAAATAACAGGACACCTCCAGTTTGTCATAGTAGATTAGTCTGTGGCCCGTAACCACTGTCCTTAATAGAGTCTCCAGCGTTTCATCTGAGGTGTCCACTAGACCACCAGTGTAGACCTCAGGGGGAACACAGAGGGTGTATCGACATGCCTTGTAGTGGCTTACATGTAGCGGACTGCTGTAATGTGTTGCACTTTCAGCCGCACTGTGATCTACGATGTAACCAAAGACAGGTCTGTCAACAAGTCAAAAGCCAGTCGCAGTTTCTTCTATTTAAAGAACATCTCCTCTGAAAATTCCTAAAGTGCTTTTTTTCTGCTTTTATCTTAATTATTTTCATAGCGTAAGACTACCTTGTATGCTGAACAGATGATTGCTCAGAAAAACTGATGCTTCAGCTTCACTCCTCCAGGGTCCATAAGTCTGAATCCTGCACATAAAACGGGTCGATTGTAATCTATAATATTTCTTAATCGGCAATTAGCTGTTACTTTGTGGATCACAGGTCCTGGCAGTGGAATTAGCCTCAGTCTTTAATAAGTGATTGACCAGCCAGTGGAGAGGTGTAATGGACAGTGCAGGGTGAGGCCAGGACGGTGATAGCTCCTCACTGTTTCCCCTTTTGACCTTGACTGGCAGTATGGTTCTTTGAAAATCTAAGTGCCCATCTTACAGTATGCCTGAAGCAATTTAGGAGTCCATATACATTCATATAAGTCTCACTTATTGATTCTTCTGCTGCTGTTCACACACAGTCTGGCAATGTCGAGTTTCAATTATCACTATGTGACCTGCCATTGTCTGGCAAAATGTGATGTATAGCTATGAATCTGAAAGTTTGCAGAAAAAAACTCTACATAAAAGCAACACAAGGAAGCATCACCATTCTATATATAACTGTAACATAGATTAGTTTAGGTAAAGGCTCCCATGCAAAAAAAAACAAACAAAAAAACACATCTCTCCCGAAGCAAAATTAGATGTTTTTGAATAAACCGAAATGTGAATCGACAAAAAACTCAATTATTTGTCCATGTAGCAGCAATATTTTCAGTTTCAGTCGCAGGCGTACAGTATAGGCAACAGAGTGAGGGCCCCTGATGGGTACAGGAAAGCTGGGGGGTTGCTTATTTAGTCTGGAATGATGTGCACTGTCTCTGGCTCCAGAGGCTGCCCTCTTCCTGTTTACCTGGGAGTCCTTTGGGGTGAGGTTGAGCTGAAAAGCCCAGTCGGAGCCAGTCAAAGGGAGCGTGGCGCAGTCTTGACCCTGGCGCTCCACTCATTGTGTAGTGCAGCGGTGTAATGAGGCCCTGTGTGGATATTGATATGACAGAACAAAAGGCCAAGGTGCAGTAAGGACAGCAATCCACACGTTTCACACCATTTGTTTTTCACACCGTATCCATCACATTAATGGGTCACCTTTCTGTGACAGCTCATGATTACCTGCTTACCCATGGAGAGAAAAGGGGGTGAGAGAGGAAGAGGGAGAGAGGGAGAGAGAGAGCAAGAAAGCCAGGTGAGTGGAGAGAGAGAGAGAGAGAGAGAGATAGGCAGAAAGATAGGGAGTGGGATGGTTCTCCAGTACTGAGGGTAAAGGTTGACTTGGGGTTGCAAAGGGGGCTCAGAGAGTGGGGGATGGGAAGCTAGTGCCATTTTTTTTATTCTTTCATGAAGATTGGCTCCGGCCCTGTCATCATCCCCACAGAGTGAATTTATGACAGGTCAGCTCTCCATGTAGTCACCTGATGGATGGAGAACATCCAAGTTTATTTGGGGCATTGTGGAAATGGCCGAACAATTCCCTAAAGCACAGGTAGATTTTTTTTTCTTCTTTTTTTTACGACAGGGGGACACTTGAATTCACCAACACAGAGCATGCATGATTTGTCAGTGGTGAAAAAACAACAACACTGATATAATCTTATCATTTTTATCTATTTTAGTTACCTACAGCAGGTGTTAAATGGCTTTGTTTATTAGCACTTCTACTTGTGTAATGCATCTATTATGCTTGGAAAGTGAATAATTATTGGGAATAGAATACTAGAGAGCAAAGGTTTTTCTCCCATTGATCACATTTCTTGATATGAAGTTCTATATTTGCTCTGTTTTTTTCTTAATCTCTCTGCTGATTATTGCCCATGCATGGCTCATTTACTTTAACGTCCAGCAGTTTGAAATGATGAAATTCTTGACTTGGATATATTTTATTGCTGCAACAACGAGTCTGCTGCTGATAGTTTGAAGGGAAGATTTATACAGAACATCTTTTTTTTCTAATGAATGTTATTCTAACACTCAGTCTGGCCTCACTAGGACATTTCAGATTGTTGCAGAAGTATACCTAGGCTTCAGTTGCAAAAAAAAACAAAAAAACACTGAATGCAAAAATTATGCTGATAAGATGTCAGTATCTCAAGTCATAACACTACCTATCTGACAAACATCTGATTTATATGAAATTCACACAGTGTAGTCTACATGTCATATTTACTGTAACATATGCATGAATACATGTATATATTTAGCATATGACAATTCTGTGTCCGACCCCAAAAACTGCATGATTGTGAAAATTAGTATAAAGAAAGAGGCTGAGACGGAGGTGATTAGTGTCTGATGTGCAAGTGCGGATGTGAGGCAGGAGTACTTCAGGGTCATCAGGACAGAGAATTACAAGATATGTTGCAGAACCATATGAGGCTCTGAAAGGGTTAGTTCCTGTCCTGATTTTCCTACCTAATAAAGGCCCGCCTTGAAATAAACACCCACTTACATGTACGCTTTGTTCAGTATATTTTTGCCATTTCTTTTTGCCATCATACAGTCTTTTCCAACACTGAAGTAAAGCCCTGAAGTGCTCTTAAACCTACCAAAGTCCCCCATCAGTTAGTGCACTTCTGCAGCCTGTGTTGTTATATCACTGTGGGGTTTTAATAGGTTATTTCAGATTCAAGCCAATAGACCAATTACCTAATCATAGCAGCAGTTATATGAAGCTAAATGGGTGTGCTTTTGTGAATCCCCTGGTTCAGAATAGAGTGATGAAAAAAGGCTTCAATTTGACCCATCACAAAATGAAAGATGTTTGGCAGAATGTGACTGATGGACAGGTAAGATGAACACCTTTCATTAGACGCGGTAACATTGATTTTTTTTTATGTATTTTTTTTAATGCAAATTTCACAATCTAGAATTGTACAAAAAATATTAGGGTATATAAAGTACAACTTTATGTCATGAAATGAGAGGGAAGGCTCAAAAATAGTTTCATACAGGAGTTGATGAGTTGAGCTGTTTTCACCTACAAACTGCAGATTTTTACATAACTGTGTACATAATCACTTGCATTAATAGGTTTCGTTAAAACATTTTTTAATATTTAGCGCCACTCATCTCTATCATTGCTGCATGCAGCTTTAAAGCTTTGTTCACATCTCATAGTATTTAACACCGTTCAGTTGTTTTGTGGGTCTTGCAGATACGTGATGTTCAAGTGTTCTGCTTAGCTCAACAGCTATTGATGTCTTCCATTCCCGAAGCGCCACCGCCAGTGTCACCTATGAAATCTTAAGTCACTTAAGACGAGCATTTCAACATTCAGTCATTCCAAGGAAATGGCAAGATCCCATTTTATGATAAAATAAGACTAGAGCTATGTATCTTTTGAAAGGCCTTAGCTCAGCATATCAGGTGTGAGGCAAGTGAGGATAAAAGAGGAGAGAGAGAGAGAGAGATCACTTTGCCCCAAATTAAAAGTCAGAGTGTCATCTTTCGGTCTAATTGCCTGGAACCATTATTGGACACTGCAAAAAAAATTGTGTCTGCATATGCATTTATTTTGTAATCCGTTGATGTACTTCACTCTGTGTCTGGTCTAAGGGGACCAGATCCCGGCCATGCAAACATGCACGTTTTGTATGAATGAGGGAACGATTGCAGCCTGTACTGCGGAGAGACAGTTCACCATACGTCACAGGACCCAGCAGATATGAGGTGATGGTGTCAATACATCTTGGGTCTTGCCCAGTGGAGGCTTATTCTGCATTACACTAAAACGTGAATTATAAGAGTGGAACAATGCTATGTTGGCCTGGGACGTAAATCAGAAGGGGGAGAAATTGCTGACAAGTTTTGCTATTAAAAGATAATTGTAATCAAGGTGCAAGACGAGCAATGAAGTGGTGATAGCAGATAGATAGACAGCTGCAAAAGATGGATTGTTTTAATTTGCACCAATTAAATTGAAGTTCACTGGATCATCTTCCTCAATCTTCATGAATACTTGATTTTCTGGCCGCTACAAAGCTATTAAAAAGAGTGATTGGACTCTAAGACTTGGTATACCATATTTTATGCTATACTTTCATTAACCCTTTGAAATAATACTTTTTTCAACAAGAGGAACTAAAAGACATATAGTGAGTACAAGATAGTGTGCATGGTGCGTCATATATTTTCAAGGCTGTTACTGTTCTTTCTATATAATTTTCTTAATATTTTTAAGCAGAACCATACCAAATGTTGCCAATAATTATAATTTATAACTTTTTTCTATATTTGTCATACAAAACAATAACTTCCACAGCAAAGCCACACTTTCATTACTTTGTGATGATCCTGTGGTATCTGAACACACATATGTTTTCAAATGTCTCAAGTAGAGTAGATGTCACACTATGTTGGGGACTATTTTCAGCTTCAGATTAACCCCTCCCCATGGTGCTCCAGTGAGCTTTAGGGCAGTTTACTGTATATGGGATTAATTTAAGATGACTACAGTGCCCATGTTTATGGTAACAAAGAAACATGTCACTCACAAACATATGAATAATTTTCAGCTGAAGTTTACTGGCACAGAAGACACTCTGGCTTTAACCTCATTGTACACGCTGCACTTGGGGAAATTATCACTAAATGAACGTTTTTTGGAATTATGAAAATGATGCATGATACATGGATGGTATTGTTTTTTGTGACTGCTCAAACTAATATTTTTTTTGGGTCCTTTCTATTCCAAATGTCAATGTTTTTAGTCTGGTTGAACACACTTTCATGCTCAATTTAAAAATAATCCAAATAAAGATAAGTTCACGTTTACCGGTCTGAAATGCCTCAATGTTAATTGATGCTAATTCTCTGTTGATGGCAATTTCTAAAGGTCAGTTTTCCTGGTGTTGTTTTAAGCTTACTACATACCATGAGCTCATTTTACTTGTCTGTAACATCCTTAGAGGGCAAATACGGCCCTTTGGAGCAGAAATTTCATGTATTTAAGGAAAAGTTATTTGGTATTGACAGATGTAAATTGATGTTGTAAATCATTGTTTCATACACAGGAAAGGCTCTTGGAGTGGTTGTGTGAGTGGCGAGGCATTACAGCGGGGGCTGGGAGCAATGTTCCACAGTGTTTGCTTCTGAGCCAGACTACCTCCAAGGCAGGGGTGATTAGTGCTTGTCGGTAATTTGGCAACCTTGACCATGTAACCTTGCTAAAGCTGGATTAACATTTTACCCTGGAAAAGCCAGAGATGCCTTAAAACATGTTCCATTTTCTGCTGCTTATTATGAGACAACAGCCTACAGAGGCTATTCAAATAAGTGCCCATAGTATGCTGCATGGGCACTCAAGGAGAAACTCTTATTAGACTTAAGCATGCTAAGTGTCAAAAAAATGTTGACATATCCATCTGATTGGTGGAAACATCACATGCATATCATTTTACATAGTGTTAGCACATAACTCTGAGAGGTTAACAGCTAGGGCTAATACATAACTTATCCAGTAACCTTAAATTTTCTGCTATACACCTGATTTATTTATTTATTTATTTATTTTTTAACTCATTTGTTTTCTGTCTCTCTTAGGGAAATGTTGGTTTTCCCGTTATGGCTATTCATCCTTTATGGTTTGCTAAATACTTCCACATAACCATTCCCATTCATTTTGCCACATTTCGCTTAAAGCCCTCTTTTTCATTACACTACAAGGTTGTTTGCTAATTTCTAAGTGCAGCTCCTGTGTTTTTGTGACATTGGTGTATCTGAGGTAGGTGGTACATTACCCTCCTACAAAAAGCACAGGCTTATTATTGAGCCTCTTTATCTTTACTGTAGCTAAGTTGTTAATTAGCTAGACCTTGAATTAGATTATTTGCATGTCTGAACAAGGGCTAAGGTATTAATGCTCCCTTAGGACAAACTGTAATAACCTCTTCGGTGGTTCCAAGATCCCTGTGGAGGGGGCTGCATGGACGCTAGCCCCTGGAAGGAGGGAGAGAGCACAGCCATTTCATCCAATTAGCTGTGGATTATACTGCTCCTCTCCCTTTGAATCCTATTTGCTGTGATAAGGTGTTCTCCTACAGGGACAGAGCTGAGCTTTGCTATCAGGAAAAATGATTAATTCACAACCCAATATTAAAATGCAGTGCCTTCCATTTCACACTGTCTGACATAGGAGGAAGAAACAGCTCAGAAATCAATACAAGCACTAAACAACCGCACAGGAGAAGGAGAGGTTGGCCAAGTAAGAAAACACCCCTAAGAATCTCAGAATCCAGCTGCATTTCATTCTACACATCACACTAATATTGCTCTCTATGGTATGGTATGTCCTTGAATTATTCAGAACCTGCTAAACCGTGGGAATGGTTCTAAGACTAATGTGGCACAATATCATGGTCGCTATTGTTATTACATTGTACTGTGCAATTTCCACAAATATTTATCTCTCTCTTCTGATCTTCCCAAGGGCATGTATTTTAATTTAATAATTCCATGCTCCTTGCACCTTTTGAGTAACCAATATGATCACGTAAAGGATGGAGTGAAAGGGACGTTTTTACACCATTTTATGTCTTTACTGGTCAGGACTGGAATAGGTGTGGAGGATGTAGAGTCCAGATTTATATTTTCCAAGCCCTCTGATGCCGCACAAATGATGTTTAAACACCCAGCACCTAGGGTTTAATTAAGTCCCTCTAATCGTGTTCCAATCAGAAGCTTGGACTGATGGGCTGGAATTCCTGATGTGCATTTCTGTCAGTCTTAATTGGATAATTGATTGCCAATTTGAACCTGGCCACACACTGCATACACAATAAAGCGCCTGGCCATGTTCCTTGAGGATTCATTTTCCATTCGAATAAAGATGCTGCTTCGATAGGCAGAACTCCAACTATTGGTCTTGCTGAGAAATAAGCCCAGGCTGTTGATGTAGATTCAGAGTGCACTTATGAATGCCTTTTGAATTTTTAGTGCACAAACACTGTTTTTGTCTGTGCAAAAGCAATTCCTTTGAGTTAAAGCTTTTGTTTTTTACATCTATGCTGCATAATACACTGTGTGGTTGGTAAAAATGACCATAGAAGATAGTTTACCCAATAGTGCATAGTAATGCCAATTTATACAGGTTGATTTCTGGACAGTATTGAAATCTAACTACAAATTAAACAAAATATTTGCACGCACAGTGACTTTTACACCTAGTATCCATTGCTATGTATATTTAGTATACGACCTCCTTTAAAAATGACTGCATGCCAATCAAAAACAACACTGTCACTTTTTTTTAACTTATATTGATATCAAATCCTTCATTTACCCTAATGATTTAACAGTCAGAGCAGCTAATAGGACTACTACTCTTCATATATACAAGATATTTTACAGAAATAAAAAGCATTTTAGTGTGATATTGCAAAAAAGACCCACAATAGTAGATCTAAGGAATAAGTGCATGACTGTAGTTATACCTGTATTGTATCAGTCCTCTTTCACTCAAAAACTCAGTGGATATCAGTTGAATAATCTCAGTCTACAACTGACCTTTTTCAGCATACTGTCTGTGAGACCATCTTTTTAGTTTGATATGAAAATTTACAATGATAACCCTGATCGACCTCTAACAGATCAGTTTTTACATCTGCTCGCTCCTTTCATTCTCTATATATAATGAAGCTGAAAGAAATATTATACACAGCTTTTAGTATGAATTCAATGAATCACCAGCACAGAATACAGACACAGGTGGTACTGGAGAGTCAAGTCATTGCCCAAACAATTAAGATACAGTTGTAGTGTGAGTTCACTTTAGGAAAACAAGTATTCATTGCAGGGCAACTGGATTGCACTGCATTGCATCATACAGGTGTTTCTTTTTTTTTCTAGTTGCACAGATTTGTTTTTGTGTTTTGTTAACGCAGCAGTAACTTGGAAACCATCAGAAGGTGATGCTGAAGAGGGGAGAAGGTGATAAAGAAAGACAATGAGAATATTAATATTTATCAGGAATCTGAAAATATACGAGATGACGATGAAGGGCTTTGTGGTTGCAGACATCTGATCTCTCCAAATAGGTTGTCCATATCCAAGGCAAAATAATCGTTTGCCAAGTGGTGTTGCAATGTTAATGCTGCAAAATTACAACCTGATGAAATGATCTTTGCAGATAATATATTTATGAGTCATGCTTCACAGTAATAAGCAATAATAAGGCTTTGATAATGGTGAGCAGATTTCTAAATATCTTTATGCATTTATCCTCATTTTCCCTGTCAGAGAAAATTTCTCTAGAGAATCTGACCCACAGTGGTTTGATGGGAAACAGATTTGAGGAGTCACCACAGCGTCAAGCTGATTTCCTCTGATCTTCCTCATCAGTGACCATGCTGCTCTCTTTTGGGACGGTTGTGCATTTGGTTCCATTTAGCTTTCCCTGCTGAAATCCATGTTTGCTGGTGTCCTTCACAATCAAAATGTCACCAAGCACAACACAATTTGATCATTTGTAAAAATAACATTTTCTCACCTCTTTACTGCAGAGTGAAATTCTTCGAAGTCGAAGGTGCCAAAATGTTTTGACGTGCTAGGCCGGAATCCTCTGGAGGCCTAATTTTGTGTGGACAGGCACAACTCCCACTTTGGGTGGGCTTACACTGAGTTATTCTCATCTATTCTACATTTCCTACACTGTTTGCTCACAAGAAACTGCTTTTTCCCTCTAAATAAGAATCCTTCCAAGGAGCCAAATGTTAAAGAGAGAATTCTCCTATTATAAATGGCCTTTCTCAGCCATGTAACCTCGCTACAAGTTTTAGCACTAAAGTGCAACCCTTAGTGGGATTAGATATTTTGGCCGCCATTTGTACAGAGTGAAGTTTCTTTGGAGTCTCCTTGAGACAAGTGACCAGTGCAGGGCAAAGTGAAGGCCTTATCAGTCACCCCACAATGGTGCCACCCCATGAATTATATTAGGGACGGATGTGGCTCGCCAAGCCACTGCATTGTGGACCATCTGGGTGACAATAAACATGTCGCCACATGGTTTCCTCCATCATTCAAGTCTAGATAGCAGATCTGGACCTTAACTATAGCTCACTATCTCCTGGATCTCGGCGTGACCTGTTAGAGAGATGGAGGTGAGGCTCAAGGATATCTCTCAGAGAGTCTGCTCCAACACCAGGAGGTTATTATAGCCATGCTGGGGGGAGGCAGTCCGTCTGTCTAGTGCACTGCTCTGCTCCCTCCCTCTCTCTCTCTCTCTCTCTCTCTCTCTCTCTGTGCATGGCTGAAACAGAAAAAGAGAGAAAAATGTTAAAGACACATGCAAAGGTGTATAGAAATTAAGCTAAACATAGTACTGTTAGCTGAATGAAGGCTCCTTATGTACTGTTGCACCCAAACATATACATAGACTGATGCCTTCCCTCCCCATATTAACAGCCATTTTCATTCTATCTATGTACAGTAAGTGCATACAGGTTGGGGGCAAAACTAAACACATGCAACATACATACATATTTAGAATAGAAAATATGAGTAGCTGCTTTATACTATTTAAATAGGCGCTAAACAGAACACAGTTAGATCCTTAAAATCAATAGATTATGTGAATGGATTACTGTATTATTCGCTTTTTAATTTAAAATGCATCACTAATTTCCCATAAGCCCCTGACTTAATTTAAACAAAGCAAAAAAGCAAAAGCATATTTGCACCACAGTAGGGTATGCAAGCAGTGCATCAGTATACTTATGATATTGCTGTTTTGGTTATATCTTTTTAACACATTTCGTGCTGTGGGAAAACAGATAAGGTAGAAATTGCATTTTGTGGTGATATTTTTGTTCCAAAATGATATCACTTTATCTCAGGAACATAATGATGATATGTTAACAGCAAATTCACATGGATTCTTGACTGGTTTTCGGCCCAATTTGATGCTAATGACAAGACACTGCATTGCTTTGCGTTTAAATATCATATAGCATACATTTCTATGCCATTAATATAATGCACATTAATTAGAAAGACTGAATACCACATTCTTTCACAATGTTATATGTAATAATTTGGACATGTGTCCTGTATTAATGGGATAAAATGTATTTTGTCCAACACTGAATATTAAAATATACAATGGCTTTATTCCGTCAGTGTCACTTGAAGTAGATATTTTTGCTAATGGAAAACATAATCAGTCAAATAATGCTAAATATAATATTGCAGGTCAGATTAAACAGTTTCTTGACAAACAACTGATCATTTTGAAAAACTATTTATGTTATCATCACTCTCTTCCCCTACTTTTCCAGTATTTCAGCTGTACTGTAAATGAATATATTAGTAGAATCTATTAGCCCATAAGGATCTATTAGTCTGAGTCTTCCATCAGAAAGTACTTTGGTGAGATAAACCATTTATTTAGCATAGTTCATTTTTTCTGAGCTTTTCACAAGTGCATTAGTTTTCTCACACATTGATTAGTCTGTGTAGAGATTTAACATAAAAAGTGCATTTTGATCTAACATCAAATTGCCTCGTGTAAGATTACAAAACAGTAATTGGTCGAGACTGTGATGGAGTGTAGCTATAAATGTTTGTTTGATTTGGGTCCGAGGTGAATTTGACTTAACTTCATCAGCCAACTTCTACAGCTGTCCTGAGCCACACATTAAAAAATATTGGTGGGGGTCCTCATTTTCCTTCCACTCTAATGCTTGTCACCATGGAGCCAACAATTGGATTGTTCTGCAGGCTTAAATGAACAGAAACTTTATTAGTCCAAGTTTTCATGGGGGTAAACTCAGCAAATGCTGGTTTTCTAAAGCTGGTTACTCTCTGCTGTTGTTACTGATAGAGGCTCCATGAGAACCATACAAATTAATCATTCACAAGCAAAGGGATTCACTGGACTAAAAAATGCAAGGTTCCACAAATCTGGCACGAGGAAAAATTGGTTAATTTGACTTAACATGCTAACGCCTTGATGATGAAACCTGAAGTGAGACTTAAACGAAGCGTGCTAAGGGCAGTCAACATTTAAAAAAAAAAAGAAAAAAAACAGCAAACCACAGTGGAAGACCAATGAGGAACTGAAAAGTGAGGCATAAACAATAGCATTTAATACAATTTCATAAAACCACTTACAGCACATGACAGGGGTTCACATGTAATCACTGTAAGTGGAGACGAGGATGGGGGCTGCGGTGTCGTCGTCATGATGCCACAACACTTCTCCATGACACGTCCTCTGCTTCTTCTCATTAATCCCCTAAGCTACATTCATTAACGGTCACTCCCTCTGTTCAGCAAGCCTGCACACATGAGTTCAGTCACACAAGCCATCACAAAAATGACCTGCTGCTGCTGAAATGCAAAAGGATCATTTACTATAGCTCCCAATCCTAATGCTTTCATTTGAATTAATTAGTAAACACAGTCATTTTATTCATTATTTCATATGGAAAAGTGGTTGTTAAGCATGGCTTGCTCCCAGAGATGTCCCAGTATGCACATTTCTGACAGGATAGAAAAGTACATTACAGTTGCTGTATTTTACCAGACAAATAGTGAAATCCAGCTCGCAGCTGACACTGAAGGACAGTTGTGTAAGGATGGCAGTCAGGGGGGAGAGATACAAGAGGAGATGATAAATACAAGAGATTTACAGGTCCTGGGAGTGTCAGATGCACTGTGGAAATAGTGCTGGGTGTGCTGTTATCTAGATGGGCCAGTTAGTGGCTTTTGGAGGATCCCCTGTTCTGAATAGGGCTGTAGTTTCGGAGGGCAGCCTTTATGGCTCACCAGTGCACTGACCACAGCCCATTAACTCAAAGAGCCTCCACAGGAGCACTGGAGCAAGGAAAGGGGCCGTGACCTGCCCGAGACCATCTTATTACTTTAACACATTATGTCTCCCACTGCGATCTTTTTATTTAAGTGACTTCAGCAGAACGCATCATCTCAGGCCAAGTCGGGGACAGACAGGGGCTTCTAGACAAGAAGCAAGAGGAGGGGTCAAATGATTTATTGGAAACGTCTGCTATTGGGTGTTACGGAAAGGGAGTGCAAGGATGGACAGTGAGCAGAAGTGTGGGGGGAAACAGTTAGTGATGAACCTGACTGCAATGGGAGCTGTTTATGGCATGGAGAGGCCGAGCTGACCCCAGAACAGCTCCTGAGAGGATTCTCAAGTTCTCACTGATGAGCTTTTGCGGCTCTCTGATGGCCACATGTCCCAGACAGTGAGGAGTAAGGAGAAGGTGTTGGGGGGTCCTGGGTTGGGGGAGTGATTTATTTTAGCACCATGTCAGTGTTTATGGGCCACACCACTAGAAAGGGCCTCAAATGTTAGTGGCCTCAGGAGAAAGATCAGCATGCTTTGCCTAAGTGTTACAACTGCTCTGACAGACTTGGGTAATGTTGGCTTTGGATGTTTGACTTGTCCACAGTTCACCATTTAAGGGCTGTTGACATAAAGATAGTGGAAGGATGTTTAGAGTTAAGTTGCTGCATTGGATTAACATCATGTGAACACCGATATCACCAATAAAATCTGACCATTTGGAATGTTAAGATAGCATCCATAACCACAGCATATGGTCAAAAACTAGAAACGGCTACATTTATGTGGCGAAGCCCTCTAGTGGCTGCAGGTATTATGACTCATGTCAATCAAGAGAAAATCATTTAGGGCTGGGGTCTTCAGTATTTGCTAGTATTAAGACGCAGCAGTGACTCCCTACTTATATTATACAGACTTGTACGTTAAAGAAGCCAGAATCTGGAGGTAGACAACTAGAAAATATACACTTTCCTTCTTCAAATCTCATTTTGATCTAAATCATAAGATAAAATATGGATGCAGGTGGACTTGAAGTTGGTTCATGCCATTATAGAAAAGCAAAGGCTTTTCCCCAAGCCTCCATGTTGACAGAGTAGAGAAACAAAATAACATCTAAGTCATGTCTGACAGAATCTGGTCAGTGATTGGTAATCACAGTTGTCAATCACATAGTAAATTATCTGTGGGTAGATTCTAAGTAACCTGGAAACACAAACAGAGAGTAGAAGGAAAAGTCTCACATCCTCTCAGACCGCGTGAATTACAAACACATCTCATTATGCATTCAATAAAATGGTTAAAATATGTCACAGATTTAATATTCATGTTCATGTTACTCATATTCTAATTATAAATAAATATATGGAGGGGCCGGTAAATCCATAAGCATCTGCACAGACCACATACTACATTAAAGAATAATCTATATGTGTAGCAATGACAGTGTTGGACCATGGAATATTTTTTATTTATTAACATGCTCATCATTCCAACACGTTTTTACACATATTAATTTTTTATGTATATGGCGTTGTCTGTCTCTAATAATAAAGGTAATGGGCCAATATGTTTCAATGACATGTAGCTAAGTAAATTTCTGTCATGGACAAGTGCCATAGAGTGATTCAGCATTGTGTACATCATTAAAAAAAAAAAAAGGGAAAGAAATATATCTTTGCTAATAATGTGTTGGGTTGGTGCTGATGTATATTCTTAGACACATGAAAATTTTGGGAGAAAACATATCTGTCCTGAAAACGTATTGGCAATGTCTGTCCCTTTGGCTCAGACTGGCTGTTGTATTTTTATATCATTTATTTATAGTACATTGATGATTGATTTTTTATTTTTTATTTTTGCAATGGTGCTTTTATCCCATTCATGCATTTCTATCCTGCACTTGATGAGGACCTGAAACCTTTACGCACATTTACATTTTATGTGTTTCGACCCAGTAACAAAATTTTTTGTTCAATATTTGCATTCATTTTGACAACCTCTGCTGAAGACCAGGGGTTTAGCACCACAAACCCTGGACCAGGTCTACAGAATAGAAATGTTTGACATGGAAGACATTAAGCAATTGAAAGTATAACATACACATTTGTAAAGCCAAAAATATGAGAAAACATCGGATGCTTTCTGAGCGGAGCTGCTAAAAATACCAAAAAGAATGTTTGTGCTATTTGCATCCTTGTATAATTCCAGCCCTCGGTGTTAAAGATATACTTGCCCCTAGAAGTGCAGGAAATATTTTATTTTTTTCTTAGATCTTACAAGGCCCCTTAGGTTCACAACACGGGTCACGGACATTCCACTATGGCTGATTTATTTCAACCCATTAGGATTACAGAGACAAATCTGCAATCCTCCTATTTTCTGTCACCTCTTTTTCACCCAGCCTCCCCGACAACTCACACATCAAAACTACCATTACGTTCTTGTTAGTTCACACTGTCGATTAGAGAAGGGCAACATAGATTCATGCCAAGGGCTAAATGTGTTTATTCTAATTCCTCCCCCGTCTCTGCTTTGTCAGAGACAGACACCGACAAACACAGAACATCTGAATGGCTCCAACAGCTCACATCAGAAGGACTCAATCCTTCAGGAAGTGGAAGTAACGGATTAGATTATGTCATTGCCACAATCTGTTACGAAAAATAAACACTGGGCCTTTTCATTAACCTAATGAAGACGAAGCACGTTGATGAGCTCTTAAGTCAATTAACGATATTTAAAAACAGGCGGTGCAGCCCCAAGGTAAATTAGCATGCAGAGAGTGAGGAGGACCCAGGTTCAAACAAATTGTGCGTGGAACCCTCGGGTTCAAGCCGCTTGACTCTCTCTCCTCTAATGTACACCCCTCCTCTTCTGCTCAAACAAGCTTTCATTAGCCATAATTAACTGCATGCTTTCTGTCTTTGCAATACCAAGAGAGTTCCGAGTTGAGACTGAGGGTAAGGATGCTGAGGAGAAAACGCAAAAGTGCTCCGGTTCACCCAGACAGAAGAATATTGTTGGAATAATATGCACAGAGCATCTTGACTGAAGTCCAGTTGCATTGTTTTCATGGCTTTCTTCTCTCGAGTTCTCCTCTTTTTTCAGTAAACTTATTTGAAATCCTCCTGGGTTTTAAAACCTCCCCCCTTTACTCTCTTTCTCTCTCGCTCTCTCTCTTTCCCTTGCACACACTCACTTGGTCTCTTGGCTGCAACAAGGTCTGAAAAGATTGCAGTTCATTTCGACCCACAGTGGATGGAGGCCTCATTTAGTGGCTGCTGGCAACTCAATCAGCCTGCCTCACACTGATGAGTGAGTGACTACTTTCAGAGCACCAGTCAATATGTGTCTGCTGTGATAGAATGTCAGCACCCATGCCCTGTGTTCTCCTGACCCAATGTTATGGCTTTTTTATTTTGTCTAATCAATGATATATGAAACAGCGCAGACACATTTGAACAATAGTCCTTTTTTTTCCCCACATATACCCATGCCCATGCAACTGCTGTGATGAAAACAAAACACACACACACAAAAAGGTTTAAATTTTTTTGTAGCTTTTCTCCCGTCTGTCTGGATTGAGGCAGAATTCAATATAGATAGAAAACAAGCACTAAACAATGTAGCCAGAGTGATTCGAATAAATAAAACAGCTGCTTTCTTTCACTAGACTTCCTTCAATTGTGATGGCTCTCAAACAATGGAGCACACAACTCATCTTGAAGAAGACAAACTACTAACATAATATTTCTGAATGATAATCCTGTATATTCTGCGCTAAAACCACTCTTTTCCAATACCCAAAGGACGCACAATACAATAAACAAAGCAAAACAACACAAGATGAAAACTAATAACTCACTTCCTACATGCTCCTCAACGCTCTAGTATTAGTATCCTGTTGTATCCAGTGAAATACACTGTGTAGATGCTGTATTTTCCTCTCAGGTTTGTTTATTCTGCTTCCTGTGCTGTGAGTAAAGAACAGCCTGTATTTTGAGGCTGGTCAGATGAGCTGAGCTCTGTCCCCAGTGTCCTTTATTTCACACAGCCCACTGCACATGCTCTGCAGTCTGCTGACCTCTTGACCCGCCTGTCACTGTGATGGCCTCTGTTATCGGGAAGTAGTTATTTCATATAGATGCTCTCCTTCACTGCCGGTCTTTTTCTGAAAATAATCATTAAAAACATTACTTCAGGAGGAGCTTGAGTAGTCGTCTTTAAAACAACATTTTACTTCAGGTGTAGGTTTCAGTGTCTACACCCCCTGTGCTCTCAGCGCATTCACAAACACCAGGCTATTGACTATGAGCTGTGATAATACATTTATAATAATTAACAACACATTCAAATCTATATTTAACACATAACAGACCAAAGACAGAAACTGTATACCTAAAAAAGCCAAATGGGTCCAATTTACCCAAACATTTATTTTGTCATTCAATTAAGTCCTTTTTTGTATTTTGGTACCTGGTTGTATAATTAAAAATCTTTAACAACACTAATCCCTTTGTATAATCAGTAAAATCAGTGTAAAATGACAGCAAAAATAGGTATTTTATGAAAATATCTGCATGTTTTGCTAGTGGTCGGTTCTCTTTTCCATTGTAAACTCATAAATGATTGGACAAATCTTTCAGCTCACATACAAACAAATGCTGCAGCTTAAAAACCTACAATATTTAAACATAGGTGGCAAAATCAGTGCATTCCTATACAACCCAGTGGCTGTTTAAGGTATAACTGCTCATATTTTGAATATTTTTACCTTTAGTATGTTTAACAATAGGGAACATAAAACAATTTAAGGAAAGTCAAAATAAGGGGAGCTTCAATATTTTATTACAGCAGATTGATGCACAATTAAAAAACAGGCGCAGGTAAATTTGACTCGTTAGAAACTATTAAATACATCATAAATCGTATAACAATAAATGTGCAAAGACATATCAAGATTATGCAGAACATAAAAGCCATTTTATGCACGCATTGATTTTTACTGTAGTCTATGGACAATGGAAAACAAATATCTGACATATTTTTGTTTCAATTTAAGTTCTTGGCTGCCACATAAGAAGTGTAAACAGTTGCTGTAAAAATTACTCATCAAAGATATCAAATTTATTGCTCCTATGCATGTTTTAGTAAAGTAAAACAGAGAGGACTTTTATTGAATAGTAGCTGTAATGCTTTTCTGATTCACTACTAAATACATGTAGCACATAATAAACATTTATTTGGGGTATAATTCGAAGAAATTAAAAAAATCCAACTGAGCAGCAAAATCAACTAGTGTTACATAATGTTTTACTAATAGCTGAATGTTTCCATGACTGTTACGCTGTAGTTCAGTTTCTGTCTCTGCTTCTGATAGACCTTCAGGTCAAACACAGTGTTAACCTTGCCCACAGATGTTCATAATCAGCATGAAAAGTCAAAGGTCACAAATGATATATGTATAGGAAGAAAACACGCGACCAAGTAAACATCAATGTATGGAAAATGATCGAGTTCCAGGATTTAGACGTTGTTATTTCAACTATACAGTCTATGGTTTTGACTGAAAGGCTTTCACTGAAGGCACATTAATTGGTTTCAGACATTAATAGATAGTAAATCAGTCAGCTTTCAGTGTCTTCAAAGGCTTTTTTATGGATGCCCTGCCTATCTTGCCTGTCTCCTTTAGTGCCTCTATCAGATGCATTCAGCAGAGATTTTCAATTTATTTCTAATCAAGCTTTATCTAATATTCTCCCGACAGGCAATTAAAAATTCAAACTACCCTGAAAAGCCATTGCTCACTTTTCACTGTCTCCCAGTGTTCATTTAAGGATGTTATTTCATTAAAAGCTCTTGTTGATGAGTTTTAGGTAATTTGCAAGCACATTTGATTATCATATTCTCTATCTGCCATTAGCCAACAGCCTAAAAGATTTTTGTTTCATAGGAAATTTTTATTGTATGCTGTATATTTGCAGTTAGAGTGAACAATTTCTGAAAATGTCCTATTAAAATAACAATTACAATAATATGATTTAAAAACTGTAATTTAGAAACTGCTTGAACATCCAAGACAAGGTCAACACTAATTCTCTACGTGTCCTGTTTTATTTGTTAGCGGCGTTGCAGTTTGTGAGTATATCAGTGTCCATTCCTCTGTACTACCTTGCCAGGTTTATGGCCAACCAAGCACAAAACTGAATCCTCACCCCACTAGATAGCTTTGAAATGGCAGCGAATAATTGCAAAGGGTGAACTTGTCATTACGAGTCATAATGAGATTCTCCTGGTAAAAGGCTTTGTTTGGTGGTGTGAGAAGCTGCTGGGGTTTAAAGCCTCATAAACAAATGCCACAATGTGCTTTTCTCTTCCTAAAGGATCAGCCGCGCACTTGTTCATTCTATTCATCATTTCAACTTGTTTATTTAGAGAATAATTGTGTCCTTGTTTATCCCCTCAGGAGTAAAATAATGTGGCTGCAATTAAATTAAGAATAAGTTGAGAGTGAGTTTGGATTCATACAAAGTAATCACAGGATGTAAACCCTTGTAAAACTCCTGGTTTATTCAAGATGACAAAATGAATGTGTGTTCGATTTCTTTTCTAAATTTTATTGGAAATCACAGCATATATTTATGTTTATGGATGGATGGATGGGTGGATGGATATATGGATAGATAGATAGATAGATAGATAGATAGATAGATAGATAGATAGATAGATAGATAGATAGATAGATAGA
>JAPQRQ010000028.1:18256446-18278005 GCA_037367365.1 Apogon talboti | reverse complement strand
AGATAGATAGATAGATAGATAGATAGATAGATAGATAGATAGATAGATAGATAGATAGATAGATAGATAGATAAAGAACCCTGATCAGTATGCATTCAAAGTGCTTACAAGAAGTGAAAGAAGATGAAGCGTGGGGGGAAAAAAACACACGGAAAACAAACCACCCTTGAGTGCTGCACGCTCTTCGCCTATTTAGGGCAGCCATGTCCAGCAGTGGATTTGAATATGCATGACTATCCCAGCTACCCTTGCAGCACAGCTCCATGCCCAGGCACCAGCCTTTTCAGAAAGCCGAAGAATACGCATGCATCTCATTTGAATATGTTACAGGTTGTCAAACACAATAAATGCATGTCGGTGAAAAATATTTATTGGGCAAATGATGGGGAACTAACCCCAAACAATTCCAAGTGTCATAGAGCTACACTTGGTGGACCATTGTTTTTGAAGTCGCGGAATCGCTGAAAGCCGTCAGTTAAGAGAGTACATATGACACCCGGGCCTACACTGACTATTTCTGCCTATTAATATTTAGTCTATTGTCTTCAGTCGTGCATGGGATTGTCCTATGATCAGTATGTTAGTGCTGTCATCGCCTCAATTCCCACTTCAACACTAGAGGAAAATGCAGCTGGGTGTTCGCAATAAGACAGTCTGAGAGAAGCCAAGGCTGCACATTGTGCCTCGGAGCCACAGGGTTTCTGGCGAGAAACAGACTCTGTTCCAAGCAACAAGTACTCCTATAATACACTACTTGTAAGTCAGGGAGCAGGAGACCTCCAGTTTACATGTTGGAGACTTGGAAGGTGGCAACATAGTAGATGTGAAGCTATCTTCCTTGGTCCCTGTGCTAGACTGGCTAATTAAATACTAAGGAAGGAATAAAATCTTAATGAGAAACACAAGCTTGTTGTGGTGTTTGGCACTGACCAGCTCCCTCTTATTAGGTGTACTTGCCCATATGTGCTTGGGTGAAGTGCCCATTAGAGCCTTCCCTAATGGATCTTCATCCATGGCGCTGAGATGCTAGTGGAATGTACATTTTGGCAATTTCCAAACTTGGCAGATGAGTAGGCCTTGCTATGAAATTTCTTATCCACAATAAATATTTTATGCAAATTAAAATTAAATTCTTTGCTTAGTTTAAGCAATTTCTCCTGTAAGTAGTGTATCTGTGAAGGAGATTACAACATTTGCTGGTTTGTTTATAATTTAATTTTTTATGTTGTGGCTGGCGGTGGGGAAAGACAGAACACCTGTGAGTGTTTATAATGTCCCATCTCCCTCACAGCTGCTCCTTTTCAAAACACCTCACTGGTGCAATAATTTCATAAAATTTCATGATTTACCATCTGGTAGACTGAGCTATAAGCACATGCAATAAGCATTTGTATGGCGCCGGTCCCAGAAAGGTACAATAACTGTATATTTTAACTTAATGGCTTTTCGGGGCATGCAAATTTCCACTGAGCAGATTGCAGAGATGCTACAATGTAAGTCTGGTCCCGTCTGTCTGCCTCTGTGTCTCCCTCCCTCTCTCCCTCGCACTCTCTTCTATACAGTACATGCCTCCCTATCATGTGCTATAAAACATCCACACACAGCAGCCCTCTATTGCTTCTGTCTTTGACTGTGAAGCAGCCCATGTCAAAATCTAGATATCAAACTCAGGAGAATGAGAGACACAGTAGGAGGTACAAGCAGATTATTTTCCTTTTAGCATCTAATGTCTCTGCATTTGGGTAATTAAAATGATTACTACAACAATTACACCAAGTAATTAGAAACTAATTACACTGGCATTTTTTGTGATTACAGGAGCAGATGAAAATAGTGTTCAAAATTAAATTCATTGCATATTCATGGAAATGAAATTAAATAGTGCTGGGTGGATGAGATAATAGAAGCTCATGGTGTTCGGAGGGGTTTGGGGAACCGTCTGTGGCTAATGCTCTGAACAGGCATTTTGTTAAATCAGTGATAATCTTTTAATGGCCTTAAAAGAAGTTCATATTTAGAATATTGTCAAATGCACTAAAGGGTGTGATGTTTTTCTTGTTCGCCTCTTCTCTATGGCTCAGGGAATGATTAAACCTTTCAGCTGTACAGCACAATAGAAAACATTTAATCATTATCTACTCAAATGAAGGAAGAAGCAAGGCTCTTTATGCCTCCTTTATGTTGCTTCATGCACAATGATTAAATTAAATATCCATTCCTGAATTCATTTTTTTCTGTGCATCATCGTCTTTCTCCGCGAGCCTCCCCTCTCCTTTTTTTTTTTTTTCTCTCCCTCCCACCCTACCTCACATCTATCGACAATAGTCAGGGCTTTAGCTGCTGCCATGATCGTGTAATGAGATTCTTCAGATTAAATAGATTTCCTGTTAAACTTGGGACTTGGTAGATAGGGTGTCAGGAATGAATGGTTATTAACATTTAAATATATCACAGAATAAGAGAGAGCGAGATGTGAGTGAGTGAGAGGGGGAGAGACAGAAACAGAGACAGAGAGGGATGAGAAAAAAAACAATATGAATTTTTCATTGTTATCGAGTATGGATTTTCCTCTTCGCCAGATTTCTGTAGGACCAGATGAAACCAAAGTAATTAGAAAGACACAAGTGGGGCACCTAAGAGCCATTACAGCAACGAGAGCTCATTGTTTATGGAGTAAAACCAATACACCTCAGTGTGTTTGAAAAGTAAAAAGTCCATTCTTGTTTTATCTACTATCCCATGCCTGTGCTGTAGGTTATTACACCATATTAACAATGTAAATTTCCCTGACTGGCCTGCTTGTGAAGGGACTCGTCATGAAATTGATGGTCTTATGATTCATCACCATCTTGTCAGCGTTTTTCTCCACTATTCTTCTGTGAAAGCATTAACCTGGAACCTGGACTGTAGCGGAAGTTAAGAATCCTCTACAATCATTCAATTTCCTTTGTTAATACCATCATACTTTGCCAATAGAGCTAAACAGCAAAGAACTAGTAGAGGTTGTAGCCAATGTGTCAATCAAAAGTGGTTTTATAGAGACTGATAACGTGCTTAGAAGTTCACAGAGTAAAGAGTGTCAGGGATTGAAATCAACTAGATGAAATTCTGAGATAGATTTGCCCATTTTAACAGTTAATAGGAGATAATTAGAAATACAAAGCACATTTATGCTTAACTGTCAAAGCACAGTCTCTCTCTATTTTCATTCGACCTCCCAAATATTCTCACAGATGGCAGAAAATGGTATGCTTAGAAAATATTTCAACCTAAAGGACAGATTTTTCCATAAGCCAGGCATGTCAATGAGTGGACAGGTGTGCTATTTACATAACACTGTGACTCGCCGACAAGCAGTCTCTGTAAGTAAATGTCACATATCTGCTTCCACTTGAAGTCTAGCAGTCCCAACTGACATCCATCAAAATTTTGCCCACTCCAGTCTGTGATGAGTCGGTGTCCATTGACACTGAATACTGGGTAAATAGCAGGTTTGGTATTTGATCCAGACTTGGGGAAAGTAAATGTTGCCACTCATGCTCATCTGTCATCTTACAGAACATCATAGGCTGCTTGTGCCATGAGTAGAGGTGTGTACATAGTGTGTTTATTGTTTATCACCATGACACTTTACCTTATCCAGCAGTGTCAAAATGTATGTAGAATTTTAAGTTGGATGCTTGCATTGTTATTAACTTTACACGTGCTTTTTGGGCAATTTTATTCTGAAGGCTATTTTTGATGTGGAATGTAAGGCTCTAAAGATTTGTGTTCCTGTGTTATTTGAGTTCTCATCCACACTAAAATGCAAAATGGATATTTTTGGACCTCTCAGCCACACATAAACAGCATTTTAGGTTGCAAAATTTTAGTTTTTTAAGCAGAAAAAATAGAGGGGGGGAGAAAAAAAAAAAACAAAAACAAAAAAAAGACATTTCACTCTATTGTTGCTTTGTGTAATGAACGTGCACCTGAAACGTCAAATCCTGGTTATAAATCAATGTATGACCTGCCGCAGATCAAGGTCAACACAGACACCTTCAGGACACAGACCAGACCAGTGTTAAGGTCAAATCCACATAATGTAAAGAATAAACTTTGACAACCCAAACCAATACTTAACAAAATGCACCTGATTCCAAGCACTGTCACACCAACATAATGATTAAAATTCATTAAAAAATATTTGTCTGTTTGAGGGTGAATGATGATATTGTACCTTCATCAAACCATTTTCAACATAACATATATGTAGGGAAGTATATGAAGAAATAAATAAATGTGATTTGTTTTTAAAGCTTTAGGACGGTCCACTCTGACTTTTCTTTCAAGAACGTTTTATTTTATGGACTAAAGTAACGTATTTATAATACACATTTAGAGATTCAAGTCTTCAGTGTGCATCACAGGAACAGGATAAAATAGAAAGCTGCAAGAATGCACAAGGATAATGAACAATAAGAAATTATAGATGAGGGGGTGACAACATGTGCTTCTTCTTTAGTTACATCATCTTAGATGTGAGTTTAGAATGGAGCTGGCCTCTCTGCGCCTGTTAAAAAGTCAATTTAATGACAATACGAACGATAAAACTATCACATTTTTATCAGAAACCTCTCACAGTCCACATTTTGTCCATAAAGCTGAGTTAGCTAATTTTTTTCTGAATTATTACCAGTGTTTGAAGCAAAAATACCAAACTGTAACCAAGTAATAACTGTATTCTCTGGATTGTAAACTCCCTGTTAAGTTCCATTGCTTGCTGATGATGACAAAGCTGCAGAATTCAGCTATTTTTGTGGTCCTGAGGTGTAGACTGTTGTCAGAAACTGTTGAATTATCAAACAAACAAGACAGGAGAGCCGGGTTGCTTTCCCTGGAGTTCAGCGCACTGCAAGTCATCCTTCATGCTGGGCCAGTCTGGCTCTGTGAATGTGGAAGCAGGTGTGGTGGCAGGACAGTGGAAGGCCCCTCTCCGGCTTTGCCTTCACTGCTGCCCACTTGTTAATGAGTGGGCTGTGGGAAGCTAGTCCTTTGTGTACACTGTTATAAAGCACTCAAAGCCTCCAGGATGGCAGCAAGCTCACTCCTTGGCCCCAGGGCAATCTATGGAGAATAAGACACACCTCATGCTTTGTTTTCTTGCTCCACAGGATCCCACACCAGAGGAGAGCCACAGCATAAAAGGAGCAGTGTCTCATCCTTTCTATTAAAAGTATACCTCTAGTTTCACATTCTGTCAGGGAAGAAACTTTTTTTCATGTACTGTTACACTGTTACTGATGTGTGAAATTATAAATAAATAAGTTATCTTACCCAAAATGCTGGAAATATTTAAATATTACGTAATTCTCAGTAACGGCTCTCGGTATACTTATATTGATTGTGACAGGCTACAATTTCTCTAATAAATGTCTGCATAATTTTGCTCCGCACAGAGGTCCCAGGAAATCAGGTAGAGCAGACTGCCATTTCTGTGACACAGTTAATCTCAGTAATATTTCAGCGCTGAGAAGAGCAAGATGTTTATTAGTACTCATAATCATAATTGGTGCAAGACACTTGTCCAAGTCCAAGATGAAGCTGGAACCAACATCAGGCACATTTCGAGGAATGTGTTGGGGTTCCTAACAGCGGGTGTCGTGAATTGGTGTAAAGTGGGATCTCATAGCGTCTCCAAACTGCATGCCCCTCACAAAATTTCTCATTTTCTGCAGATCGATAACAGTTTCTGTACAAGTTCATCAGGTTCAGCTCTGGTTTGCTTTGTTAACCTCCTGTTTTTCCATCACAGACCATTTTTTCCAGGGTTTATTCAATTTATATTTAGGCTCTCAGAATTACACCCATACATTCATTTGACATTGTTATCAATATTTATCGCATTTATCGTGCAAACATACAGGATTTCACTGGTCAGTTACAGAGACAATAAGACTGCAGACCAAGAACTCATAATATTTTGGTTCCAATTACTATTGATTTTACAATTGGTTTGCAGCAGGATGTTGTTTTATTACTAATATATTTAATGTGCAAATCAATATGAACACTTGCTTGGCTCATTCATAGGAAGGCCATAAAATCAAAGATGTGGACTTTAAGCAGCTGCGGACACTTTCTGATCCTTCCAGTAAATGACTGCAGCAGACACTTTAATACAGCGGTCAAGGACCCGTGTTGCTGAAAAAAAACAAAGAGGAGTCATTATACTATTGAGACACACACTTTAGCAAATGATTACCTTCACCCTGAAGCCACAACAGGTAAAAAGATGTGCATTTGGCTTGAGGTTCGTAAACTGTCACATCTATAAGAGCTCTGTGAGTCTATTGTAGCAGGAGCTAACAGAAAGCCAGCTGTGGGGTTTATCGCAACAAAAGACCGTCAAATGTAAGTGCAATTACTGCCAGAAGCAATAAAACAGCCACTGCATTCCATAGCAACGGTGAGAGGGCGCCTAGGAACCTGAGAGCTCTGCCGGCCTTCCCGTGTGGGCCTCAGTTTGAGTGATGACGGCACAACATGATGGAGTAAGGCGTAGAGAACCAGACGGTGTGGAGTACATTTATAATCTGTAATTGATAATGTAATAAAGGCTGTGAATAGGCTCAGAGTGACTTCTCTCCATTTGCAGTCACTGTCATGGCAGGCTTGTGTTTTTCATGCCTGGATGGAGGTTGCTTGGAGATGTGGGTTCATTCTACCAAAATTACCAGCGTTTCTCTCTCTATTGCTCTGCTTTCTGTCAGCTCACTCTTTATCACAGACCACCTCTACCTCTTTTTTCGCTCTGTGAACTGTGTGACACGGAATTGACATGTAGGTTTGGAGGCAACATGATGCTATTGAGCTGTGATGTAAAGGTAGCTACCAGGCTTCCTAAATACATCCATGGTAGAGCGGGCATGGAGCAGGGGAGCAGGCAGGCCTCACCGCTGGGTTTAGCTCAGCTGTAGGCCTGTTAGATCAAATGAACCGCTCCATGCTTCTACACCAGCAAGGTCAAGCTGGGAATCTGCAGTGGAGGAGGTCACGTGACCATGTGGGATTTGAGGCTGCCGAGATGGAAGTCAACATTTATGAAAGCTGACAATGATTAACCATGTAGCAGTGTTTTCACATAGAACAGAAAATATGGACTTTCAAAGGGTTCATTGGCGTGACACAATACACAGTGCTATTATGTAATTGGAGACATTTGGATAAGATGCCTCAGACATATAAATGATCATTAAAACGAAACGGCGCACAGCTGTGTGAGTGAGTGGCACACATTGCCAATGGACTCTTCAGAGGCTGCTTGCTACTTGACAGTGTGTCTCGCTAAAGTGTCGAGGTTGGGGGGTGTTGGTTGTAGGGCTCTAAAGTGAGATGGAGGTGCACACTGGTCAAATCGAAGGGTAAAGTGGTAGCTTAGGCTGCACTCCTTCCTAATGCCCTACGGCACCTCCACCATTAGCATTCCCCACTGCGACTTGAGTTCATAAGACTAATGGAGTTGCTACCTGGGGACATTAATTGTGCGTGACACCACTCGGGGGCTTTTGTGCACTCACACTAATATCACTGCGCCTGCCTGACAAAGCGCCCGAAAAGATTACAAACAAACCCCAAATAACTGCCAGTGTTGTGTTGCTGTTTGACAGGAGAGTATGTGTGAGTTTGTGTGTGCATGTGGGGGTCATGATGGCTGGGGTTCACTTACAAGATGTTGAACAACCTTTGGAGCCCATGTGTCTGAAAAATAAGTGTGTCTCCCAAGTGCAAAGATGACTTCATCATCGCAGGACAACTCCCTGACAGTGTTACGGCTCACATCAAACTTCTTCTTCGCAGTGACACAAGTATGACATCATCCAATAAAAGTGCAGGCTTGGCTGTAAGCACAGGCTGCATGTGAAGCCCCCCAAGAGTGTCCTTAATTCATGGGAGCACAACAGGCAGGGATGTAATAGAGGAGACGGGAACCTGCAAAAGTTAAAGCATGTTAATGTACACTCAGCTATTAGTTTATAGGACCACCTTTATTATCTTATCCAATCCATTACAACAGCCCTGCATAAATCCCACATAATGCTTTGGAGGGTTTGTTATATTAAACTGCACTGATGTTTAAAGAGCTGATGTTATGTCTCCCAGTGCCCAGACTGATAGAAAACATCAAGTGGTATAAGATATTTCTATGTTTTTTCCAGCCAGTTTCTGGATTATGGGGACCGTGGATAGTTACAAACGCAGATGCTCTTGACATAGAAGTCTATTTGTTTCTAAATTTTATCAAGAACTGTGAATGGTAAGTTCATAACATGTAAGCTTTTTAAAACATGTTGACACATTAACTGTCAGTATTATAACAGATACTGTTGATTTTGCATGTGTTTATCACTGTCAATGTGCATATTTATCTTGATGAAGCACTTATAACCAAAGGTGGCTTAGGATGTTATGAAGGATAACATTCCCATTTCATTGATGATGTTCGGTAAAATATTTATTTTTATTGATGTAGGTTACATTGCATATAATTAAAGGTGATGTGACAGATTATGTACAAAAACACTCCTTAATACTGATCACAGATGTGTATTGTAGCTCCTGGGCTTTACAATTTTTAAAAACAATTTCTTTATTTCTGTAGTGAAGAATATGAAATTATTAAATCAGTATTAGCAGCAATAACATTTTAACTTAAAAGGATTCTTAGGTAGTCATACTTAAGATTAGTTTTATATACTTATGTATGTATGTACTCTGCCACTAAACATACCAAATGACATTACATTACATGTAGTAAATGTAAAGGCAGTTAAAATACACATAAATGACATAATATTTACTGTGTAATAGTGCATAGTGGACAACAAAGTGGAGTTTGGAACTATAGGGTATACATGAACCATGTGACCACATGGCAGCGAGATCAGTCAGTGTTGTAACTCTATCTGTTCTCAGGAAACCCATTTTGTAGTAAACTGTATCAGATTTTACAGATGTTCCTAGTGTTCAGATTGCAGTTAACTCTTCACCGTTGTCTTGGGAGTATTTCAGTGTTCCACAGAGTGTAAAGATTAAAAATAAAGAACTTTTGTGTTCTCAATGTTCACAACAGCGCCTTTACAGAGGTAAATGAGTGATTAAATATTTGACCAAACTGCATATATACTGTACTTAGTTTTGGCTTACATATGTAACCACAGAATTGTGAACTGCATATCTTAGTTGCATATTACATTATACATTTAAATGAAAATAAGTTATCACATTACGGAGAAGAGGTTAATGTAAATATCTCACCTTAAAAACAATTAGATAATCATATAAAAATCACAGAGACTAATCCAAATTCAGGCGTCAATATGAAACAAGGAAAAAAAACAGCAATGCTTACAAAGATAGGATCTTATACTTAAAGGTTGAGACGAAATACAGGGAAAATATGGGAAATGCCACAAATTTTCTCCAATCAAGACTCTTTTTCTGTTCTTTTTTAAAACATGGATAATGTAGATGTTGAAGTTGAACTGTAAATTCTACAAAAAACTTCAGCATATTAATACTAGTATAATTTCACATCACTTTAAACACTATCTTTGGTGAATTTCAGATCATTTAACAGTGCTGTCCCAGAAACACTGGTGGCAACAGCCAAACAAACCCTGTCCTTCAATGCTCTTTCAGAAGCTTCACCCAACAAATCAAACTCATGCACGTGTATTGCGGTTGCACCTCATTGCAGATGTCATTGTATGAGCATGAATGCCCTAGTTAAACACTCCCTGTGGATCAGTTTGAGCCACTTTTTCCCCCTGATTTTCAGAGCAAGGACTCTCTACAAACAGCAAATTTTACTTCAATGACCACACAGACGAGACAGCAGTAATATGTTGAATTTGACAAAAAAAGTAATTTTATCTTTATCTTTAATTAACATGCAAAACATGGTAGAAGTGTTTTAAAAGTGAATTTAGAATATGGAGGTAAATAAATAAATAAATACTATGAATTCCAACTTGATTTTATAAATTGTCATAATATTCTAAAGTAGGGCAGCACAGCGGCTATGACAAACATATAATTCACATTGTTTATTTAAGTCACAGTGCATCTTTAGACACAAACATTATGTTACAAAACTAATGAGATGCCTGCATTTCATTATTAAGATCCCCTGTGTATGTGTGTCACATGCTCCTTGAATTTATTGAGAAGAAAGGGGCAAAGGCTATGTGGCCTCACTCCAGAGAGTCAAACCAATTTACACTTCCATAATTACATTTGTATTTACATTAGGACACTGAAAGTTTGATTTGTCATTTCTGATCTATTTTTTTCACTTCCATTCTCTTCATCGCTGGCTGGAAAATCATTATCCCCCTTTGTCATAGCATGTACTAGCAAGCCACAATAAAGCAAGAGTCTTGTAATGAATGTCAAAACTATTTCCATCAGATATTGTGAAATATGGCTTCAGAAGACCCATTCAAAGAGATAATATGATAATTTGATTTCTCAGATAGGCTGAACGGAAATGCCTTGTCTGGACATTTTGAAAAGCAGAATCCATTACTTATTCTTAATTCACCCTGGCATAAATTAAAGGATTTCTGCAGGCCATTAACTCATCCATTAATACCCAGGGTCAAGATTATTGAAGCTCAGGGTAAGGCAATATGAAGGGCTATTTCTTCAAGATGTGTCATCTAATGATTACAGTAGGGTTCTGAATTTGCTGCCATTAATTGTAAAATTATCTTCTCCTTTTGCTTCAGATAAACAGCAGGGAAAGATAATAGTCACACGGGTAGGTAATCCTGTTGCAAAAAATTAATTTCCATTTCATTTGTTTTGTTATGTTTCAGGCAATTTCAGGGCCGCGGTTGATTGTTTCAGAGGATATGAAGTGTAAGAGCAGGGGAAACTACTGAAAGGAGGTGTAAAATTAGGTTTGTGTCAGCACAAAATTGAAACCCGCTGAGCTATTTTTAATTTAGAGTGTTGGAGTGTATGATGAAGGTGGCTCCAAATGCAGAGGAGTATGAAGAGATAAAAACAGGGTGCAGACGCTCCGCATGTGCACAAATTGCTGTCCTGCTTGCCACAATAGACATAATATATACTTGTCCTAATTTGTTTCATGTGTCCCTGCAGTGAAACACAATTGTCACACATTGTGCTTTTCACTTCTGTTTACTGAAAGCTGTAGTTTTGGCTCGGAATAAATCATCATGGAGACTTAACCTCCTATAAAAGCTATTTGTGTATGTTTGTGTGTTCAACAGCTCTCTACCGATTTGGGACCTGTGAAAAAGAAGATGAAATTAAGGCAAATAAAAATCATATTAAAGAATATTACAGCCTAACAGCCATTAGTCTACACCTTCCTGTCAGCTTTTGATGGATTCCTCACTTAGTTCAATGAATGGTCTAATGACATTGATAAAATCACACGCAACTAAATAGAAAGCCTGCGTGTGCCACTGATGCACATATGATACATATGCAGAAGGAAAATTCACTTAAAATGTTTACAGTTATTCATCCTATCTGAATTTTTACATCATGAGAGAAAATATAATGCAAACATCCCCCAGCAGAAATAAGAAATCCTGGGCATTAAAGCAGCTTATATTCCCTCTCTAGCTTCCTGGATCTTCAGCCACACTCTGACATACTAAGGAGAATTAATTTTACAAGCAGGGAGTTCCTCCTTATTGCTTCCTAGTAGTGCAGAGGCGTCTGGCTTCAAAAATGATTCTGACATACACATGCACAATAGATGAGCTGTACCAATGCTCACAGCCCATGAATACAAAGCTGGACCTGCAGCCAGTAGAGTTGAGTGGACTGGAAATCCTTCAGTATTCACTGACCTCTTTGCTATTTCATCCTCTCTCAACTATTTTTCTAGTTTGGGGAAAACACTTTCTATCACTGTCAGGTTGGGCAAGGATAAAAACTCTCTACTAGCGGATTAGTTGTCTGCCTGCTCCGCTGCTGTACTGCAGCAATAAAACACAACTCCCTTACCTTTAGTTTGAAAGCTGGATTGGGAATTGAATTTATTCTGTTTCATAATTTTCCTAGACAATGACTCCCACTGTGATAGATTATCAAATTGTGACCGAGCAGCTTACATAGACACACAGATAATTTACAATGATAGTTTAGAATTACGATCCAAATGCAGTAGTTTTCCTTGTAGGACGAGGTTTAAAAGCTAAACCTTTCTTTCACTTGTTTTACACATATCACATTTGCTGCGCTCTCTCTGTTTGTTTGACTTAAAAAGTTGTATTGAAATGTGCAAATGGCACATAATAGCATATTTCTCTGCACCCAGCAACGTGACAGTGCAAAAAGATATGAAACCATTCAATCTATTTAATTAAGACAGCTTAGTAGTGGCACCCGGTTGCAGGGTGTTTAAGCTAATTACAGTATTAATTACAACATTAATTAAATGACATAATTGCCTTTCAAAACAATGACTCCTGTATCCCTGGTAAGGTAAAGGGTTAATTTACTGTGGAACCAGGCATGCATTATTTACATGCTTGGATGAATAATACATTTAAGAAGTGGGCTTATAAATTTACTGGCACAAAGAAAAGCAAAGCTTAGTAGCAAAGCAAGGCTGATTTAAATATCTGTCTTAAATGAATATTTCTTTGAGTTATGGTCACACCACCGAGGGGTAAATCTGTTTCTTTGGTATCTGTGGGAACTCAGGGGGATACATTTCACTGTGTAAAGAAATCACATGTGTAATTTCATTATTCTCAACTCTACATAGATGGAAGTTATGTATGATAAATTAAAATATTAGGTGCCAATGTAATCATGGATATAATTTCTGTGTTTGGAGAGAATCTTCTACTGTCTGGTCGAGCCGTCGTTTACCTCGTCTATTCTCTGGCAAAATAAGTCTTAAGTGAAAAATTTAGATAATGCCATTCAGAGAGTACTCAGCAGGTCAGTCACTGCACATTAGAATATTAATACCTTCTTCAGCATTTGTATAAAGTAGATCTCTACATTAAATATTTGTGTAGTATTCTCAAGAGAACAAGAAAGTGCATGTGGATGGAAAGAAAAAGGAATATATTTTTTAAAACCCAGAGCTTGAAGAGGTAAATACATGCACACGAATAAAAAGAAAACAGCGGTAAAGGTAAAGCAAAGAAGGAGCCACGCTGTGCCAAAACACTTTCAATTTCCATGGACCAGACATATGAAGAAAAAAAATTACATCTCAGTCTGACGAGTGACTAATCAAGGCGAGCGAAATGGTGCTGCAATAAATTACTCCACTGTGAAATAAACCACACAAACAGACTGATGATAATAAATGTAAATTATTTCTGGGGAGAAATTTTCCTGGTACATGAGTAATATGAACCATCAGGAAGGAGTCTTCCTTAACATTAATTACAGAAAATGACAAGTGAGCTGACAAGTAGGAAGGCTCATTATCTGAAAACATATTCACAACTTCGCAATTTGCGCAAGATGGACTCCAGCTAAATTAATCTCCTTTCTTTGCATGAGCCCCTTCTAATTTTCATGTTATTAACAGGTTTGCAGTATCACTCAGTGCTTGTCACCCTAATCAGGTTTTTCGGCGTGTTCGGGAAACCGTGGTGTCATTTGAAAAGGATCAGGCCTCATAATGTGCTCTCCATCACGCGTCTGAATCTACAAGGTTGCTTTTAATAAGGTTCCTTAATCATTTCTCCTTTTTGCTCAACTTTTGGCCTGGATGGCTTCTATTATCATCCCTTCCATGGAGAGGGACCATTAAAAGAAGAGCCGGCTTATCTAAGGACAAAGTGCATGGAACAAAAAATTCATTGGGTCATTACACAATAGAAATTCCACAAATCCTACCGTAAAGCAAACGTGATTATGTATCATTTTCTTGCATTTAACTCTATGTATATGTACTGTTTAAAGCAGAGAGGTAAATCTCTAAATACTCTAATATGACATTTTACTGCAAAATTAAATGATGCAAAACATAAAAGGTGCCTGTTTGTCCAGACATATAATCCCAAAACAAAATAATATGCATACATCTCTGCAAAGTCTGCATGTATTCAATCAGAATTAATGTAATCAGTATTAAGAAGACAAATACAACTCAGTTTTTGTCAACTCGAAAAAGGTTCAGCAATCAGTTTATGTTACACATTGTGTTACACTGTGCAGTATACTTCCTGCACTGCGGTTAATTACTTATTTAACTGTGTATAGAAGAGATTAATGTAATTCATGCAGACGTACATCACAGAGCATGAGTAACCCTAAAAGTAAATTAAATTATTCATTTTTCTTTTCATTATTTCAGAACTCCCTTATAGAGCAATCTATGTGTGCATCTTCCTAACACTTCTTTCCCCTCTCAATCCATCTGATATTTTTTACATATCAATGTGCACAGGGCACCAGCAATAACAATTGAAAGTAATGTTGTGAGTTTTGTCTGGCTTGAATTAATAAATCATAGCAAATATGAGATATCTGCATGTCCAAAATGTAATCTGGAAATTTGCTGTATTGCAAACCTAGTTTAATTCACAGGTAGCCTCATGATAGCTGAAGCAGAAATGCAATATGTCATGCAAAATTAGTTCAGAGAGAATAAGTTTCAGGGGGAAGCAAAATGTTATGAGGGAGTCCATAATGGCAGAGGCAGCTTTATCTGTGCAGCTCTCTCTCACACACTCTAATTACATTTCACAGATTGTACTACAATAGCTGCTGGTAACCTTTAGTGGATGGGCTTTTCAATAATGCAAAGTACACATTTTCATATCTATTTTTCCCACTGTGCTCCCCATTTATTAATTTGCTGAACACAATAAAACAAAGACTCGACTTAATGTGCTCCTTTGCTCAAAAAGGCACCCAACAAGATAAAAATACAAAGGCATCTTTCTGTAATGAGGAATGGGCTCGCATGCAAACCAACTGCATAATGTCTGACGTTTCCAATTTGAAAGGCCATTTGGTTAGTAACAGTAAAATGGGTGTAACGTTCTTTTGTTTTGGAAACTTCTTTTCTGTATTTATCCCCCACTCTAAATAATTCATGTCCTTTTTCTGCAATTTACCCCTGTAAAGCCATATAAAACACTGCATCATGCACAGATAATACCCCAGCATACATCAAGTAGAGATTTAAAAACAAATATGTTTCACTTACAGTACAACTGTATATTGTTTGCTATTTATTTGTATAGACACACTGCTACAAGGAACCCAGCTGTCACATATTCTGGAGAGTTAGTGAGCTGACACTATTGTCTTGAGGCAAGTGGACACATCTGGCTACTGCATTAGAAATCCATGGAAGGGTGAGGAGTTAGCGGAGTTACAAGTTGTTAGTACATTTGACTTGCAGCAGCCTTCCCCAGAAACTGAAACCACTTCCCGTGTCACATTTGACTTCTGCATGCATATTCATAAGCTCTGGATGCAGAGGTTAAACTTCATGGGACGCAATTTACATTTGCCAAAATAGTGAATGTAAAATGAAACATATGATTGTGGGCAGTACTGTAGTTTTATTCAAAGTTTAACAGAGGCGAGGAACACAGGTATAAAATGCTGCATTGTTGTACTGAACGGTAATCTGCCAGTAAATATAACACCACACCAGGTAAATCTATGAGGCCATAATGGTACTAACACATTAAAATGAAGACATGTTGTTGAAAATATTGTTGGTGACATATGTTTATGATATATATTTCCCTATTAAATTCTTCATTGATTTATGATATATGAAATGTGATATTAATAATAAACAACTTTATCCTTTCAGTGTTGCACAAGTTAAATATAGGTATTTTCTATATATGTTAATTTGAAGGAAACACATTTAAATATGCAGTTGTAAATATACATGCACATATACACATACAGTAGATATACATATACATATATAATAGACATACATATACATACATATACATACATATGCAGTACATAAGATAGATTTGTTCATCACATAGTCAGTTATACATACTAAAATGCACAGTGAAATGTATTTTTGTATCTGTAGCCAAAAGAAAAATTATATTTTTTATATACTGTACATATACATACAAAAGTATAAACCTTGTGTAGTTCTGATTGGTAAAGATGCTAGTCATGACATACTGACAAAAATCTTACTTATATAATGACATTCTTCTGAAGTTGAAGTTTTCCTGAACTACTTTAATAATATAACTGACATGGACTCAAATTTAATAATATATAATATAATACAATATATATATAATAAAATTCACTAAAGCCCTACCCTCACAGTCTCTTTACTTTTCCTAAAATTGTGCTGTGTTTCACTCCATGTATTTGATCTTGTTGGCTTTTTTACATATACAGTGAATCTTAGTAGTTCTTTTTTAAAGCCAAATGTGTTCCTGCTTAGATCTGCACACTAAAAGATCTACAGCAAAACTGTAAGGACTAGACTTAAAGAGTTAAAAATATACATGTTAAATTATAATAATGATAATCATAATAAGGTCCCTGTATTTTATAGAGTCATCCAGACTAGATTGTTATTGCACATACATTCTATTGTACATCATCTCACTGCTGCATGCAGATTCACACTGATGAAACTTGCTTCAAATCATTGTGTAAACCGGTGTTCTGCATTTTATATTTATTTTCCCAAAGACATTAAGCAAAGAATTATCATGGTATATTTTTTTACAGTAGACAATGCAGGTAAAATTGAGCATTACTCGCAGTATTAAAAAACTGGGTTGTAGCTGTTGGTTAAACAATTTGCCTCATACCACAAATAACTTGATCCAAATCAGCTATGGCAGCTGCTACAAGGGATTTTTAATTGAATGATTATTGTATTAAATAGTTGCTTTTAATGGAGCGTGCACCTCTGCAATTATTTCCGCTTTAAGAACCTGAACTCTGGGCAGGTCTTTGCAGCCACAGGCGTTTGGTTAGCTTCCAAATGAGTGGTCACTGTTGGTGTGAAATCAGCCTTTCACCTGCATGAATAGTAAGACCAAATAAGAAATACAGAAAGATGCATATATTTAGAAGAATGTATAATATGTATAAATATTTTTTTTGATTGTTCTGAATTTCTAAACTGTTATACAAAAGCTTGGCAGTGCCTTGGACTTGGCTCTAAAAACACTTAACAGATTCACAGCACAGAAGGCTCTTTTTGTCTCATTCTTTTACACGTACAAAAAAAGAAGTCTAATAACTACTAATAGAACAAATCTGAGTAACTTCCTTAATCCTGTGATATTTTTCTGTGATAGGATCAATATTTGCCAGAGCGGTTCCCTTATCCACACAATGTGATGAAATATTGAATGTATGAAAGAGGTGATAATGTTATCCACAGTCTTTTCTGAAGCCAAGCACGATCCCAGATTAGCAAATCGCTTATGAAAGATTCTGTGTTGTCTGAGATTACATTTAACCTGACATTAGAAAGATGCAAATCCTGCATGATCAAAAACTATTGTACAGGAACAATCACTATTGAAAGTGCCAGTGAGGCTCTTATTTTAATGATACAAAAATACTTATGCATACAAGTAAATTGTAATAGTCACATTTCTTTACTGAAATTCAATGTTTTGAGACACATGCCAGGACACATCATATTGTATGAAAAACTGCTTCAGTACAGCAAAGTCCAAAGCTACAGTAATGAAAGGATAAGTGACACTGTGTAAATAAAAAAGGTCACATATGGCAGTTAACTGGCACAGTTGGGTGAAATATGGCATTTCACATATTTTCACAATGGGAGGGAATTATTCACTTGGCATGGAATTGATATGGGCAGTGACTCAGATAAAGAGAGCTGAGAGCCGTACATGGTCATGGCACAACATTAAAAATGTCCACTCAAAAAATTAACGTTCATATAAATACAAGTGTGTCAGCAAAGCAAAAAACAGATTTACCTTGTAGTTTCCTTTAAATGTTAGCATAAAAGTAGCTTTGCAATGTATTTAAGGCTGTTTCCACTTGCAATAGCCACAACACATGTGCCTTGTTTTTCTTAATCAACCTTATACATATCCTATAGAAGCTATATATACTAGCCTTATGTGATGTACATACCTCTCATCATAGTTAGCTTTGTATATTTGAGTAGCTCTAGTAGTGCTTTAGTAGCATATGTGTATTTAATATTTTATTCTGGAGCTTTTGCACATGCCTATATTTTTTTCTTAAGTATTTTGTGTGATATTTTTATAGTCCTTTTTTATAGTGTTTTGCTGCTAAATAAAACAGAGCTCCTTAACTGATTTTCATTGTTCCTGTGACAGTGACAATAAATACCTATTCTATTCTATTCTATTCTATTCTATTCTATTCTATTCTATTCTATTCTATTCTATTCTATTCTATTCAAAACCCCATACGCAAACTAATAGCTATGTCATTTCAGGTACATTTGATGTCTATAAAGACAAATGAAAATACTTACATTAGTCACATTACAATGATCTATTTATAAAACAGGTCATACATGGGAGCAAAAATACCAACATTTCCACATTTCACTCAATCATAGCAGAAGTTCTTTAAATTTGTACATGCAGTACTAACATTTTTCAGTTGTGGTCTTATATATAAAAGTCCAACTGATGTAAATGATACTCAAACTCAGTCACTGGAAGGGGAAAAAAGCAGATTTTCAATCTATGTTAGGAAATCACTGCTGTGTTCACATGGCTGCAAGGCTACAGTGACGTGCAGACCTTGCATATATGCAAGAATGCATATAATGTACATAGGGCAAACCCTGTGGCAGCATTAGAGGATAGAAATCTGCAGGTGCTGGGAGGAACGGGGGCATCAGTTGTCAGCTTTTTCAGCGACACAGGATCATGTGACCACAAATGTCAGAACAAGACCAAGTGCTTTGGATAGAAATATGATATTCATGATAAAGGAAATAAAGCCTGCATGCAATCCATTTACTCACAGTAGATTTAACTATTAAGATACTGGTCAAATCAAACAGCTTTTAAACACATACAAACCGGAATTATGTTTTTTTTTGGGGTTTTTTTGCAGTTTCACTATTGCAAATATAATATTTAATTAATATATTTAAGGGTAAGTGACCAAGTGGCCGTGTCAAAAGGTGCGGTGGTTGGTTGCGTAGGGCTACCATTAAAAGCACAGACAATATTATTTCCTTCCTACATATCATTGGTTTAGGCAGGACCCATTTTTCATTTCACTGTCTTTGATTTAATAATGCACCCATACCCTGGAAAATGAGGAACACGAGGGATCGCTTTCTTACTTTTCTCTGAAGTTGGCTTGTCATCGCTCTCTCACCTCTTTAACAGTGCTACCCAAACTTAAGTCCACCCTCTCCCGAACCTCTCCAAAATCCATCACCACACATCTCTGTCAGTGCTGCAGAGACTCAGAGTCGGGTGCACTGAGTTGTCCACGCTCACCCAAGCACCAGTGGACCTCCAATGGGGAAATGCTTGGCTGCAGAGAAACCTGCACGAAATTAAATTCTCCACTTGGCTGACTAGGGTGACTCGTCCTGGTCTGCTGGCCTGTTCCTTCATTATTCCTGGGCTGATAACTGACTGAACGGGATGTCTTGTCTGTTTAATGCCAGCTCAGCTGCTTCATGGGAGGAACGGGCTTGTCACTCTTCGCTATAACACACTGTATTACCATCTCCACTTCATTTATTTGGCTCAGATTTTGTACGCCCGTCAAGCCACCCGTCCCCCCAAAGACACTTGCAATTCACCACTGCTCAACCTTCTGCATCTTTTAGGAAACAATTCAAAATAACCTGTCTAAAATTTTCATTAAAATGTCATTTAGATGTCACGCAGATGATTTAGATTGGAAACAATAAAGGTGACCTTAATTGTAGTTTTTCATACGCCATCTAGTTCTCCATAGATAGTACTGGATGGCTGATTTTCCTTAATGTGAGTTTTTATCAGCAGATTAAAGCTGTTTTCTTTTTTTTTTTTCCTTTATGCCCACTGTGTGCAAATAAAGACTACACCCACTGTCCACAACAAATACTTCCTCAGAGGTTGCTGGTAGTGAAGCAGACAGTAGGCTTAGCTCCTCTGCATTTATGAGCATTGCGTTAAAGGTTTCTGCATGAGGGCACTGCATGATTGAATGGTGTGATATGGAAACACAGGCAGGCAGCCACTGTCAAAGACATGGCTTGCACTTGACCCCGCAAGCACTCAGCCCCTTAGCCCCATGCTTTGTGGCATTTGCAGAATTAAAATGAATATATCCTTTCCTAATGCACTAGTATGTTGTATACTAATCATAAGTCATTGCCTTAATGTAGGCTTTTAAGTGCACATGATGGTGTTGAGCCTTCGTTGCTCATAAAGGCCAATCAATGGTAAATGCTATTGTCTTATTGGCACGCACTCCCTCAAAATACAGCATCAGAGATAATCGAAGGCTTGCTTCAGAGCAAAACCATCTCCCAGTGAATAGTAATAAGTGTTTTTTTTTTTTTTAAAAAGAGAGAAATCAGTGTTTGGAAGTCATTAAACATCCAACGCCCCCTCCTTCTGTGTAACCACAAAGCCAATAGCATTGTGGGACAAAATGCTTTCCAATGTGACAATTGATTGCTTTTTGAGATATTTGTTGGTTGATATTATAATTGGTATAATTTTTCACAAGTACATGAGTGTCATGCCATGATGGGCTTTAGAATCCTGGTAATGCAATGGCCCGTAGTTCAACCTTAAGATCAATAATGTATTAAAACCAAGAGCTTATTGAAATAATAGAAGGATTTTCACCATGGAAGAAAGGCAAGGAAAGAAAATGCACCAAAGAGAAGTACTGGATTCTATGCCAGGCCTTCACTGTGAAATGCATTGTTTTCTTGCCAGTGCTTTTTACTCCAAAAAACAGAAGGACATAGAAAGTCTTAGTGATGTGAAAACTCTGGACGCTGTGTTATTGACGTAATGTGTGAACTGCATAAAGCAGCACTTTATAATTTCCAGCCTTAAAGAACTGCAAAAGCAAAACTGTGAACACAAACTGTTCATTTTTTCTTATTTGGATAGCAGTCAGAATGTTGATGAAGTAAACCATCCCAGACCGTTTTGCCTACACAGGTCATTATTTGCACTGCCTGATCAGTGTATAACATTTGGCAATCTGTGGTTCCCTGCTGCTATCTCTTCCTGTTGGATCTTTCTGTTTTGACAGTGTTTCAGAGAGGAACACTCTGTGAGGTGTCAGGTGAAGACTATATGTGACAGATTTGGAGGGGAAATCAAGAGAAGACAAACAGGCAGCTAAATGCCTGGGAAATGTCTCAGCGCTCAGACAGAAGGCGATAAGTGCTGTTGACGTGGACATGACAAGCTAGCAACAGTAAACCTCAGGACACGCAGTCCCACCGGAGGCCCGGGAGTGGACACAATTCTCAATGACTGCTGAATGTGCTTAACGGCTCTTATGAAGAGAATTAACAAGAAGTGGGAAAGCCCCCCCCCCCGCTCTCTCTCTC
>JAPQRQ010000028.1:18234046-18248916 GCA_037367365.1 Apogon talboti | reverse complement strand
CTAGGACAGGTTGATTTGTGCCTCTCTGGCAGGCTTCAATACAACTATGACTTTTCTCCACTTAGGTATGTATATTTGCACGGTTTCATCTCTCATTAACAGTCTGTGCATGGAAAGCCAACACACCGTACGCTACCAAAACAATGTTCACTTCAAAAGAAAAGAAATAGTGTTTGAATTATTTTTTCCCTGACCTCAGGTCCATGTATGTAAACATGTGACCTAATATCATGCTACAGCACTGTTATTTATGTCATATAATCATTCCAACTCCCTCAGGATGCAGTCGGCACACAAACATGACCAAAATACATATTTAGATTTATTTGTCTGCAACTGTCCAATAAAACATACCCTTTGCATTTCCATCTCTGGGCTCTAGTCCCAGTGGGAGTTGCTGGCTGAGAAATGTTGTGCTTTCAAGCTTCAGGGAACAGCGATGTGAGCAATGTTCAGGGTGGAAAAAAAAAGTGGTACGCTGCCTAAGTGTTGTACTATAAAGAGAAAAGAAGTAGGTTTTCACATTCCAAAAGCCTCCAAGGGTTTTAGCTCTGCAGCGGAATGTGGGTGCAATCATCATACTCATCTCAGGAGAGACTATAGAGGGCTCTCGACCACTCACTCAATCTCTTTGTCTCATTTTCCTTTTTATTCCTCTGTCTGTAGGATCATTTTCTTGTTCCTTTCAGTTTGTCCATCTTCTAATGCTTTTCCTCACTAAAACGAGCCATTTGAGCGGCATGTTTTCTATCAAGGAGAAGCATTTTGAAATACCCAAATGAGCCTTGGTTATGTCATTCCTATTCGTGGAAATCAAATGCTCAACTTCGTAATGAAACGGGTTAGTTGTAAAAGAGGGATGAAATATTTTATTATGTGCTTATGGGGAAAAAAAAAAAAAGAATTCCGTGATGAAAGCTGTACCCTTCGGTGCGTTGTGGATTTCATCCTCATGCCATCCACAGATGTTTTAGGGTGTTTGTGGCAAGAGAGGCATCCCCTCTGTGACCAGACCCATAAATGAATTACTATAAATAGGGTTATTCAAGGGCTAGATGGCTTTTACGTAATTGTGTGGTGGTGAAAGGGGGTAAGGGTCTTTCCATAAAATTTCAATAAATTGTGCATTTTCTCAATGACTTGTTGCCCCGGTAAAAAAAAAAAAATACTGTAAGAGTGCTAGACTGGAAAAAAGGTGCCGTAATTGTTGGCACGGCAACGTAATATCTAAATGACAAATGTGTAAGGTATTTGAGTATTTGACCTTATTAAAATAAATTGTCCAACATTATCGACATACTATATGACAACTTTATGAAAATTGACAGCTAAGTGTGTCTCGTAGCTACAGTCACACAGTCCTGTATGAAATTCATGACCACTCAGCATTTTTCCCTTGAGTAATACTTGCTGTTAACATGCTTTTAAGTATAACACCACTTTAACTATGCTAGAATATAATCAATTTGTTGCATAATTTTTCCCAATTAATTCTTTGCCAGTATTCATGCAGTAGACAGGTGAGCTATAGAAATATAAAGGTTCTCAGGTCTGGCTAAAATTGCAATGGTTGCTATTTTTCAGACTCACTGATATTAAAGTATTCCGTGCTATCGCTTTGAAATGGTTGACAGCTTCCCTCTTGGTAACTGGAATATTGGTTTCTCCCACTTTCTGTAATTAGCAATGATCAAGAGGAATTATAATCCGTGGTTAACAACATTGGACTCCTCAATGACCCTGATAGATGGTCAATTATAGTGATCAGGTCGTGGCGTTTATTGGATTTAAAGTGGCAGTGATGGGCCCTTTTGGCCTAGTGTGGGTAATTATCACATTTATGCATGATTTAAGGCGACAGTGTATAACGAGAAAGACTTGACTTAAATTTAATCATTTTCTTATCTATGTATTTATGCAAGAGTTAACAATGGATGGCCATGAGTGGAATAATGCAATGAGGCCGGGATTAGTGTGATATCCACGTATAGCTGCTGTGCAGGACATGTCATATCTGAGACTGGAGGGAAATTTACTGCCTCAGACACATGTGCTAGAAATGGGTTCACCTCAGAGAAAGGCTTGTTCTCATTTGAAACATCTACTAGAAGCTCTTAATATATGTATTTAATTTACTTTATTGTACCAAAGTTTTGTTTTTACGTTATATATTTTTACTTTTCATAAAATTCATTTTTTTCCCCCATGTGTTTTACTGTGAGTTACAGTTTTTACAATGTTCAGACTAAAACATCTCATGGTCAACAGCCTCAGGTTTTGCTTGCAGAGGGAAATATGCCAATAGGGAGCAGATGCTATACACTGATCACAGTTGTCAATAAATTTTTCTCTTCCTCCCCATCATCCATTATTCTCAGCCTGTTCCAGAGAAAAAGCATCTCTCCATTCTTGCTTAGGCACCCGCAGACAGCTTTCTGAATCCAGACACCTGAATATGATCCACTCAAAAGCTGCGGCTCAGCTTCTCTGGTAAAGGGGGGAATACATCAGTGCCTTGTTTATTTACTTTTTCCACATGCCAGAAAAGGTCAGACTCAGATGATTATACTGCACGGCCCAAGTAGAACTCAATAAAAGCCCAGCAATGAAAACAATATCATCCATATTTTAAACAGCTGGCACCAAACAGAGGGAGCCTTACACTAGGGTGCCAATTATTCTACTTCTCAGGGTTTTGCAGCAAACCACAGCAGCTCAGGTGTACTGCCCAAATAAAAAAGTGATTCCATATAGTTTGCTAAACATCTGAGACAAATAACCAAATATGGCCAGAATTTAATTGAATGCATATTTTATTACACATCACTAACTAATGATAGAATGGTTGAAATGCAGATTTATTGGAGTTTAAATGCAGATGTTTGTCAGCAGCGAGTATGGCTGTTTTCATAGTCTGGGTTTGTTTTCCCTCCATGGACTTATTAAAGTCAGTGCAGCACAGTCTGTGCTCTATAATCCTGATGTATTATTAATCATGTCTTTCCGTGCAACTCCAAAAAACTTCCCCTTTTGATTTTTTAACGTGAAAGTGCACTGAATTTGAAACTGAGCAGGTCCAGGGTGACAGGATGCTTTATTTTCCTCCTGTTACAGCATCCAAAGCAAGTAAATACAATGGCGGCATTGTTTGCTGTTGGAAATAGTTTTGGCACAATGTACGTCTTGTCCATGTACAGTATAATATGTGCATGGAGCACAGTGTTTCTAGCATCTACAATTGTCAGTTCACAAGTTCTGTCATGCTATAGATATGGACTTTGACAGGTCAGAAAATATCATGCATAAACAAGGATGCTCATCCCTGTGGTTGTGTCAAGACTGCCCAGTACTGTATTAAATTGTCATGTAAACAAAAGTATGGTTCTAATAAGGCTTTCACTCATCATCGATTCAGGGTCTAATCATTTCTTTCATTCATATCATGTCCAATTTCTCCCATGGGAACGTTTTCAAATGCTATTAGCTATGATGCAAAACACCAGCCTCTAGTTTCCTCATATTTAATACGGACGTTGAGGCACATCATGTCTGTTTGAAGCTTTAAGCTTTTCCAATATAAAAAAAATTATTATTATTATTATTATTGTTAGCACTTCTATAATTTTTTTTCAGCATTTTTTTTCCTACAAAGTCTAATACATAAATGATAGACATGTCAAAAATGTTAAATCACAGTGAAGTAGTGTTTATAGTTTAGTCAAGAAAGTGTGATGGATATTTAATAATGTCTCTTTTCCTGTTTGTACATCACTGCAAAGCAATTGATTTTCCTAATAAACAGCATTGCCACAATATGGGGGGCATATTCACATACTGTATACCACTGTGCCATCATGGCAGGTGCTCATGGCATTTTTTCCTCTCCTTTTTGCCTTGCTTGTGTAAGATGATAATCCAAGCCTAGTCCACTGACAGACTGCAACATGATTCACTTGGACAGTGACTGACTGCACATCCAATTTGTTTCAACTCCAGAGCAGCAGCTTATTATCTGAAATGCATGAGATGTCTGTGCATGAGAGGCGTGATCAGCTGGGGCATGCGCCGGGGCTGCTGGGAAAGTAATCAATAAGGGATTGTCTCTTGTAGTTTAGGCCGACACATTATGACAGAGCTGAAAATTAAACAGGCAGATATTAATAATAATGGAAATAAGAGGCTCATGGGTGAGACTGGGGGGGAGGGGTGAAACTCCAAATATGTATCATGTTTGGCTCTGGGTGTACATATGTGGAAGGGGGTGGAGGGTGACAAGACTTTGGATTTTGTTTTTTGTGTTTTTTACTTGCATGTAATAGATGAGATGTGAATTAAAAAAAAAAAATAATAAATCATTTGAGAATCGCAGCACTGCTAGGTCTGCAAGATATTTATGGGGGTTCTTTTTTCAATTTCTTAACCTCAGCTATTAAGGAGAATTCATTACACTTTTACCAGTGTTTATTGTTTCAGATCACAAATGAGAACTTTTTGGCAAATGTTTTAACAAGTGCACTGTGGGTTCAGCATGTCACTGATCCACAAATGTTCATTCGAGATTTTAATAACCAACAGCTGAAGATTCATGAAAAGGAAATGCAATCTGACCAAAATGCATTTTTAAATGATTAATTAAGGATTTTATTGCCTATATATTTTCTGTCTGTTTACTTTGTTAGAAAAAAAAAACTGAGTATATTTGGCTTTCAACAAGCTCATAAGCACTCCATGTTATGGTTCAAAGCTTAAGAAGAAGGAAAGGGAGAAAAAACAGGTTGTGTTATGTAGGCAATAAGAGAAACACAGAAAGAATAGGAGACAGTAAAAGAGAGATTCCCCTGCCTTGCCAATTAGCCATGGCAATCCGTTTCTATTGTTTGAGCAACAAACGTGCCATTCTGGATGGGGGGTGGGGAGAAGTGGGGGAGTTAACAAACTGCATTACAGGCCATTACAGATGCAGTGTCATTGATTATTTATACCCTTATAAAATGCCTGGCTCCCTGGTGGACTAGGCTTGCTTGGCTAGCTCTGATAAAATGTTCCCTCTAAATCACCACACCAGGGCTAACAACACATTCAAATACATAAGAGAGTTGAGTGACAAAGTCCTGCGTGTGTAATAGATGCGATGATCACTGTATCAAAAACAAGAAAAAGCTTCAACTGTTGCCATAACTTAAGACCATCACTACATCTTATTAAACCGATAACTCTTTCTATCTGCCATATTTTTTTTTATCTGTATCGCACGTACTGTATCTATACAGTACGTGCGATTTGATTAATTTTAGATGGCTTTGTGTAAGAAAAATTGGACAGTAGATCACATCCCTCCTGGAGAATTCTTTACAGTGGTTATTTTGCATTAGTTAGCAGGGGAACAGATGGCTGCTTCTACCTGGGCTCACAAAGAAGTCAGCACTTTTTTGAACTTTCTTGTTGTAGGTGTCTGCGCTAGAGCAGGACCTTCTACAACCAGTCACCTCACCATGGGAATATTCCCTCTCAGATATTAATGGTTGCCCTTGCCGAGGCGACCACCTCAGCATAATGCCCACTGGGACGTAGCGTAGCAAATGCCACACCTTTCAAAGTGTTGCTTCTTAATGACATACTGACATTGTGGTGCCTTCAGAAACCCCCTGAATAACATATATCAACCACTTAGTCAACTAAAACACCCATGTAGTATTTTGACACGCTGCCCTCTAAATATTTATTAGTACGATATATTACTGCTCATGAAATGCATCCTTTATCATATAGGTTAAAGGTCCAAATGCCAGATGTCTCACAGCACAGTAGATTAAAAAAAAAAAAAAAAGAAAAGAAAAACATGCTATGACTAGATAGTGACAAACGCGTGCCAGCAGAAATGCAAAGAGGTAAAGTAAGTCCATATTGGACACACTTCCCAGAGCACGGAAAGTATGAAAGAGAAGACAACATCTTGTATCATCTATCTTCCTTAAATGCTGAAGCCGTGACAAAGTGGATGGAGAAATTATGATAAATGATAAGACGTATTTAGTCAATATCTGTAATTCTCTTGCTTCACTCTGCTGTGTTTTTATCCTCGTGTTGTTTAGTTGAAAAGACAACTGTTCATTTAAACAGCACTTTGAAGGCCAGATTGTGATCAAATTGAAATGGGCATTGTACATGTTAATATCAATAGCTCCATCTAGAAGATAGATTGTCATGGTGCCTTTTTGTGAATTTATATCTTACTTACACTGTAAAGAATCCATGTCTAGATGCCACACACTTGCTTAAGCTCTTTCTTTTTGCTCTACCTTTTCAGAAAACCTGTATTCGGATTATGAGCATGCTATAGTTTTACAGCTTTCTGATGTTAATACTTGCCCACATTATTTTAATAACTAGCTTCAATAAAATTAAATTATCAGTCCGTATAATAGCGACAGAGTGCAGTTTTAACACTGAAAAAACACTGCACAGTGACGTTTCTGTACTCACATTAAGACTGTAGCACTTTTCAGAATGTACTGTAGTGGAAATTCTGCAAAACTCCTAGCAGGGATTCCAAAAATACTTTTTCTTCTTTTTCTTCGCCATACACAAATTGTCAGCTGAGAATCACATTAGATCACTGTTAAATCTTTCATATAATTTTTGGAATGGACATTTTTCACAGCATATATTTTGGCATGTCACTGCAGAAAAAGCACAGGCATAATTAATAACATTAATGATGGCTCCTACCATTTAGTTTTGTCAGCTCTATGGCCCTTATTTTGTGCTCGCTGGCTCACTGGCATCATTAATGTGACAATATACACCTGTGCATCTCCTGCTATGACATGTCATAATGTTGTGAAAAGGCTCTGTTAATGTCGACTTCTCATAATATTATCGGGGTTATTTTAAACTTTGGTGTCCGGTGGTAATGCATATGGAAAGTAGCCGCATCCAGCTAGTGAGTAAGTGTGTTAAGCGCAGCGAGATCAGCGAGACACATGTCAGTATGAGCAGCTCTGGGAACTGAAAACATGACAGGAAGATGAGTGACATGTACCACGCAACACAACGCAACATCCCCTCCAAGGAGAAAGCAATAGTGGCGCGTAATGTGTTCTGTCTTCCCGCACTGCGCACACACTCACACTAAATACAAGTATTCACAATCCATAAAGAATTTCAGTGTCCCACTCTAGATACCTGAGAAACATCTAATTACATGTCTGAGGAATGACTGAAGGATGTACTAATGGACTCAATGGTGATGCTGTGAAACACCTTGTTCCAAACAGTTTCCTGAATGCCATCAGTCATATTGCAAGGGGGATATACTGCAGCAACAGGTAGCTGACAGTCAATGAATCCCATCTACTCTGTGTGTTTTAACCCACAAAGCGAGAGAATCCGAAGGCGAAGGACAGGGACACGGGCGAGAGCGAGGGACACAGGGATCGCACTGCCCAAAAAATGTTTGCAGAGTCGATATTGAACACCGTTGTTGAGGTTACTATTTATCTCATGCCAGCCAAGTTGGCACGCACATCTGGCGCTGGGTACTTAGTGCAATTATTTATGATTTCCTCCAAGATTTAAAAGCTCTTCGCCCGGCCTTGTAATGCAGTAACTGATTGCACTGCTAATGTAATTAAGGGGAGATTATGATGTCCACGTGGCACACCAGATGGTGGCATTCACAGCGATGGGGGAAGGCACAACTGGCACACCACTGCACAAGGGCAGTGAGGCGCAGTCAGTCGGAGCAGTCCAGACTCCCCACCAGACGGAGGAAAGTATATGTGTGTATACATGCATGTGTGTGTGGTGTGCATGTAAGTGTATGGGTGTGTATTAAGTTGAACAATGAAGGGTAAGACAGTAACAGATAATATAACACAAGAGAAACTTAAGGTTTCTGTGAGAACATTATCTCTGCAGCCCTAAAGGTCAGAAACAGTCCTCTGCTTTGTAGTTACTGCAAAAAAGAATTTAAGTTAAAATAGTTTTCGGTGTGATTAATTTTTGGAAACAAATTGCAAAATTATCCAGACAGTTCCTTCATTTTCAACTCACGCAATTCAGTGCTTAGCCAAGAAAACAGATGGCATAAATGGAAAATTAAATCACATTTGGCAAAGGCATCAAGTTTCAGGAGATTTTTCAGCCACGGCAACAATGAGACTAGACCAAACTGACCTTTAATTAGAAAAAAAGCATGATATTATAAAGCCTTGCAAGCCTGTTTCCTTTGGGGGCACTAAGAGTAGGCTTCTTAAAGCATGTTATTATAAGCTATTCAGGAGACACAGGGTTTTTTATGTGTAGACAGAAAAGAGAGGAGGAGGAGGGAGTGAGGGTCATATATGAAATGAGACCTGCAGATTTCTACACAGCCTATAATGGGTTCATGCGGGTGACGGGGACATTGGGGCGCAGTAGATTTCCCAAGTTGAGATAGGGATATTATTACTCTCAGGGTGGCTACACAGAAATCTCCATCTTCAGTCCCTAGACTAGTGTCAGCAAATTACAAAACACAGTGAATGACCTTTACACAAGAAAAGAAACCTTTGCTGTTTTTTTTTTTTTTTTTATCATTTTCACTGAGGAATAATTTGGGTCCATGGGCTCCTCTATCATCTACTGATTAACGCTCATGACTAAAACATTAAGACTTACCAGACTATACATTACAGGATCATCCACTGTTTACGGGGCTGAGTTTAGCTGAGATATGTCATAAAGTACATGTGAAACAAAAGCACGAGCAAAGAAATCAGACTTTTAACGAACCTTTTCTAAATGCCAGCTGGAATGCTACGCACCTACACTGACTGCTCCCCCACAGAAACCTGCCACAGCCATCATTCATCCTACCCCACAATCCTCAGCATGTGATGTGCCGCACATTAAAACACTGTAATAGTTGATGGCTTTCACAGTTAGCATGTGTTGCTGATATCTCCAGACTCTCAATGAGTGTTTCATCACCTACTCCATAATTAGACCATTACTTTAGCAGGTGTACCTCTTCTCAGCCAGAACAGAGTTTTTTTTTTTTTTTTCCACTGACACCTGAGATTTTATCTTATCGACTTCAACACTGCCGCAAATATACATAAAATGAGCATGCCTGTTTCAGTGGGTTGTCAACACCTTGATGTGAAAGCATGTGTTTTTAGTATTGTGTGTGAAGTAGCGATAGTGAGGCATCAAGGGGATGTTACAGCAGCTAACGGAGTAGAATACTGTAAAAAAAAATAAAAAAATAACCACGTAAATGTCTCTTTTTTTGTCAGTGTGACCAAAATGAGCTACAATATGCCACACCATGACTAATTTCACCACTTCTAGTAAACATCAATGCTACAGCCTCTCTGTGACTGTACACTAATTACTTTTTACTTTGTATTTTGAGTCTTATATTAATTAATAAGAAAAGTTAGCACAAAAACATATCTCTATTATGACTTATGTCTGTGATTTGTGGAAAAAGAAAAATGTAAACTTGATCCCACATGCGTTTCCATCTTAGACAGTAAAATTATTGTACAATTGTATCTAAAAACAAGTCTTCAAATTGAACACATTAGGATAATAAAAATTATTGGTTTGATGGGAGCGGGAATAATAAACTTGGTGATGGGTTAACATCTGTCTGTTCTTGGTGTTTTAGACTGTGTATAAAGAAGCTTTCAACTTTACTGGAGGGAGATGTACAACCTAATGTTATAGCTAAGCTATTACATTGCTCTTTATCTTACTTTTATCTGATTACCGTAATGACATGTGATTATTAGAGACCAACAACTGTCAGAAGGCGTGACCCATGGATATATCCATGTAATGATAGTCATTTAGTGAAGCACAAGCCTAATTTAGTTACCATAGCCAAATCAGATCTCTGAAGTTATTGCAGTACAATACACCCATGAGTCAGTCAGTATGGCTTTGTAAGAATGGGCCTTCACTCTCCATGTAAATGGCGTGTTTTCCATTTTAAGCACATCACTGTCTAATGTTTCTTTCATAGGATGTTTTCATTTGTTGAGTTACATATTTCCAGTTCCTCTGATATTGACTTAGCAGCATCCAATGAAACTGATCAACAATTTTAAGCACACGTAAATTAAATTCTATGTTATTTCTTTTAAAATGATCAACGATGAACGGTGGATGTTGTTGAGGCTGTTTGGCTGTGCATATGAGGGCAATACTGTAGGCTGCAGGCAGAACAAATAGGAAATTTTAAAAAAGAAAAGAGCAGACATTTTCAGGGGGACTTTGCAATGAGTATCACTGAGGTCTGGACCCTGTTAATAATTGATATGAAGGTGCACTTAAAAACCCGGAAGCATTTACTACCTGCTGGTTCAGGGTGAAGTCCGAGGTTGAGAAGGTGGAGAAGAAGACTTTAACTCAGGTAAAAATAAAAATATGAAACTTCACTGTGTCCTAGCAGTATAAAACTTCACACAGTAGTTACCGGGGATGTGTTTCACAGCCAGTCCCGTCATAGTACACATTAGCATCCAATGAACAACATATAGTTAGCTTACAGTTGTGAGCACTTCTAAATATTAATAGTTACTTGACGGTTATGATCATGAAGACTACTTACTGAATGCTCCTCTGCTTAGTCTAATGTAGTTGGATAAATGTCGATTGAAAGCTGAAGACGATAACTGTAAGCTGTCGAAGAAAGGAGAAAAAGAAAAAAGTGGTCCTTAAAAAGTTAGAAATATAAAATTAGCTTGCTAAATGTTAACGCATATTAGCCTAGCTGTTAATGTTCCAAGTGTCCTTAAGTGAACACAACAGAGTGAGTTTACGAGTGAACATGTACCGGCGTTTACTAACTAAATAGACGTCATTTTACATACCATACTGGTTTCCAACTTGGCTCAAAACCAATTACATCAGCTAAATGTCAGCACTAATAGTAGCATCATATGGCATAGCATACTTTAGTAACCATAGTAACCATTTCTCTGTCCTCCCCATCAGTGCTTCTTATCCCAGTTTAAAAAAAGGCTCCTGAGTAGGTTTTACACAGGGCATGGTAAATATTAATAATAATAATAATGATAATAATAATAATAATAATAATAATAATAATAATAATAATAATAATAATAATAATAAATCGTGTGAGCATCACAGCAAGTTTACATAGATATGTACAGTATATTCTTAGACCACAACTACAATACATGATAGGTCGCCGCTTGTGATATAGGTGATATAGTATGACCAAGTTTAGGACAATTAATTACAGACAACACATTAGCCTTTTTGAATCAGAAACAAAATCAGAAGCACTTTATTAATCCCAGGATGGAAACTATTGGGTACAGAATACAGAACAAAGTGAAGGCATGCAAAACAATAGCCATGTATACAATAATACAACACAATACACAGAGCTATGACTAAAAAGAATAAATCTTACGGTGCCTGTTGCAGCAGCGCTTGATGTCTTAACATAAACAATCAAGTATCATTTAGTTAGATTGGAAGTATGACTTTGTGATGCATTTTTAATTTAACTTATAAATTGAAAATATATTACAATGCAAAAAAAAATAGTATTAATATCAGAATAATCATCATTCACTAACTACATTTATATGTGGTTCTGTATATAGAACTATTTTGACCATAGTTATTTCAAACTATCACTTACTCAGTGGTTAAGTTTGTATACATCTGCATAGAATATGTCGTACTGATTTCTTTTTAGATAGAAATAAGTTTGGACGGATATTTCTTTGGTCTGCCTGTTTCAGTCTCTAAGCCATGGTGTTGTTTTGGAAAACAAAGAACATTTTGAACAAATTAATGTTACAAACAGATCCTTCTTTCTATTAGCTAATTTGCTATCCTGTTTCATTTGAATAAGTAAAGCAATCTAACATTTGTTAAACAGACAGCTGTTTGTGGAGTAAATCCCTTAATTTGATCAACTTAATTGCAATAGATTTCGTAAACATCAAGATTGAATGCAGCAACTTTGTCAGTTAGTACAAGAATGCTTTAAACCTAATCTAATAAAACTGCGTAGGGAACCTTTACAAAGCCACTTACCCTGTAAAAGGCTTGCATACCCATTAGGCAAAAATTCCCTTAGACAGAAATAAATAGCAATTGATTGGGACTTCCTTGAAAATATGTGAGCACTCCCTCTAATTTGTGATTTGGTGAAGTCATTGGGTGGTCTCCAAATGCTTTTTTGTCATTGGTCTCACTTGTCATTTGATCCTGGATTAGGCGGCCACTTTTTCTTCTGGATCCTAATAAGCCTCATCAAGAAGTCAATACTGTGGTGTTCTCTTCATTTTAACCATCCCAGTCTCCATGTGAAGGCCTTATAGATGCAGTACATGTTTAGTTTAATTTATCTGTATTTTGTATTTTGTGTAATTATTCAGTTTAAGATGAAATAAATTTTATTTTTAATTGCAGTGTGTACCAAAATACAGAAATAATTTTTACCATCATTTGATTCATATACTGTAGGTTTTAATAGAAATGGTCACATAGGGATATGGCCATAAGGTTATCACGATAAAAAATGTTCATATCAGTTAATACTGATTCTTATATTGATTAACATCAAATCATTATTGTTTAATATTTTAATGGTTGATTTTTTGGGTTCTGAGATAAAAGAGAAGCAATTACGAATAGTTACTTGTGGTTTCAAACTTGTCTTTATGGTCAGAACATGAACATCAAAATATTTCACAAACATAGAAGTTGAACATTCAGAATACTGTGACAATGTGATGAAATTCAACACCAGCAAGTCCCCGAGTAAAATTAATCAAAATACATTGAAGCATTTTATGTATTATTTGACAATGTAAACAGAAAAACCCTAAGGCAACAACATTACACTGTGATACAGATAATATAGGATATAAAATTACATTGTGATTATCATAGCTGCTGAAAATAGATACAATTATGCTGTGGTATATACAGTAGTATAAAATTCTATCAAGGTCATTTTCTTTATAATTCTATCATTGAGCTCTACTTTAAAGTACAATTTCAGAACAAAAACTAGTGGATTATTGCTGTCATTTATGTCTGTGAATTGCAAATTACAGAATTGCTGATTGTCCTGTGCTTTTCTTACTTAGCTTCAGTATGACTGAAGCGAACCAGAAGCTGCCTACAGACCCCATCACTGCAGTTGGAATAGTCACATCACTCAACAAGGGCCCTGATGGCTACTACGTTGTGAGTATTCATCTTGACATGTTGACATTTGAACATTTCTCCTGAAAATTCGGGGAAATGTTAATTTATATTTAGTTGGGAGATTCTTTCAGACAGAAAATCCAAATGTCAATCAGTCATCAAAAATAAATGAAATTCTGTGAGTTCTGCTATTGCGTTTGTGTTTTACTGCATTGAAAACTAGAAACTCAGCTGGGAATGGAATATTTGTAACAGATTTTGTAGCATAACAGTCATGATGTTGGCACTCTTCCAGGGTGTATGTTGCAAATTTTTTTTCGATAGAGCTGTTAGATGACTTATTCATAAAGTTTACTTTGATGATTAAGAGGATTCCCTTCCTGCCATTGTTATTGGTTGCACAGACACACCAGAGGCGATGGTTTAATGATGTTTGGTTGATGCCAGAGTCATTTAACTTTCCCCCCTTTATATTCATGCTCAACTGCACATTTAGCTGAATTGGCCTGTGTAAGGATGAAATCTTTTGTAGAGTTGTAGAGCGTTAAAATGAGAAGTTAGTGTGAGTTTACCCGAGTACAAACCAAGCTGAAGGGAAGATCTCGCCTCCTGTCTCCGTCTTCCTACCCAGTCTTCTTCTTGCTTTTACCCTATGCCCCTAACGCTCCCTCTTCCCTCGGTTTTTATCTCTTCCTGCTCCACCCTACACGCCTAGCTTGTTCTAATCTCTGGCAGATGATGGTGGGTTGGCATCGAAACAGCCACTGGCAGGGAAACTGCGTACACACCACACGGTAGTGACAAACAGAGAAGAAACCCCATCAGACTTCCTCCTCTGCTGCTCCAGTGCGCCAGTACATTTCAGTTGATGTGCAAATACTGTGTATGTTCTGCAGGGCCTAATGGTATTCAGTGACTGTTAAAGGCACTGTTTTCTTCCATTGTAGTTCAGGATTACACCAGGGGTTGAATCAAGATTTGCATACCACTTCCTTCACAACGTATGATGGTGTATAAAAAACATTTTAAACAATGTAACAACTACAAATGCATGTTTTTATTTCTCATTACAACATGCCAGTTCCAAATTATTCTCTAATTATTTGTATTTGTGTCAGTTCCCAAATGATTTTTTCTTCCTATTTAACCTTTCCTAAGTGATTTATCACCATTTACTGTAATATTCTGCTCTATGTTTTGTTTTTTTCAGTGTAAACCAGGTATTTTCCTATGTTTAATTTACTGATCATGTAGATGGTCATTAAAGCTGAGATTAAAGTTAAGGGTTATTATGATCAGAAACAGAGAAAACTGAAGAAAAAGAGACTTTTTCAGCAAATTATATAATTAACTGAAGATAAACGAAGTGTGTCCATCCACTGTTACTGATCCAACTCCATGGGTTTTACTGGTGAATCAATGTTGTAGAAGATGACATTGTATCCACGTTCACTACGGAGCCTCTGAACATCCACATCTGTCATATCTGATGACCATGAAAAGATAGCAAACTGTATTTTACACCAATTATTCACATGTATTGAAAGAATTAGTGGATCAACAGGTATTAAACATTTACATCATTAGATGGTTTTGGTCGATGGTGGATATTTGGGTCTTTGTGGGTTAATATTTGTATTGTAGTTGTAGGACTTCTCAAAAGTAAAAAGAAACATATC
>JAPQRQ010000028.1:18220087-18232637 GCA_037367365.1 Apogon talboti | reverse complement strand
GGTGGATATTTGGGTCTTTGTGGGTTAATATTTGTATTGTAGTTGTAGGACTTCTCAAAAGTAAAAAGAAACATATCAACACTAAAGTTAAAGAAAATAAAATCACAGTAAAAGTGTTTGAGGTTAGCAAGGTTACATTCATCTGTACTTACCTTAAACCAAATCTTTATTGCACATTTCATCTGTTTTATTTCTTGAAAAAAAATCCTTGAAAGTAATAAAATATACAATATCAAAACTGTAGATGCGAATAAAAAGTCAAGTAGGAATCAGCCTCAGAGATGAAATTCAAGGCTTTTCAGACTGAAGCCCGATTTCAGATGCATTTGTCCCATCTTGAAGAACATCGTTTGAACATCAGTATGTGGTCTTTCATCTGAAGACTTGAAATACAAACAAAAATATCAGCACTTGGCATCAGTGTGCTAATGCAGCGCTGAGGAGGGAAGTCTCAGGATATTACACTGTATTGATTTTTTCTTTCATACAAGACTTCTTTTAGAATTCCTCCTTAATGCTGACTGCTTTCCATACTTGCCATACTTTTTATACAGCAGATCAAAGGGCTGATTAACTCTTTTGCTCTCTGATACGATGCTCTCACATCTCTGAACTTGAGCAGGTTGTTCCAACACAAGAGAGCACAGGCCCAGATCAAACACCATTCCACTGGGATCAGGAGCTTTGCTGAAGCACCAGCAGCCACCCAACATCAAACGCCAAAAGCACACTCACTCCCACTCACTCTGTGTGCAAAAGGTTGCAAAGGGGATATGTGTGTATTTCAGATTCACCTGAGCATTTGACATGTTACCCTCATAAACTCATCACTGAAATCTAAGTTTATTTGAAGCAGCATAACACTACAGGAGCTTTTCATTTACTCTGACGTGTTGGGGTACAAACCTTGTCCATTTGAGAGGGAGGAGCTCTACTTTCAATGAGTAGGTTTAGGCATAAATAAGAAGCACAAGGTGAACCTGCAAACCAAAGTCAGCCTTTATAATATGCCAGCAACTCTAATATTCACTAAATAGCTTTTCTTTCAGAAGAGTAATATAAAAACAGTCATATACTATATACTTTCAGCATTTCATGCTAAACGACTTCCTGTCTTGTTGGCAAAAAATTGTACTATTTTTACATTTGGTTTTGAACAAGGACTAAACAAATTAGATGCCTAGATAAGATGATAATTATTTTGTTTTAGAGATGACGATAAGTGACCATTTTATATTAATCAAGTTACAGTATATTGAGTAAAACTGCAGCTGTAGTTTTTTTTTTTTTTATAACTCCGATTTATGTGAAAACATAATCCCTCAGTCCAAAGCAACACCTTCTGACTGCTTTTGTTTCACCAATCCAGCGTCTACATTGCAATTGCTCAATTAATTGTTAAACTGATCAATCGCTGCTGCTCTACTCATCTCACCTTTTTTCAGTGGAGAGACCAGATTCATTGTTCTGTATTCAATGTTTTATTCCTCTGTGAAAGGACTAACTCTGTCATGTTGTCTCCTGCTGGTTTCCCCTGAGATTGATGATTACGCCTTTATATTCTTTTATTTACAACTCAGCTAGTGGTGTCTGTCTCTAGAGATCCTTCATAGGAATTCAGCACCCCTTGAGATCTTATGTCGTAAGCCGTCTTTTAGATCACGATTTTAGGAAGTGGCAGTTAAATCTGTCACGGTGTTTTAAATCAAATAAGAGAATCCTATTTCAATGACAGACATACAGTATGATATCTCTTATTAGACATGTTGTATTTTCTTTACAAAGTTCTGTGTACAATCTAAGCCATACAATGGGAGACATTTGAAGTATTAGATAATAGCAACCATAACTTTACACATGCCTCCTCTGCCGTGGCTCAGCAGTTGGCGTTTCACATTCAGGTTGCGTCGCATCCTTGCTGCCGGCGGCTGTGGCAGGATGATGCCTGAGGTGCCTCCTAGGAGGACCGTGCCCTCGTTACTCCTCAACTTGACTTTGGGTTTCACAAAGCGAGCCCTTTGTTTACGCTGACAGGATGCGCTGGCTACTGACCTGGAAAAAGTGGCCAAGACGGGTTGTCTTGTAAAGAAGAAGGAGGCTGGTGATGTATAGGCTCCTTCTGGGACCTTTCATGGTACTGCTGTTGGAGACGCCCTGCAATCCCTCTCTCTGCTCATCTCGTGCTCCTTCTCCCTCTCTCTCATCCCACTATCTATCTCTGCTCCCCACTCTAGTCTCTACTCTCATCCCATCTAGTCAGTGGTGGTTTTGCATGAATCTCCCCATGCCATGTTTCCCCCACCCAGTCACCAGGGTCATTCATCATTATTGTCAAGGGGGTAATGTGTGTGGGTGGGTGCAGAGATCTATGACTTCTTCATTTGAATGAACCTCATTAGATTGACTCTTCTTTGTAAAGGATCCTTTTAGAAAATAACTCTGGCAGTTATTTAGGTGATTCTCACATGATAGCCAATGGAACATGACGTTTCAGCCAAGCATATTTGCTCGAACGATGGAGGAGTCTCTCTGATGCAGTCTGCAGGTTATATTTTGCTCTATCACTCTACCCCGCACACCTACATTTACATAGCAATGTAGTGTAGGACCTTGAGCTTGACTTGTGGTACCCAAATGGTGTCAATGTGATGTAATCAATTTTTTACTGCACTCCACTGATCATTTACAACACCAATGAGTTCTTTGTACAAGGACGAGCGGCTCAGGCCTCTGGATTTAGACTTTTTTTGGCAAACACATAAATCCTTGGTGATTTCCTCTTGGCCATAACTGTAAAATATTACATTGAATTGCACAGTTGAGCGCTCTCAGTTTACATGTGTCTTGCTCAAAGGATACTACAGCAGGTTATAAAAAAAAACCACATTTACTCCAAATATAATCCCTGCTTTCTCACAGAAGCACATTGAAGTTCGGTTTCCTTATTAGAGCAGATCCTTGTCAGGGCATCTTTAATCAGCCTGGTCCCAAGGGATGATATTTTTAGCCACCTTTTTGGAGGCTAAGACTCCTTTACCCACGCAGAGCACTAATGAGATGGAGCGCTAGTGTAGGCAAGCGTTAATTAAGGCTAGTATGCAAGGGAAGAAGCAAAAGCAACACGCTCATGGCATACATACATTAACTTTATCCCACCTCCTGCATGTTTTTTTTTTCCTCTCCTTGTTTTTTTCTCTCTTTTTTCACGTAGGTTGCACAAACAACAGATGGCTCTGACGCCGACCTGTGGAAGGACGGCTTATTCAAATCCAAGGTCACTCGCTACCTCTGTTTCACCAGAAAAACTGTAAGTGTGAATGTAAACTTCTCCCGTTCCCCATGCATTCAGCACTAACATCTCAGCTGCAGCACCTTTTTGTTTGCCAGGGGTTATTAGCTTAGTTTTCTTCTGCCAGAATATCTTTCTGCACTTTGCACTTTGATCAGTGGAAGTCCCATTTAAATATCCAGCGTTGCCAGTTTTTAAATTTTAGATATAATGGATTTGCATGCATATTTCAGATGAATAATACCTCAGTGAAACATTTTTCATGTTGTAGGTCCTCTCGAGGATATTATTTATGTTTATTCATGAAATAACAATGAGCTGTATTTTAACTACTCCAATTTATTCAATCAACAGTGTCCCTGTAGAGAAAATGGTTACCAGTGATTCTTAAAAAGTTGCTGCAAATATAATTGTGAATATGAAAATATTCCCTTTTAGTGTAAAAAATTACTGTAAAAAATGCACTTTGGGTATGTTTGTATTATTATATAGAACTTTCAGTTTCAGAAGCAGCGACTGAATGAAATAATCTTCCTCCTATTGCTGTTGGGCCATTTTTGGACTCATCTGCTGCTTGCAGCCTACAGCTGATGTGTTGCTGCATGGCTGTCAGCTGCTCTGTGGCCATAAATACACCTGCTTACATCTCTGGCTTATCAACCTGTCTAACTACTATTATTACTGCCTGACTTCTTGTTTGCAGGTAGAGGCTGAAAATAGTACTGTAAACAAAGCCTGCGTTTTTGTTGTTATTTTGCAGCAGATCAATTTTTGAGTTTAATCAAGGCTTTTTTACAGTATCTGGGTAACTTGGCAGGGGCTACTCCATGACCGAGCTCAATCTGGTCCTCAGTTTACTATATAGCATACAAATAGCCTTCCCCTTGCTCCTGTATATGATCTTAAAATGTGTGTCCACATTGTTTTAAAGACTTTGACACAAATAAAACATGACAGAGCCATCAACAAAGGCTATTTTGTCTGCCACTCAATGGAGCTCCCACTGTAATTGTCTATGACAAAAACAGATTCTGTAAAATTAGCCCCTGAATTATGTGAGGGGAAGTAAATAGTTTGTGATTTATCATACTCTAGGTTGGTGCTAGATATCCTCTTTTGTCAGGTCCTGATGGAAAGAATCTCTCTAGCAAAAGGGGAAAACACTAAAAAAGGTTCCATGCATAGTAATAACATTCATCCATATTCCTCCTTAAGTCAGTATAAAAACTATGAATAAAAAATGTCTCTAATGGTAATGACAACAGTAGCCGTGGAATCCAGCCTTTCGGACGCATCAAGTCACGCCTGGCTCGCCCCACTCTCTACTGCCGCTGTGTATTATTGCAATTTATTATGGCAAAAAATGAAAATGTAATGGGAGGCAGGGAAGAGTCATGCTTGAAAATGTCAACTACACAGTCCCTGATTGTTTTTAACCAGTCCCATTCTGTTGATCAGACTGCCTGTTCTGTCTGCCATCATCCCACAGCTTCTCACCAAAAGGTTGCGAATGATTACAAGTTCACAGATGCATTCCCTCATTGAAAAAAAAGCTATTAGAGAGTAATTACTTCAGCTATTTTGTCAACCCTTCTCTTTAGAGACTTCCTGCGCTTTTAGTAAATCATCGACTCTATTATCTCTACATTCTCTCCCAAAATGAGAAACCTTTTTTTCTTGCTCTCTGTCCTTAAAAAAAAAAAAAAAAGTTGAATTTACATATTTGACTTTAAATGTTACTTTTTGTTTTAGGGGCCTGATGTTGTGGTGGATGTGAAGCTGATTGACATTAAGGACACATTGCCAGAGGGCTTCACACCTGTACAAGAAACAATGGACAGTAGTAAGTAAACAGTCAATACAGACCACTGGCTGTCTCCCCCCTCTTCTTGTTTTCACTTTCAGACCAGCTTATGCGGAGGTCCTCAGGGGCAGCTTTGCTTGAGATAGTGAATGTTTTATGGGTGCAGGTTAGCTTAATTTATGGTAGACTGTGGGAATAAAATAAACATTTTGCCCTGGAGGTACAAGAGAAGAGAATCATGAGTCATTGTTTATCTCAGCTGGAGCTGTGCTTTTCTTTATGAGGGGCTTATTTATTTATGTATTTATTTGGGGAGAGGACGAGTGGATGGGGGTTATCTAATATTAATGAAATGCATTCCCCAATGCTTTAGTGCTTTTTGAGTGCTATGTATTTCCCCCTCACTATCCATGCCTTGGAAATGTAATAATATTTTGGTGTGGGGAGTAAGGACAGCTTGTTTATTATTTTTATTATCATTGCATTTACACTGCACTTTCTAGTGTTGCTGGGGAAATAAATGAGGGAGGCACAGATGCAATATAGGAAAGCATGGCAATGCTTTTTTTTTTGCCAGAATGAAGAAAAGAGATTATGTTTTGTTTGGCTATGGTGTAATTTAATGTTTTATTACTTTATGTGAATCCATGTTTAATGTATACATGTGACATTATGTATGAGCTCCTCTCTCGAATATCCAGTTTAAATCCCTGTTGTGCACTATAGCTGATGGAGGATTCACTTGCTTCTGTCATTTTATCTACTAAAATGATAAAAATGATAATAACGCATGTGGATTTTGTGGCTTTCCATTGTCCAGTTGTTTCCCTTTGAGCACAGCTAGTCATCCAGAAACAGATATTAGCTCATCTCTTATTCCGAGACTGGTAATGACTAAATAGAAAAGTGAACAAATTAGCAGTGGGATTTGCAGATATATATTTCTCCTCGAGGTACAAAATGTCTATAGATATTATTTTAGCCTGAAACTCAGAGAAGACACATGTGAATACCCAACGACCAATTCCTGTCTGACATACTCATGTCTACCTGACTCATCAGAGGAAACTGCCACAAGGAAGAAGAGGCTCTGTGTGAAAATCAGCCCTCGTGCTGCTGCCGAGACAGCTGTATATGACATCCAGATCGTTGCGAAGTCCAAGTACCATCTTGTTAACTACACGTGTATAGGGTGAGCTATGTGCCACTAAAAATAAACACAATCATTACGCCTCTTCTAATCAGTCAGTGTTATCTATTATATGCTTGGTGCTTTTGTGTGATATTTTTTCTTTTTATTTTTCTTCCTGTTTTCTTTTTTTTTTCTAATAATCTAAGCCGTATTTCTCCTCTCAATGTTTATACAGCGAGATGAACAATATGAGCATATGGTATCGAGAAGGAGACATTGTTCAGCATCAGTCATCCATGGAAAAGTCCAGTACAGCCAGTAGTGATGCCCCAGCCAATGCTGCAAGGTAATGTCATGCCAGAATATTTAGCAGTGCCTCGTGAAGTTCAACTTTTCTGCTACCCCCTTTGTTATTTCACGCTCAGTGTACTCTTGAGCTGTTGTTACGCTTGCTGTACCATATGTACGACAATGAAGACACAAGCAATTGATCACTCCCGGGCAAGCTGCTGTAAAGGTTGTGGCTGGACAACGAGGTAGAGAGGGTGAACCGGAGAGACAGGCTAACTAGACAGGATCCCCTGAACAAGAACATGAGTTCAATGAGGGCTAAACTCCTGCTATTTGTGCTGTGTCCCAGGAGGCAGAGGCAGGTCGCTCTCTGACTGTGGTGACAGGAATGTTGTACTGTGCAGACAAAGAGGAGGAGATGTAGCCCGGAGAGGGAGCGACAGCTGCAGAGGAAGGGAGGAGAGCTCCAAGATCTCCGCCATGCTGGAGTGTGTGTCCCCCCTCTCCTCATGCTGCTCAGGCTTCCTCCGCCTTAGGCCTCGGAGAGAAACGAGCAAGCCTTTGTACTGTGTCCATATCAAACAGCTCAATTATTTATTGCCACGAAGAACTGGGGATTTCCACAGCAAATTGTAAATAAACAATCGAGACTCCTTCGGTGTGGCAGTGCTGTGAAGAGAGAAGCTTGGCACAAGTCGCTGATGGCTTTGCCAGCTTCAAGTACTCTGCTGTGCCATCCTGTGCTGGGCTGAGTAAAAGCCACTTAAAAGCCACAACAGGCCTGAGCAGTGTATGCCAGCAGACTTATTTAAAGTGATGCGTCTGTTCTCATGGCCACATCATCAGACGAGAACAAAAAACTGGACAGCGGCGAGTCTTAAATTGAAATTCAAACTTCGCAGAGTTTTGTGAATAGTCCGTATTTGGTGAGTCGATGGTCAATAATCTTTGATATGTTTGAGTGATGGTGAGAGCTCAGGCCTGTCTCCGTCTTCCCAACTCTTACCGGTAATCCTCCCTTCTTTTGAAGCCCACTTTCAAGTTGGTGAGGCTTGGAGGTTAGAATAAATTGCACCTCGAAGCGACTCACACCCCCTCCTGATGCCTGCTGAGATCACAGGCTGCTGTTTTTGTATTAACATTAAAATTCATTCCACAGTCAGAGAGTCTTCTTTTGAGAGTATTTCCATCTATAATGCACTGACACATAAGGACGAGACTGTGGGCAATTTAGACTGTGGCAGTTCTTTGACTATTTATCTGGCATCTTTCTGTGTAGTTACATAGACTTTAGACAACTATACATAGAGCTATAAATATTTCAGTCATTTTTTTTAAAGTCACAGATTAAATGGTTTGACACACTGATTCATGCACTTTTGAAGACTCACTGATTGCTTAAATAAGTACAGTGTTACAGTGTCTGTATAGTATCACCTCCCTATACTTTTTCATATTCACCAAGAGACAGTTCTCTCCTCCATGCCTCCTTCAGGCTATCTATAACAACTTTATGGCCTTTGGAGAATAGCACCTCTTAAATTTAAGTGCTCTTTACAGTCAGTGGAAAAGATGTTTTAAATACAGTCAATAATGTGTAAATTTTTAATGACCCTTATAATTTTGAAAGCTGCAGTGATCCCTCTCAAATGTTACGTTGCCTCAGGCAGTGAGAGCTTGTTAGAGTTGTGTACCGAAGTAAACCGCAAATCAGGGTTTTCAGCAGTACAAAGCTGCAGTACACAGTAACTGCAGGGTGTTGCATCATTATGTACTGCACATAAACATTGCATCAAGGCTAAGGTGTTGAATGTAAATTGTTCTTGTATTGTTTTGTTAACTATAAATCAAAATGTGATCAGTGTTTTTTTTTCCCTCAGTTTAAGATCAAGGTTATAAACACCAAAAATAAAAGAAAATTAGAGGATTAGGCCAATGCACCATATTAAGCTGCAGAAACTGTTCTGGTACAGGCCTCAGCAGTTTGCTGTGTAAATGCTTTCGAACCTTGAGTATTATACGTGTCTTTATCAAGTTTGTCTAAAGCACTTCAACCGCTGCAAATGCTCAGTTTTGATTCATAGCTGCAGCTTGATGTCAACCATTTTGGCTTGTTCTCTGTCAAGACAGACCATATCTCCACTCCCTTTATAATGTGAAAAACCCGCACCATCCGGTCAGCCTTTTAATGTGTCCAGTAAAGTATCCCCCTCCTTCCTTCTCCAGGCAAACGCTGCCATTTGTTCTCCTGATAAAACTGTCATTGCTGAGGCTGATATCTGACCTCTACAGTGACTGCTAGCATAAATTAGCCTTGTCCTAATATTGCAATTACTTTAGCTTGACTCAGAATCAAGGTTTTTGACATTTCTCTTAGAATAATAGACTATTGTACACATGGACACTTTTTAAATCAAACTGTATAGTGATAAAAATGTCAAGGCCAAGTATCTTTTTTTCCAGGGTGTAACTGTTTTTTTCTTTAACATATGAAGCTTAGAGAGTCATCAGTGTCAGAACTGGCATGCATATCAATACGTTTTGAATTGCACTGTTGTCTGCCTGTGACACTCCACACATTGCTGCAACTCTGCAGGAGTATTGTATCAGCTTTCATTGCTTGCTGGTTAACCAAGACTTCCTACTGCACACGACTCTTAAGGGAAAGAGACACCATGACTGTCAGTGTCGGCTGACAGATCTCACATCTGAAGTGTTAAAGAACAATCATTTCCAGCTCAATCTCACTCATTACTTTGTTGTGTTCGGGAAAGTTGTGAAAAGTAGTTCCGATCAAGCAAAGGGATTCGGAACAATGTCAGAAATGATCGAGTGATCAGCTAAGATCTGATGGCCGATGGACACAGACTGTTCAGTGATTTGCCACCAAATTCAGAGAGATCTTCTTTTCAACACCTGACACCGAGCTTAAAGGAGGATAATGATGGGTGAGAAAGCAGCTCCCACAAAGCAGCACTGTCGGCACATAGAGGAAGGTGTGGAGATGTTGTCACAGGAAAGGCTGGATGTGTGTCAAAACAAGAGCTTCCAGCTCTCTGTATCGCAGCTCTGGCTCTTCAGTGATATTACTCTCATCCTCATCTTACCTCTGCACTGACTACCGCTTGTCTGTCCCCACTGTCTCTCCCAGTTTCTCTTCTGCTTCTCTCTTTTTTTTTTACACAGACAACTCTTTTCCTTATTCCATGTGGAACAATATAAAGAACACCATACAAAAAAAAAGGTTGAACCGTAATTCATATTGTCAAGTAATCTTCACTGTCATGGTTTGCTTTGCCGCACTAATATGATTTTAACTTCGATGCATTTCACGGGAACATAAGACTCTTTATCTGCAATGTAATTGTGTAAATCTGTTATGCTCCCGGTTTTGCTATAATTTGATGAGGACCTACACTATAATTGAATATTCAAATTAGGGATAAGTGTCAATATGGCTCTCCTTTCCTGAAATGAGGATTAATTGTTGTCAAAACTCCAGTGGCCAACATAATATGAGCCCCAACACTGCTGTTGATTAGCAATGCACTTGCCATGTTGTTGTTTTAAGAATTAGTTGTTTAATTGATTTGCCATATGCTAGCCTCTCTATTGCACCTAAAATTGTATTTAGAAATCACCAATTTGGAGTGAGACAGTTTTGTGTTTGAAACAGATGGGAAAAGCAACCCTGGAGGTTGCCTGTAGAAAAGCATTTCATGAACATGTTTTAATAGTTTCTTGCTGAGTTTTTAGGCTCTCTGTGTCCCTGTCATTGTTACAGATAAATAGAATTAATAAAAAGCACTAATTGAACAGCAAAAAAAACACTGAGGCCTCAAATTATAGTGAATGCATCTCCATCCACTTTTGTCAGACCTCTGGATGTCTGAGGGCTTTGAAAGATGTATACCTTTCTCTCTCAGCAGTGGAATCAACCTTTGCAAGGTAAAAGAACTCTGCACTGAATATGGCAATCGTCCCCACAAGATTGATGCCAACCTTTTAAAAATTCACCATTGGCCTGGATTTAACATGGCCAAATGCTGATGTAAATGAGGAGGAGAAAAGTCGACCCTTTCATTGCAAATAAATCTGAGTTGCAGGCTTCAGCTCATAAATACCACAGCCTGTCAGAAGTCTTGTTTTATTGCTCTTGATGGAAATTATTGCATTTATTTATCTCATCCGAAGAGATAAGGCTTTGAAAGCCACAACTCACACACAGCACCCCTCAGAATATGCAGATCTGATTTTAGTCTTAAATTGTAGGAATTCTGATTTTTACACTTCCTCAGACTAAAATTGATTATGTTGCCCATAGACAGACCAAATACAGAACATGAAAACACAAAACACTTCATTATCTGCAATGTCACACCTGCTCCACTCTTACAGCAGTGTCTTATTCTGTAATACCCTGTTCTATGTATTGAACAACAAACTCTTATGCCTGTGTGTCCTCTAATCAAAGTAATTCCAGTTTTAATGATATTGCCAACTACTTTGCATTATCATTATAAGATCATTTGTTTTATAATGCAATCCTGGAGCTCATTTTACCTTCAAAGCATATATCATGCTATGCAGCTCTCGTGAAGCTGTGATTTTTTTTTTTTCCTGCTTGCTGTGGATTTATCGATCCGTAGGGGTGAGTCACAGGGTGTAATTCATGATAGCTTGATTGATGAGGATTTCAATCTTATATGGTTTGTTAACTTCAACTGCCCACAAAGTGCATTCTGTGCTGTTTTCTGTAATACAAGGCCATGAAACGGTAAAACAGACTTCCCTTGAATAATGGAATCTTGCAGTTCCTCCTGAATTAACAAGATCCTTGCTCCAAACCTCCTTTAAAGGTCTGTTTAAGCCCCTGGGCAGCTAGTGCACAATTTAACTTTTACCATATTTCTCCTCTTCACATTCAGTTATTTCAGTGCTTCTTTTTTGCCTTTAGAAACATTCATTGCACCTTTATGTGGGATGGGAGTATGGGTTATGCGTTCATGCTAAATAAATGTTCTTGCAAAATGTATCAATAAACTTATTAATTGATTATTTGACAGAGATTTGTTTCTAACAGCAGGAGGACCACGAGCAGGCCAGATTATGAGCACCAGATCAGTGGAAGCCACAACAAGACAGGTATGTGGTGTCACACATATATTAAGATTAGTAAAATTTACAACCACATCAATACACACAGTAAGAGACATTTGACAGTTGCCCAAGATTCAGCAACTTGTTTTAGTTGTAGTAACTTCCTCAATGGAAAAGCTACGTTTTTGGAGAAAAGGTTCAATAGTTGGATTTACACTTTCAGTGGTGCACTGCATGCCTTTACAAAACACTTTCATCTCTACCTGAGCATAAAGACAGCTCCTCTAGTACTTGATCTACAAACACTCTATGTCTAGATCTCCTCTCTGATGGATACTGTACTGAGCTTTGCTTATCTGAGTGAACGTGACTTCCCAGAGGAGCTCCGCATTACACTCAAGAGAACATTTAACAGCTGTCAAAGATGATCCATCACATGCCATACTTACATATGTACCGTGCATGCACTGGACGAATTCCTTTCGCTTTTCTCAAGGAGAAATTCAACTATAGCACAATGCTCCATGACTATAACAGAGAAAAGGCTAATTCTTTGGGAAGCAGAGCTTAGCTGTGACAGCCTGAGCCACATAGTCAGAGCCGGCTGAGACGCTCTAGTCTTAAAGAGTGTGTGATCCACACGAGGTGAATGAGGCAGGCAGGTTTTTTATCCAGCTGGAGAGAGACACCATGTGGTGAGGATTCCTCCTGCTGCTGGAGCGCAGGCACACCCAAGCTGTAGCCACGCTGAAGACTGCCTTCTTTAATATGAACTGTTAAGTATGTCACGCTTGCAGGGTTTACAAAACAAAGATCTTTATAAGAAAATGTTGATGTATTTTTTAATATCTCCATTCAATTTCTCTTTATATGATCCTTGCTTCTGTTTTCCTTTTTCTTTTCTTTTTTTTAATAAGGTTGTAATTGACAAAAA
>JAPQRQ010000028.1:18186912-18203275 GCA_037367365.1 Apogon talboti | reverse complement strand
CTGCCTGTGAAGTCCTATTTGTTAGAACAGACAGCAGGTTAGCATTAAATATACATGGGGATTGTCAGCCGGTGGCGAACACAAAGGCAGCTCGGCGAGCCCCAGTGGAATCCGAGGCTGGCCCAGGCAGCGAGGCTAGGGGGAGCGGGGGGCCGTCGCCGTCCCCAGTGGGCCCCCACCCCCAACCACCCCCCCACCCATAACACTGCCCCTAACACAGAAATCAATTAACTTCTTTCATGTCAGATCAAAGGCCCAATGCACCGTCCAGATCTCTCCACAACCTGTGGGGCAATTAACTCTCCCTTTGGACACGGACCAGGCTGGGCAGATGAAGGTACGCTGCTGCCACTGTTCACAGACGTGTGAACTACTCGTAAACAAACATGACCTGATTGGACAGAATGTCAGCTCACCCCAATGTGGAACTGCAGTGCTAAAGTTTCAATCTAATAGTCAGATAGATTCAAAATGAAGAATATCTGTTCCACAAAGCTGTTTAGTTCTTCACTATCTTAAGGGTCCAGTGTGTGATATTTAATGATTGATAATTACAGAAACAATATAATATTCATAGTAGAGACTGGCATTTTAATTAAACAATGAACTCACTTGATTTAGTCTTCATGTGGATGCCCAAATAAACCAAGGATTGGGTGAACCACTACTGTACTTTTTAACTTCTAAAACACTTTTTCAGACTTTACTTAACTTATGCATCACTCAGCAGTGCCATAAATGTTAGCTCTATATCTCTATGAAGTGAAAAATAATCCCCTCCCACTCCAAAACCAAATGAAAATTAGTCAACTCTTAAAAAAACAAAAAAACACGTTGTATATGCTTACTGCTAAGGATAATAGAGTGATCAAGTGTTAATGCACATCCATAATTCATGGTTGTTTTCATTATCATATAGTCACATGAAATAATGAGAAGAAATGTGTTTTGTTGCCTTAAAACATGCCATTTGTATCTAGTCTATAACCAACTGAAAATTTATTTTGACAGACTTTTTTCAATGTAAAAAACATGGCTGATCAACCTCCCTCCCACTGTCTACCCATTCAGTTAGACAGACACTTCACACCAGCAGGGAACGTATACTTTCAGAAAGAGTTTTTCAAGATGTTTTACTAGGAACATTGGAGTGCAGTGTTTGAGGAAAAACACTTGAGTAAAATAATGACAGTGTCTCAGGGCGTAGCATTTAAGATAACTCTTCAGTCAGGTTCAGGTCACTAAATAATTTACAGTCCCCTCATCACATTGTAATTCCTGCATTTATTGCACTTTCAAGCAACAATTTCTTACCCTGGTTCCACAATATTAAACCACAAACAAACCACAAATTATGACCTATGCAATGCTCCTTTTTGTCACTTGCTGTGACTGTTACCAAGGTAACCTATGTCCTCAAACAAAGCTCAGTTTCTATTTGCTACCTTTTTAAGCTTAATACAAACCAGGCATTGTTTTTCTTAAACTGTCTATCATACATTAGACTAATCTAAAAGAACACTGGACACTAAGGACCAACATCTTTATGCACCCAGACCCTGATTGACCAATTACTTGTGCAACAGGGGGTTTAACTCATCAGCAGAGGAAATGATGAGGAAAAAGAAACGTGCAACCCGAAGGAAAATTGGCTTTTACTTGGGCTGGCACTGCAGTGGCACTGAAAAAGGTGAGGGACATCAAACTGGTCAGACTTGGGGAGGGTGGGAGGAGAGCTTTCGTCCACAGACAGGTGCACTGACCCTGTCCACCCCTGAAGGTGCCACTTGCATTTTATTGGACATTTATGGCTGGACCAGCATTTTTTAACAGCCACCTGGATGCAATAAAGGGCCAGCTCCTGAGCTCTGGCTGCCCAGAGGATTTCCCAGCAGCTCCCGCGGGACCTCTGGCTAGTTAAGATGTTTATTAAGCTGAAAGTGGTCCAGTGGGAAAACACAGCACTTCTGAGAGATTCGGGCCAGCAGTTTTCTTGTTAGTCGGAGCGCTCCCCAGAGGATTGGGTTTCTTTTCCTTTCAAACCTCATTGGGAGGACAGGGTCAGTTCACGGGGCATGAGGTTGACCAACTGGTAACTAGGCACATGAATGCAGAGAGGGGAATATCTAGAGACTATTAAGGTCAGCTTGGAGCGATTCCCACAAACTGGGCATATTAGTCAAACATACAGCTCCACTATACCGTCATGGAGCCACTGGAGAAAAGTTTTTAAGTTTTTGGAAGTAGTAAGAGCACATGTTGTTTATATCTGAGAGGAGATTAGTTTTCGTTGAGAGTTATCTTAATTTACCCTCAAGTGAATTTAATAATCCCAATAAATAATTTTAGAAAAGCAGAGCTGCAAATCAGTACTGTTCTAGCTTTTTCTGGAGACATGGGAATCTAACGGGAGTCTGTTCAGCGGATTGTGATGTTAGTTTTGCGTGGTGTGTGACAGATCTTGACCTCACTAAGCTTTTCTGGACCTTTCAGTTCAAAGCTCTGGCCTCAGGCGCCTTCCCCTTAAAACCTCAGTTAGCATGCTAGCCTTTGTTTTGCTTTCTGAAAGTTTACAGCCACATTCTGCCCAAAAGAAAGAGAGGATTTTAGAACAAAAATTCATTGAGAATTAGCAGGGTTAAAATTACATCCTTGCTGCACAGTTGTTATAAATAAGACTTTTTTTTTTTTTTTTAGTTTAATTTTGTGCTTTCTCCGAGCCAAACGGGCCGAGCCTGTGGTGAGAACTGAGCAGCACATGCGGCCAGTGATGGTTTTTTTAGTGCTCTCTGCCTAATGTTCAGGACAGATTAGAAATGTTCGCCTGTGACAGATGCTGTCTAGATCTTCACTACCAGATCCACCCAGCTGCAAAACATCTGGTGGATTTCTACCTTTTCTCTGAAGTGCAGCCTATTAATGACACACTCACAATCATACATGTGCGGCACACACACACACACACAAACACACTTACACTTAGTACACACAAATCACACTCAGCTTGTTGAAATGAGACAGAGAAAAAGAACCACACTTGTACGGTATTTATTTATGGCCACGCTAAAATAAAAGATGCCTGATTGTAATGATAATTTAATGCGTCTGTAGGCAGATTTTATGCGTATTTTGTCTCTATTGCAATCAAACACTTATGATTTTTCATTTCTTGCCCCAGTCATTTATCATAGTGTACTTATTTTAATGGCTGTCATGAACTTTAACACCTACATTAAGGCTAATTACCCAGTAATATCCATTATAATAGAGCCATTTAGTCCCAACTCATTTTCAGAGCCAGTATTATGTAGATGTATTTAGAATGTCTTTCACTACTTCAGCCACAAAGTCTGCAAGGGCACGCAATTTATTCAACAGACACACAATTTATGCATTCCACATGAGGGGTGGGTAGAGAAGTTCTACGTTTGTTGTTAATGGCACACATCCTAAAATCATGCTCCTGGCCTCCTGTAGCCTCACTTTTTCTTTCTTTCTTTTTTTTTTTTTTCGCCAGAGGAAACATTATTTTTGTCGAGACAAATCCACTGAATAACATGATCATCTGATGAAAGGTGCTGCAAATCTTGCCCGAACTGAGGGTCTTTTGCTAATGATGAAAACGGCCACGTATGGGAAAACAAACGCCCGTTTCCCACCGTGAAGTGACGAAATGCTGCCTTTTGTGCACATGAGCCAGTGTTGGCGTTATGAGCTTGATGGTGTCTGATTGTTATCCTCCGCCAGCCTTTTCTCACAGGGCAAATCGTTGTTTTGTTTCTGTGTCAGTCCCCCACTCAACACCTCCATGCTGGATATTCAATGGTCCTTGTTGGAGAAATATTTCAGATTCCTCAAGCGTTGATGAACAGTGTTCTCTGAATAGCCAGCAGTTTGGGGAAGTCACAAACGGATGTAGATGTGTGCCTCACGGAGACATTTGGAAACCATGGTTTAATTTATTTTGAAACAATCCAGCAGTAAATTGTTCCTGGTGTGGCTGAACAGTTTAGACTCGCATGCAGACTTGTTTGGTCATCGCCTGTTTGTGAAGTAAAACAGAAGGGAAGGGGAGATCCCCACATCATAGACCAAAAAGCTTTTGTTATTACTGGGCTTCATAGTGTTTCATCTGTTGCCATCTGTGATCCAACTCTGAAGCACTTTTTTTTTTCCAATGTTTTGAAGGTAATCCTTTGGAAAAGCAAAATACTCATCGAACTCTCACAAAATATTTAATGTTTATTTTTATTGTTGTATGATGCAATGCAGAAGAGGCCTCAGTCAATTTACATCTAAGGATTTATGACTATGTAACAAAAAACTATGGCAAAATACTTTAATACATAAATTATATGATTTATCATAATAGGAAAAACATGTTAATTTTTCTGTCAAAATAAAAGTGTCTAAAATCCGAACCATGTAAGCAAACATGACCACTTTGACAAAAATAATAGAATAACAGTATAAAGTTATTTCATACTTTAAATACATCCTCATTTTGTTTATATTTGATCTATAATCATACATTTATAATATATTACCCTTATTTATTGCTCAAATTATGGTGAATGTTGTATAATTTAATCGTATTTATACATGTACTTTTCTCACATGTTTTTTGTCTCACTGTAGATTTAACAATTAACATTTTACAACAAGAGAGTAATAAAAGCATCAAATGTATAAATTTCAGATGTTTAATATAGGTTCAGGTTTTTGCTGAAAACACCCAATAGTTTGCTGTTTTATTTACTCATCAATGAACTGGATTAGTTCAGCTTTTTTTCTGTGCATATTTATTCACCTCCAAATTTAATCTCATATTTTATTTTTTGCTTATTCAATACAGTTTGTAATCTTTCATCTGTTGTTGCAGATTTTGCTACCACACTAGTGTTGTTACAACTTCAGAAGCATTTATAGGTCAAGTATAGAAGATAATGGTTTCATGTACAGTATTTTATGAGATAGCTTTTTACATTTGTATAATTCTTTTTTTCCCAACTAATACAAGTGCATACCAGGCTCACTGCTTTTATCATTCAAGCGAAAATGTGAATTAAAAAGTTAGCAAAACAGACAGCGAAACTATAAAAATGGGTAAACTTAAAGTCTGCCTTTACATATATACAATTTTTCTCATAATTTTCTGTATATCCTTATAAAGAAGAACATGTGATTTAGTTTATATTTGTCCTTCATAATTAGAACAACAGTTTGGGGGAAAAGAATACATAATTAAATATTTAATTTAAAAGAAACTATATTTTGTTTCTGAAAATATGCAGCACATTTAGTTTTCTATTACCAAGTTGACTTTGCACTGGTTTATTTTTAAATACCGTCCAGTTATTGCGTTTTTTAGGGACTGTATAAGTTGTACTCTGGTTAAGCAGAGTAGAGTTGTACTACCTGGTTTAGTCCAGCAGGGGGTGATATTGTAATTCAGATAATAGACGGAGGGTCTCATCACCTCATGGGCTTAAAAGGACCGTGTAAATAAATCTGACTCCCTTCTGGATCTGTGTCATCAGATGAGCTCGTATTTGATAAAAAAAAAAAAAAAAGAAAGAAAAGAAACCCTCTCCACACATAATGATTAGTATTTTTAATACAGTAACACAGTTTATTGCATTTTATCACCTCGACGAGAAAAAAAAAGTATTAAAAAGTTGAAGTTTAACCAAACAAGAGCTTGATTAAAAGTTTCTTATTTTACTTTCTTTTATTATGATGATGTATATTTTGAATGCCACCGGGGATCTGTGTTTCAATAGCTTTAATAAACCAGAATTTGAGTACAGTATTATTTTACATTTAATCTTATCCTCATCAGAGTTTGTTAAATAACTACAAATAAGCACATCAAATTTATAACACTTTGAATTATTAGTTGGATAAAAGGAACAGTTGATTTTCACCTGTCAAATCATTAAATCCTTTTACCACCTTGTTTTTACTTGTCTTTTAATAAGTTAAACCAGTGACACACAAATTACTCTTAACATTTTTTTGCCATTAATATTAATAGAGATTACACCAATGTTGCAATATAATACATTTTCATTATTATGTCTATGAATAAATAAGTTTAGAATAAAGCTAAGTATCAAATCTTAATTTTACTTCATGTTGCACAAACACAAACGGATCTAAATGGTCTTTTTTAGACTCACAGTACATTTCAGACTTGTATGTCAGCTAGCTGTCACACAGGGCCCTGTCAGACCATCTGTCAAGAACTCAATAAATTTGTCAGTGGAAAAAAACTGAATCCAATAAATCATAACATAAACAAATCTAGCCATGGGTTGACAGTGCTGTATTGTACTTTGGTTTAATCCCCCGGGAGTTGGGATTATCCTGCAGTATCATTTTTTGGCTGTCTCAGTAAGATAAGAAGGGCCATGTGGTTCAAGCGAATAAAAGCACAAATATGTCACTGCAGAGGGTGATGGGATTGGACGGAGCTCAAATAACTGTTTACTGTTTGTGCGTCTGGATTTAAAAGACCGAATCAAGTTTTTAGTATTTAAGAAATTCAGAATGTAAAACGCGCGTGTTGAATTTTAAATTTTTTAAAGTATCATTTTTGAAGTGAAGTTGATTTCGAAACCAGTTTCCAGGCTGTTCCAGGGCCTCAGGCCTCTACATGTGGCCCCTCTCATTTTTTTTTTTTTTTTTTTTTTTGTGCGTAAAGTATAGCTCCAACAATATTTATTACTCGAACTATGGATGAAACTTTAAAAAAACTGCAGAAATATTAAGACTCAGCAAAGAGAGATTAAATTACAGTTGATTCGTCGCAAAGTGCCGACGAGCAAACCTTCAATAAGCTCCTGATCGGTCAGCGGTTCCGTTGGAAAAAGTGCTCTGCCCTTGAAACCTGCGAAACCCCGCAGCCGCTGTGCGCAGGGGCGTCCGATGCGCGTCGCATCCGGATAGAAAAGTAATACTAATAACAAGCGCCGAAAGTGGAAAAAAAAAAAATTGGATCAAAACGTGCAGACTGCACAGTGTCACTGTTGTTTCAAGGATGTTCAGGAGCAACTAGCACAGCAAATAAATCAAGGGTGGCTCTATTTTTGTTCTTTCATTCTAGCTTTTAAAAAAGCATCATGGAGGGCTAGAAACACTCATTAAAAGATCAAAGTGAGTTAACTATCAGAGTCCCCCAGCCCTGCAATTTAGGGAGCCATTATGTCTTTAGTTTGCAGAGTTTCCCCTTTGAGGATGTGAAGTGTTCTCCCCATTTTCACCAAGGTATTTTATTTTAAAATGCTTATCGCTGTGTTTTGTATTGGATACAGGCCTATAACTGAAAATGCTCATATTTCAGCTGAAGGAAACTAAGGTGGTAGGATAATACAGAAGAAAAAAAGAACCAACACTATGACATAGATGCAGCGCTTATGACTGCCCACATTTAATTTAATATGTAAGGGTTTTGCGCTGAACGTTATTGTTTTGTGTGATTTTGGATTACATTGATGATCGCCTCCGGGTTGACACAGGCCTGACACTCGGTCACAGTGGGAGATGTGTGAGTTATTGTCCTGGTAGGAAAATAAATGGATCCTGTGCGGATTATAAACGGCTTGATGCAAATGTAATTAAAGCACAATAATTGTCACTATGTTTACAACTAAATTCTACTTTTCGTTTGTCAATTTATGGAGTATATTATTTATTTATTTATTTTGTATTTCTTTATTTATTTTTCTGTTTGTATTTGCCACACATCAGTCATATTTCATTTGTGGATCTTTTTCGGATTAAACCTCGATTACTACATAAGATTGACTAATTTCATTAATAGTATGCCAACCATAATTTGTTCCCGTCTTCGTTTTCTTTATGCACTTATCTAAAAACTTTCAGCCTGGTGTAATAACTTGTCAAATTCAGTAAGTTTGCTCTGACAGCAGACACCACTGTGCGCAAATGTTCACCATTCTTAACTCCACAGGCCCAACCCCTGCTCTAAAATTTGAGCTTCAGAATAATAATTTCTCCCTTTTCCGACATAATCTAATCTTCTGCATTGAAACCCCCCTTCATTTATGTGTAAGACTTATAGTAATAATTATACTCGTCAAGTTTAACCAGAATAAATGCGCATTGCTTTAACCGTGCATTGTAACGCTCTCTTACCTTTTCGCTGGATGCAACAGTTCTGGTTGCTTTAAAGTGAATTGCTTAACTTTGGGGACCATTGGTTTTTGTTCTTACACACCTGCTGCAGTTTTTTTTTTTTTTTTTTTGCCTGCCTTATTGAAGGCGAGGGAGGGCTCGTCGTGCAGAGGCTCATTAAAACACTGCGGGCTAAAAGTTGGCGGATTGATTTATTGAATGAATGTTTGATGTCCTCATTCACACTAGTGACCCGGCTGATAACTGCTGAATGAATGGAGAGGGGGGGGTTGGACGAGCACTGGATTTATATGTTTTTTTGTTGTTGTTTTTTTAATGTATTGATTATATGGTATTGATAGTGTTCTGCTCATAATGCTGCTTAGTGGTAAGATAATCCAATATAGTACGAGGCGGAGGTAATTGACCCCATGCTGATGGAAGTGCTGGAAATGGAGGAAAAGAGCTGAGCTGGGGGTGGATGACTTCATGATTGGCAGCTATGGACGTTTTACACCAGGAGAATGCGTCTTCTACGAAAGCTTTAACAGACAATGACTTTTATATGTCTTTACTGCAGGCCAGGTATTTCTGCGGTAGTTATATTACAATAAAAAACGGGACTACAGGTGAAAGTCTGAATATCCTTTTTCTGCTTTTGTTTCTACTGTCTCTATTATCAGCTATTCTCCTTTTGGACGGCAGAGGGCAACGCCAACAATCCGTTCTCTGTTTCCCAAACTGGGCTACAGGTCATCGCCTTGATACCTCAGAAAAGACACAAGAAATAAGACGCTGCTGTAGGCCATAGGACTGAGGCTAAATGATGCAAATAGAGATTTTATATATACATTTATATATGCATTCATATTTGCCTCTAATTATGTAAATACAACAATTTGAGTTAAATAATGATGGTTAATTTTGAGCGGTATTAGCTTTAACTTTTTATTTTACCACATTATTATTATTGTTATTATTATTATTATCATTATTGTTATTATTATTATTGTTGTAGTTGTTGTTGTTGAGAGTTGGGACAGTCTGATATCCACTCTTCATGTCTTCATTTTTATACAGCATGGAGAAGGTTTTATTATAAAATATTAAACGGTCAGTTGTCCAACATTACGCACACAATGCGCGTAAATCAGGCGTAAAGTAATATTCCTGTGCCTTCTTATATAACGTTGCTCAGTCAGTTGTGTTGCATCATGTGTACAGTTTCCCTATATCTTCATGTCTGAACCTTTTCATTCTTTCTTTCTTTCTTTTTTTTTTTTTTTTGGTAAAGAGGTTGATAACAATCAGCCTCTCACGCAGCATGACATGGGAAGCGCCGCGCAATCCCATTAGCAGCCCTGTAATTTCAGACAGGCCTCAGTGCAATATTTCATCACACCTTTGCAAACATCTCCACTTCAGTGCATATAGGCCTGCAGACAAAAAAAAAAAACAGAAAAACAGAACGGAGCTGCTCATTGCTGGAATAAGCGTTACTGAATGACCCTTATTTTAACGATGGGCAGCATTTAATGTTATATTTAATGTGATTTTTTGGAGCAGAGCTGCAGCTGATGCATTTTAAGTTAAAAAGAAAACAAAAAAAGACTATAAAAATTAAAATACAGCATGCACTAGAAATATATATATTGTTAATAATAATGTTAATAATAACAACAACAATAATAATAGGCTACTGCTTTAATAAACACTTCAGCAATAATATAAAAAATGTAATCACCATAATAATCGATTGCTGTGTATTCGTCTTGTATGTGTTCAGCGGTGGATGGATATGACCCGTGTTGGCCACCTCAGTGCTGGACAGACTGTTCTTATCTCCAGTCATCGCCAGGTGCATCAGCTGAAAGCAGACAGCAGCCTCCACAGGAAACAATACACAAAAGAGCAAGGAAAAGGCATCTGATGCTCCAAGAAACACACACTGTCTGTATGCTGAGCCAAATACATTTTTTTAAGTAGTGGAGACATTTACTGTTTAATTTAATTTAAGGTATTTTCTGCTTAAAAGAAAAAAATGATACACATAAATCTGCAGCAGATATCAGAAAGCGCATGCAATTATCGTAAAATGTAAATATGTTGCACCATATTATCATTATTATTATTATTATTATTATTATTATTATTGGTTATGTTGTTGTTTAGTGTAAAGCCAGGCCTCTACAAAATATCATTTTTCTTCGGTTGACTCTCCATGTGTGTTGTTATTGGACTGTGTGGAGCGCACTGTATTCTGCTCCAATCGCATCCCAATGGCAGTGAATGGGGATTGAAAAAAGTGTATCCATGCATGCAGGAGTGGGAGGTTCCACTCGCTTCATTCTCGATCTCAGACTTTTGCAGCGACAGGGGCACAACTAACCGTGTCTGTACTTCCAAAGAGTTACTGCCGGGACATCTCCACTCTCACCATCTTTGGATTTGTTTGTCACGTTTTTTTTGTTTTTTTTTTTCTTCATCTTCTTCCACTTGTTTTTTTTTTTCTCCACCTCCTCTTTTGGGCGAAACTGTTCTTTCCTGCAGAAATTCCCTGCTTTCTCCCGTCGGCTTGAGGACGTGAAGATAAAGCTTCCTCAGTCCCAGTAATAACAGGTGACTGTTCAGACAGTTTTCCACGTGTATTGTTTCGTTTTATGCGTCTCTGACACTTCAGGGATTTCCATAACCGGCTTAGACTCTTTCTAACTTTTAACCTGTAAACACCAGACGCGCCTTTTTTCTAGGCTTATTTCTCCCTAAGTTGATTTTCTTTTTCTTTCCTCCTCCAAGCTGCAGGCTGTCTCAAATACGGAACTCAAAAACGGTTTCAACAGGTTTCAAGTTCGTCGGCGGCTCTTCCTCCAGACTGCTTTCTTTTTTTTATTTTTGTGCCCCCCGCATTCAGGATTTTCTTGACAAGTCTGACCGTATTCTTATGGATATTGCAACAGGTCTGGTGTCACTGGAGCGCCTCTCCGCGGGAGAACAGTCCGAGACGTGCATCATGCTGGACGGCATAAAAATTGAAGATCATCCCCTGCGATCGGGACAAGCCACACTCGGAGTCATGCTCGGTGAGTCTGGTTTTTTTTATGATTTTTCTGTAAACCTCAGCAGATCACTCACAAACGCGAGCACAGGTCCAAACCCTGCTCTGTTATTCCTGTCTGGATGCCATTACCTTTTGCGTGCGTGCCCACTGTTTTGCTTCCTGACACGTTTCTCAACCTCCGGCCGGCAGACAGCATGCAAAACCTCAGCGAAGTCACATTAATGTGCGTTAAAACATGGGGAAACTACACCAACAATGGCAACTTTAGCTTTATTTTTGACAAAATTGTCACAGACACGCGTCCCGAAATACCCAGATACATCCAGGCAGGATGAGTGATGCATTCAGCAGGCCTTAGATAATGGGAAATTTCATATTTACGCACTTCTTAAAACTATTCATTTGTGGGAATTCGCCTTTTAATCAACCGGTGTAGGTTTTAACAAGTTTGGAACATTTTATTACACATTATAAAAGGTGTTCCAGACCTCCTGTGCTTTTGTTGTGTTGTTTTTTTTTCTGACGGGGCCTTTGCTGTTCGTGTGTCTGCCGTTTCCAGGGTCTGAATGTCATCATCCATCCGTGTGTGAAGGATGCCAGCGTCCCATCTCCGACCGCTTCTTGATGCGCGTCAACGATTCCTCATGGCACGAAGAGTGTTTGCAATGCACCGTGTGTCAACAGCCTCTCACCACCAGCTGTTACTTCAGAGAAAGGAAACTTTACTGCAAACACGACTACCAACAGTAAGCACATTTCGGGGGATCCCATTTTCTTTCTTTCTTTTTTTTTCCATTTCTTTACATGCTTTGGTTTGTTTGTGCAGTGGCTGTCCTCCTATGGCTGACCTGTAGGCCTCTTAATGTCTCAGTTATTGTGCAAAAGAAAAAAAAAAGTCCTCTGGATGAAAAAAAAAATCACGAGAGTTTATGTCTTAATTTTACCAAGTTTAGAAAAAAATTGCAGTTAGAAATATGATAAGATGTAGTTGATACCTGTTGTTATTGCACAATTATTCTACGGTGTGTACAAGGTTTGTATCAAATATCATAATTAGGAAATCAGCCTTAGAAACACCTTCTGACATGTCCAAACACAAAATAATCCTTAACATGGAAATATCCACAGTGCGTTTACTTTGGCTGAAGGACGCTGACGTTATGTTATTGGTCATATATTATTTGTCACATACTTGGCTTTGTTATTGTCACAGTGGCCCACGATATTTCCACATTTGTCTCGCCGGAACAATTTAATTTTTAACAATAGACGTGATCCCACTCAGGCCCGAGAAAGTGCAGGCGGTGCAGTCTCGGTTTTTATTCCGCTCTCTGCTATATGTTCCCTGAACGCATCATGAGGTCTTTCCCCATCAACCGCATTAGACACAATCGAAACATTGAGTAAATAATTTGTACAGCTTTCTTTTTAAATCCTGAGCCACTGCGCACGCAAGGTAATTTTTTTTCCGATCAGCTTGTTGACATTTATTTCTAAATCCCTTGCATCGATTTTCCTTATATATGACATTATATCTTTATTTGATAATGTTTAGTTTTTGAAGTATTTTATTTTATTTATTGCATTTTACTATGTGTGTGTTTTTTTCTTTTTATATTATTTCCATGGTAATTACTTCACGTTCATGATTAAATTGATCTGCACGTTTTACTCTGTAATACATAACGGTAGATTAAATAAGGAAAATTATTAAAAACTCGGGCCATTTTCCTACGCGTGAATCATGCACATGAACACACTCAGGGTGCTTAATGTCATGAATAATTTTCAGACAAACTGTTACAGAGTTTGGAAACATTTTAAAACTGTGGCATGATGAATGACGGGTGAGGGGTAATTATGTCATTATAGGATTAAATACAGCTTTATAATTTATTATCATATCTGCCAAATTTATAGCAACTATGAGAAAAATCTATTTTTAAATTTCCTTTTGCTAACATTTGCTTTTTTTAAATTCTGATAAAATAAAAGGAGCGTAAAATTGTGATTTTTATAAATTATTTTTTACAGCAAATATTCATAACAGTATTTTTAAATTGCACAAAAAAGGCCTAAGGTAGAAAGTATTTTAAACGAATTTGCAACTTTTTTATTTTTCCTAAAACAACTGCAGGTAATGGTACCAATTAGTGAATTAGATTATTAAATTATCACATATAAGCTAAAAGTTGGCAGATGCATTGAGGCAAATATTAGGGCAAGTAGCAGCAGTAACAGTGCTGAGGGTTACTGTTTGGCCTGTGAGGACCCTGGGGTGCTCTGTGTTTCTCGTTGCATGAGTGCTTTTCATGCTTGTCACTAAATTTTCAGCTTTTTGTGTCTGGGCTTTTTAACAATCCTTCTTCGATTACCAGGACATTATGGCTCTCTGCTAGATACCTTGCAACCAACAAAGAGTTACATCTATTGCCATGCGTGCCATTCATCCAGCTTTGTGACAGGAGTGTAGGCCGCTGTTAACAATGGAAAATTCATAGCAGTAACTATGGGATACCAGAGTCACGGCGTCACGGCTCAGAGGTGGCTGGAAGCTGAGACAGTTCGGCAAAGAGCAGGATCTCTTTCTCATGCCTGTTTTACCACAGTTCACTTGTAGCTTGTTTTATCTATGTAGTGTGTGTAAAAAGAAACACTAGACACAGATATGGACGTATTTTGCTTCCAAATAACATTCTTTCCTTGACATTTAGATATGATTTTTCAAGGCCATATTTGGTGTAAAGTTCCCTTTTTCTTTACTACGTTTGGTATTGTGAATCGTATGAGCTTGTTAGTCCGATCATCCCTGCCAAACACAACAACCTGCTGGGCACCGCTCTGCCCCCTCACACACTTCTTCATCACACGTTCCATCTTTTAATTCTTCACCCTCCTTCTCCCACTTTTTTTTTTTTCCCCACCCCTCATTCCCTCCCAGGTTAAAAACTAGCTGGAGGGTCCTTCCATCATGTAGACAGAAGTATCTCTCACTCTACTTTTTTTTTGTTTATTTCATTTGCATTGATGGGATACTTAAAGATGTAATTGGCACCTTTTTGACTTTTATGACACCCATTTAAGATGCATTTGTCAGCCCACAAACTGCTTTGGGCTGTGAGGAGAGCTCCTAGCCTTACAGAGGTCTACGTGCCTAATTACATTCCTACAGCAACTGATTCATTCCCCGTAATCAGCTCTCACTAGCTATAATAAATCAAGGAATTGGCAAGCAGTCTTTTTTCACACCTTTGGATCAGGTTTAAGTGCAGACAGGGGAAAACAATTGTGTACTGTGTTATTAAAACTCCCACCAACACAGTTTAACACACCTTGCTCCATATAGTGCAGTTATATAGTAACAAGATTGGATTTTATTAGCCTTTATCCCATATTTTTTCTTCTTTTGTATGTCAAGCAGCTGACCAGTGTTAATCATTCCTGATTTTTATGGAGATTTGACAAAACACTGACTGCAATTAAATAAGAAATTGGATGATTATTTTTAGGAGCCAAAAGTATTAAATGCAGATATATTTTCCCCCAAAAACGGACAAACAAATGCGGTTATATTCTGGAAGAGGAGAAGGAGTTTTGTGAGAATATTTAATGTGAGGGTTCGATGAAACGAGGGCAAAGAGGCAGAGCTGTCACTTGAACGGGAGCCGTAGCCGTAGAGGAGGAACATGCTTCAACGAGACGGGCGGTATGTAAAAGGCAGAGTGGAATTACACCACCTCGAGAGAGTTTGTTGTGCCCTGGTGTTTGGAGGTCAATTATACATCATTAGAAAGAAGGAGATCCTTTCCCCAGAGGGATCTTTCCTCTAACCAAGCAGATGGTTTGAGAGGAGCCATGTAATAAGGCTATCACTTGACCGAAGTGTTGGACAACACCCCTGTAATGGACTGCCTTGTTAGAAACTGCCATGGGTTCCATCTACAAACATAACATTAACAAACTATATTACACACTATGCAGCCTACTTTTGGGTCCTGCTGATGCATAAAACCTTGCATTCCAGAGCAGATTTTTTTCCACGCTCTATAAAGTTTTACTGTCTAGCAAAATGTTATTTTAGAATGTTTTATTTGTAACTTATCCAAATACATCAGCATGCCGAATTTTCCGAATTTTGTAATTCATGTGTTGTAAGCAAAATTAAATTCAGGTCACGGTAGTATGAGTAGTAGGAAAACACAGCAGTGATGAAGCCATAAAAGTAGAGCTCCCAGAACCTGTCTCACCTCCCATGCATGCTGGACGATCCCCCAGTGTGCTGAGAGGTGCTTTTTAGAACTGTTTGGAGTGCCCTCCTGTGAAATTGTTGTTTTTTAATTAGCTGTGCTTGGGACGCTGCAGCAGTGTGCTGGATAGATGCTGACGGCTGGGTTTCTGTGTTAGCTAACCAAGTGTGTTTTACTCACTATAGGACACTCCCGTGTGGCCTGGCACTTTGTGAACACTCGTACATGCACAGAAAAAAGAAACAAACGAATGTGCTTTGCATTGTCAACCCAGCCGGGTACCTTTATATCCCTTTAATTAAAGACTGTCCTCACTATTTCACCAAAAAAAAAACACCCATGTAACTCTTACAGGCTGAACTGTGGGTGTATGTTCTAACATCTTGCTACTTTGTTTTTCTGTAAATTCTCCCTAAAAAGGATACAAATGTGTTTTCAGCCACTGCTCTTGTGGATAAATAAAAGAGGACCTCTATAGAGAGACAAATCTAATGTTAGAAACACTAAGCTGGATAATATTGCTTCAGCTTGCTGGGATTTTTAGTGCTGGGCCAGGAGCTAGCTGAAGCTGGCCCCGTTCCTCTGTAAGGAAGTATTGGGTTTTATGTCAACATGGCCTGGCCTGTCCCAGCAGCGTACTAGGATGCATCATCTGTCATCTCATGCTTTGCTAACAGTTCCACTAACATATTTAGCCCCATTAAAGAACCTGTTGATAGTGATAGTGAGTGATATTTATGTGTATCACCAGCTACATCAGGGATTCTCTTTTTTTTTTTCCCTTTCCGGTTCTCACAAATAGCTTCTTGACGTGATAAATATTTGATTTAAACACATAATTTCACATGATACCCTGGATATGTAGTTAGTGCAGTTATAAATTTTACACTATTTTAATATGTAAAACATCCAGTAGTGT
>JAPQRQ010000028.1:18171773-18186886 GCA_037367365.1 Apogon talboti | reverse complement strand
TAAAACATCCAGTAGTGTTCCATATATATATATATATATATATATATATATATATATATTTTGTGATGCTGCCAGTGAATCTGTTGTGATAGCCGCTGCATTATTAAATCAGGTGATTTTCAAGCAGGTTTATTTTTGTAAAGGCATTTCCTCTGTGTGTTTTTCTGTAGGAATGAGTTGGTGCAGAGTGTGTGTCTGAGTGGGGGGGCTTGTGAGTATGTGTGTGTAGCAGCAGTTGGAACACAAAGCACTTTGCAGGACGCTATGGGAAGCCACAGAGGCTCAGCCACGGTAATGCCCATCACCACTTTAGAGGCCAGACTGGTGGCGAGGGATGTGGAAAGAGGTCTCTGTGGCTTTGTGTGGGGGAGCTGTAGTGCAGGGGAGGAGAAGGATCTGCAGAGGGATCTGCCTGGTGTGCTCACATTACACTGGATGATAGCAGAGGGGTGCAGAGGAACTCAAGCATGCAATTTGTTGGTAGCCACAATTTAACCTCATCTCCTAAAGCCGGCTGTTAGGCAGCCAGTGGGACATGTCAGTCAATCGGGAATGCTAATCAGTGACGGTGGAGAGAAAGCCCTCGGCTCGGGCAATGCAGTGATTTTCATTACTGGCTCCAAGTCCTCGGGCCTTCAGGTTTATTTTCACAGCATGACAACTCTTCATAACAAAAAGGAAGGCAACCACAAACCATTAAATGCAATTTACAAATTAGATTTTGGCTAAATCTGTGAAATACTGTAATAGGCTTGGCATTTTTAAAGTAGCCAGCAGAGAAATACACACACTCAGCAAATGTTTTCAATTTCAATTTGCCAGATTACATGTTTAAGGACTGGCCGATACAGTGTTATTCAGTGGCAAAATTTTGTTCTTTTTAAAATTATTAATTGCAATTTTCATTTGTGGTTTATAGACAGTGAAGTGTAACATTCGCAAAATGCTTTTGTTGAGTCTGCATCATTTCTAATTATTTCAGATCTGTTTGTTTCATTTTGCTTCTGTTTAAGCCGCATTAGTTTGGAAATAGCCCACACTTGTTCTCGAAGCAGCCTGGTCGAACGTGCATGAGAAATTGAGACACGGACTCTGCTGCTGGCTCACAGTATCGCTGCTGGCCCCAACTGTGTATATGTGATCCCACTCTGGAATGTTTTTCCAACACGTAGGCTTTTCACAGATACACTAGAGAGGACTGGCATCATAGTGGCAAGTGCTGCATTCAGACTGTTGTGTGCCCAAGGCTTACTCTCACACTCACGCCACACATTCTAACTCTACATGGGAATGGGCAGAGCACTGTGTTTGTCTACATACATCCCAGGTTTTGTGAGGGTGTGGGCGCATGTGTATCTGTGTGTGTGTGTGTGTGTATGTGTGTGTATGTGCACTTGCTTCCTCTCTCTGCTCCTTCCTTTCTTTCTTTGTCTCTAATCTTTGTTCATTCTACTTCTTTATACTCACCCTCGATTCTATTTTTCAACAAGGATACTTTATATTTCAGTTCATCTTACATGTTCCATGTCAAATTTGGTTGTTTGACTTTCAACAGTATAGATATTTATACGGACAAAGCAAAACACATTTTTTGTCTTTTTTTCACTCTTAATCTTCATCAAATGAGATTAGCTTCCAAATACCGGTATTCCTGCCCAAAGTGACTGACAGAGATTTGCACTTTTATCATTAAGTGTGACACTAAGCTGGTCAGAGCTTTGTCTTGAATGGAGGGTCTGACGGAAACGGGGGCTCCTAATCCTTTTATTTGTGTCAGGCCCAGAAAGAGGGAAGAATAGGGCCGGGGTGGGATGGGGCCACAGAATGCCACGGCCCTTAGTCCCCTCCAGACTCGGCCTCCACAGCCAAGTGAGCATGAGACTCTTCTTATGTGGTCTATGCACTCGAGCGGACGTGAACACACACACACACACACACACACTCACAGTCACACACACAGGAATGGCTGTGCATCAGCAGTACAGTATGTGCAAATGTTTGCACAAGCACATGCACACAAACATAAATAACATGTCATATGTACAAATACATATGTTCGCCTAGCTACATACACAATCAGAGTAACATCACACACTTGCACATTTTTGTGTGTACCTGCACACAGCTGAGTATGTGTCTGTGTACGAGTTTCTGGATTGCAATAGCAGGAGGTTCAGTCTAGGATGAGATTAATAAAGTTTGCCGGTTCCCTGGTTGAGGTCCAACGCTGGCTTTTGTCTGCGGCTCACATCGGGTTGTGGGACTTCAGCTCCTTTGTGTGTGCACCCTTGTGGTAATCCATCTCCAGCGGGAGTCCCCTGGGGCACTTTATTTACTCATTCAACTGTTTGGAAGTCTGTTAGACTGCAGATCAGATGCAGTGAGACCAATGTGATTACTTTAACCAGCACTGCAGATTCCTACCCAGCATCTCCTCTCACCCTGAGCTGGTTTGCTCTGCAGGTGGGAGAAAAGGTCCGCTCGATCATCCTCCTCTGTCCAGCCTGTTTACTGGCCCGCTTTGAGGGCCTCTTCAATATTCTCGCAATCTGTTATAAAAAATATTCTGCAGTCGGTATTGAACCTCCTGTGCCCACACAGTCCAGAGCTTATTTGATTCTTTCATCATCCTTTTTATCATCCTTGTGTACTTTCCTTTGTTATTTGCTTGCCAGCATTTGCAAAATACAAGTTATGCATATAGAGCAGGTTTCCAAAACTCAGAATGATAATTCAACACCATATCAAGTGTGGTGTCACAGTGTAAAAACTAACATCTCTGTTTTATTGCAAACAATGAGATGGATTTGGTTATCCATCCATCAACATAAACCCAGAGCTATGTATTTGGGGCTAACCCCTATGTTAAACCACTTCAGGCTGTCAGGCTCTCTGAATTTACTCTCCGTCTCTCCCCCTGGTGTGGCAAGGGAATATGGTTGAAATCAGCTGCCAGGACAGCATCTCGAGCGAAAGCTCCCTAAACTCACTCTTAGAACTGGCCGCTGATTGGTGATGGCTGTCTTGGCAAGAAAAATATCCCTGTATGAAAACAGTGCAGATTGAGTTTCTATTCGTCTGACTCACTCCCGTCCTCTCTGACCGGCCCCCCCACAGCAAGCCAGCATGATTTGTGCATGAGGTCCCGTGACCCATGGAAGCTTCAAAAAGCAGCAAGGGGAAATATTTGGATGATCCTGATGGGGGAGTAGAGATGTGGGAGGGAGGCAAAGATGGTGGGGGCTTGGTGAGAGCAGGGCTAACTGGTGTAAGGCGAGGCAGATGTGGAGGATCTGCAGTGCAGTGGTGGTGATGACAGGGGAGTGTGTGTGTGTAGAGTGCAGAGAAGGTGACTCCCCATACTGGAGACTTAGCCCACGATCCAAGTACCCCCCAGGCACCTACCACCACCATCACTGTCCTTAAGGAAAGCTACAACACAGACCCATAAAGAGATAGCAAACAGTAGAAGAAACTGTGCACGGGGGTTGGAATGAGCTGCAACACAAGAGGCATTTTATCATCAGGTACCATGCCATGATACTGATCGTCTGTACCCCACCCCCCTGCTGTACACCCCATCCCCTCTCTCCTCTCCCTTTACCTTTCCTCTGCTGGCTGCATATTAATATTTCCCAGAAAGCTGCTACAATACATCTTCTTGGGAAATTCCACGACTCTTGAATGCTGCAAAATGATCTGGTGTCTCTGAAAGGGATGGATAAGGGGATAAAACATAAACATTTTTCAAAATGTTTTCGGTGCATGTGAGATTTCATAGTGCTCTCTGGATGGAGATTTCTATTCGGTTGCCTTTATAAGAAAAATGTGTTGCTGCAGGTGAAAGCTGAGTTGTTTGCACAATTCATCTAAATTTTCTCTTCTAGCCTATCGTATTGTTTGATTCAACCTCATGGTCTCATAGCGCATTATTTATGCACAGAATCTGCCTCCAGGGCCAGTTCAATGGAAGCCCCATTGCACAGAAATAGCTATAGAAGACTGAGGCTTGATGCAAACCCAAACTCAGCAGTTAAAAAAGCAAAGCTGCGGTCTGAGGCAGCTCAATCAGTCTTTGGCTTCTATGCTTGTCGCTGCCTCCTCCTGAGAGTGAGTGGGTGAGTGGGCCCGCTGACCCCCCGAGTGTCTGTCTGCCTCACGTTGGCCCAGCAGGCCCTTCCACACGGGGGATCGCCGTCCCAGCCCCAGGCTGAAGCTGTGCTCTGAAACCCAAGCTCCAGCGTTGTGTTGTGATCCCAGCTGGAAAGACAGCTCTGGCTCTGAGTGGAGCCCCCTCGCAGTGTGCAGCCAGGGTCATCGGTGGCCTCTGAACCCCCATCACTCCTCTATGCCTCTGCTCAGCACTGACTCAGTACTCAGTATGACTATGTTATTTATTAACCCACAGTCTAATAGTTCTTCTAAGGCTCTGTCTCACAACAAATATCAGAGAAATACGTTCTGTTGAGGTCATGTTATCAATAACATCTAGCTTGAGAGGTTAAGCTTTCCAAAATGTTAGCTCTGTCTGGACAGTTTTCTAGATGAATGTTTCACATGACTTGTAATGTCACTAATAACACACTGTCAGTGAATATGCAGTGATCTGTTATGTCTGTGTTTGACAGTTTCACTCTCAAATGTTAATCTGTAAAGTAACCAGAAAATATGGTCTTAGGAAAAATGCCTCTCTGAGTGTTTGTGGTGGGACTATGTATTCATGTGTGTGTTTTTGCAGCATCTTACCACCGCATGTTTATCTCATGGTATCTTATATGTTCCAGCTTTACTTTGTGCAATAGTGTTTCTGCATTCCTGTGTGAATGCGCTTGCATGTGTGTAGTCATATGTATGCTTGTGCAAGTGTACCCGCTTGCATGTGTGTGCGTCTAGTGGGTCTGTCACTCAGCCAGGCATTGGACATGCAGTTGGCAGGCGACACAGTCTGTGGATTCTCCTCTTGGTCATGCTGCTGTGGAGGCAGAAAGCGGTGCGTGCCACCCAAACCACCAGTCAACCCCCCCTCTATCATCATCAGCAGCCCTCTCCCTGCTCTCTTTGCTCTCCCTTCCTGGGCCCCAGTGCCTGGGCTGTGGCCTGTGGATGAGTGCTACATCCTGGCTGTCAGCACAGGGGTTAGCTGGGGATTGGCCTGCGGTGGAAGCGCAGTATCAGGCCCTGTCTGTCAGCTCCTCAGTTCCACTTCCTCCCGCCCCTCAGCGCAGGCTGCCGTCAGTGGCACAATCGTACGCAGAGTCCTGCCGGAACGCTGAGCTGTGACTGACTCAGATATCTGGTTTGAAAATGAAACGATTGCTCTCAGAATAGGCATATTCATAACCATGCCAATGAAAAGGGGTTGTTTAAAACCCTTAAGTGCTCGGGTGTTGTGTTTTTTAAACAGACCGCGAAAGCTTTGACAGATGGTTTACTATATCGCCCAGTATTTAATTTCAGGTACTTTTAACTGTTGCTGTCTAACTTCCGAGGAACGACCACTCACCCACAGCATGTATTTGCATACAGTTACATCTCCCTTGAGAACTTTTTTTTTTTTTCAACTGGAAAGACCCATTCCCATTTATCAGATTGATAAATGCTTGCCAAATGTCACTCAAGGTATTTTATAAATCTTGTGGGTCATATATTTCAAGCCAAGTTTTGAATTTTTTTGTATACTTGGAGCCGTATCCTCACTGTCTGTGGATCACATTATCTGATACACACACAGGTATATACATGCTTACACACACATGGACACACATCTGTACTCCACATGGCCACAGACAGGCCTACACATGTCAGAGGATTTGCGACTATAATCAGATTAATTGGTCCATCTCTCCTTGGAAACATCACATATACACATGAAGGCCTCTGGTAGCTTTCAGCTGGATGCTGCTTACACTAACCAGAAGCCAGGCAGCAGGCACAAGGTCAGCCGGGTCACAGCATGCTCTCTGGCATCAGCATCTCTTTATGGCTTACATGTACAGAAAATTATTACAGCACTTTCAGGCTCGTTCTGTCTGACAGGGAAGGAATTTCAGTCTGTTCCTCCTGAGGGTTCCCACTTATTTAAGCTGCACTTTCTTTTAGTTACATTTGACACAGAGAAACTTTTTTTTTTTGAAAACACAAACATGAAAGTTAGTGTTGCTTGGCAGAAACCTCGTCCTCTTCAAAGTCAGCGGCAAAACACGCTTGGCCTTTGCAACGAATATTATAAGTACATTAACCATAATCCTTAATAACATTCTCCAAGCTGCATGCAGGTTTAGTGCCTCTGTGCCCTGTGTATGTTTTTCTTATTGCCCACAAATATGTCTATGCAAGGAACTATCTACACACATGCTGCCATTCATGATTTTATTATAGGTTTTTAGCTTCACCGCAACTTATACACAGGAATAAGCAATGCCTGCTGTCTCTGCGGTCAAAAAGTATAAACTCCTAATACCCACATTTACCATGTATTCAATTAATAATTATGTCTTAATGGCAACTTAAGTATTATTTTATAGTGTTGAGGGTAGTATCAGTACCACATCAACTTCCACCTACATTAGAAGAGCATGTTAAAATTCAGGTTTGTTGGCTGCAGTTAACCACATCAGCAAATTCCAGATCTAGCTGTCAATAACATTAATAGTGAAACTAACTAAATTAACCTTTACATACTTCTGTGCTATTGTCTAAATGTTCTTTCTGTCTGTACTGACTGAACCTCACTCTTCTGGCACTTAAGAAAAGTGAACCAGCCCGTAAAAACTTATTTGCAAATACAGTTTCACCCTGTTCTGTTTTTTTCACACATTCTGGCGCTAATAAGCTCTGACACACCCTAAACAACCAGCCGCTCAAAGAGTACGTCTAGTGTGGAGCAGCGGGTTTGGTGTCCAGGGGAAGCCTGTGGTTCTGGAGCCAGAAAGGGAGTCGTGCCCTGCCATCCCACAGAGATGACAGGAAGATAAGAAAGAGAGGTGGCCTCTCCACACAAAAACATCCCACCAGGAACTAACCTAACCTGGGGGAGAGATGGAGGGCTTCAGGCCTCATGTCAAAATCTATCTTTACTAGAAGAAAATACACAGAAAAAACATTTATTGCTTATCAAAATGACTTATACAAAGCTGACTAGCAAGTCTTTGGACACATATTTGTATTGTCAGAGCTGTTTTTGCAGTATCACAACTTTCCATATCAACTTTATCCAACAACAACAACATGCATCTGTATGTCACAACTTTGGCTTTGTGACATGGCTTCTCCAAACCAACAGCCACAGAAATAAAGGGAGGGCTGGGGGCTAAGTGCAAGCGACAGACTCTTGGCAGACACAGCCCTTGCAGTTCTAACTTAGAAAACCACTTATAGTTTGCAATATTTGAGAAGGCGAAGTGAAAAGGTAGCCATTTCTCCTAGACGATGCGTAATGAGGGAACCGTAGGGAAGGAGAAACAGCGAGCGGTTTCTGGAAGCGGCACTATTACAGGGATCAGCAGCATTAAAAGAGATTTACACCCCCAGCTCTTAAACAGTTTTCTTTTGCTCAATGGTTCCTCTTTTACAGATATTTCAAGGAAGTAATAAACTGCACTGACAAGCGTTCGAGTGGCTTTGAAACATCCCTCATGGGCAACAGAGCTCCATCACTTCTATCACTGTGCCTTAGCTCTGCAACATTATTTCTGTTGAAGTCAGTCTGTTTCTCTCTGTTAACAGCATTTGGTCTCCCCTGGATATTATGATCAGCTTGTTGTTGTTTATATCAAAGAAATGTTGCGTAACTAACTATAATCCATCAGGCATTATATTCTCCCCAAGGGTAAGTCAGTCCAGCATTTATCTAGTTGTGAGTGGTGCTTTTGCCGTGTGGTTTAGGACTACAGACTGTTTTTCCTGACGGTTAAGTTCTTTTGAAGCTGTCTGCATGGTCCAGAATGAGGCCCTGCACAGTGTAAGATGTCATACTCCCACTGTGCTGACCAACATGCGCTGTGGGCCTTGATGTGCCCATAACATTTAATGGTACTTTGGCAAATGGTAATGGAAACTCTTACTTTGCCTAGCAATCACATTTCGTTCCCTTCTTTCAGGTTGCTTTTTTTATTTACCATAATTATCCGTTTGCGTCTTTGATATGCTTAAGTATGAACTCGTGGCTGAGAGACAGAATGGAAAGAATATGCATTATCTGCTAATTATTAAGATTAAGGGTGGGATAAATAAACCAGAACGAAAGGGAACATTTGTCTTGAGTAAAACACGGTTCCCTGTGTTCTGCACCCCGCAGCATGCATGTTTGTAGTCTGGCTGGGATAACAGAACATCACAGAGTGTCCCTTCGGATTTGGAGCTGGGACCTCTGGATTTGGAGCTGGTAAGGTCCCGAAGAGGAGGAGGAGGAGAGGGGGAGGTCATGCCGTGGCACGTTCGTGTCTCAGTGTGGGATGAGGAAACATCACGACCTCGCGCAGGTTCAAGAAGGAACAGCCTGCTTCTGATTAGTCACTCTGATCCACAGTGATAAACAATTCCTGTGGTCTCCTGCTCACAGAACATCACTGGCAACAATCGAGTGTTCACGGGTGGTTTGTGTTTTTGTATATACGTTCAGACATGCAGTGTTTGTCTGTGTTTGGTTGGAAAAAATTCTATAGATAAAAAAAAACCCTTTCTAATCAATATTTTATCAGAAATGTGTTTATTTTTAGATTTTATCTAGTTAGATATGGAGATTTGCTACACTTATTCAAACATAATGGCTTTAAATTGAATAATGTGATGTTCCTATGGTCTAGAATGACATCAGAATTGTAATTTGCAATCCAAAACACTAGGGTTTGTGGTGTTTTTATTAACATAGTAAGATAGTCACATGTTTCACCAGAGAAGATGAAAAGGTATGCACAGTAGTTTAAAAGATTTCAGACAAAGTGTTGTCCCCTTTGCCCTTACAAAGGTAAACTTAGTAACTGGCAAATATATCTGTTGCCGCACTTCCGTGCAGATGCCTGGCATCAAGCCTCAGGGTGATAAAAATGTCTTCAGACGGTAAGTGTTTATGGTGAGGATCCATAAGGTTTGAAGGATCAAAGCTCTGTTGAAAGGGCATTAAGCAAAGACACAGGAATAATAAACAAAATAAGTAGTTAGTCATACAATCAGATTTATGACATCTTCAAACCATGTCAGGGAGAGTCAACTTTCTGTCATGCAGTTCTTTACTGCTTTGAAAAACAGCCTCAAGTCCTAAAAAAACAAAACACACACAAAATAGTAGGGCAGTCAAGTAAGAAGAACAATAGCTGTGAGGAAAGGAGGGGAGCTTTCAGATTTCACACATTTTTTTGCATTTTATATTGGTTGAAGACACAGATAAGATGACAAACTGCATTTTACTTTTTCACTGAGATGAATATCTGGGTTTGTCGGTGAATTCTCAGTCTGAACAAGAAAAAGCATTTTAGCAGCAGACAGGAGCCTTGTTTATGGCTCTTTGCTGACACTCAACTTGGGTTTTCCCTGGTCCTCGTCGAGTAGGAATGGCTGATTGAGTTGACGGTTCATTCACAAAGGTCCTTGGACAGCCTTAGCCTCAACATTGTCCTCGGGGCTAGATTAACCTGACGGTAAACTTAATAAATGTATGGAATTTCTATACACTGGGGGCATTTGATTATATATTTGTTTTGTTGCATGCTCATATTTAAATCAGATTACAGCTTTATGAAGACTAGCCACTGTGGTCAGAAATATTTTAGCAGTGAGGTTTTTGGTAGCTTCTACCTCCGTGGAGCCTGTAGGAGTTCAGGAGTAGAAGAGGGAGTGGTGTACCACCCGGGTCTGCTATTCTCGTACTGTCCAGTCATTTGCTTGAGGCTGCAGCTTTAAGTTGGAATTATTACTGGGGAGATAAGTATAGAGATAAGCTGGTCCTTTCCCACAAGATGTATGAGGTGTCTGGACGCTGCGAGAGGTGCACCTGACCTGGAAATGAATGGTGTGAAGGTACAAGTGCAGCTCATGAACCTCCTTTTTCATCCGTCCTCTGTCTTGTGCGCACAACGCCCCAGATCATGACACAGATATTTCTTATTAAGGTCCAGACAGTTTTAAGATTTTATCTCGTATTTCAGCTCTTTGTATATTATGGCACTAAAGTTGTAGATATTATTGTTGTATTGAATTGTCGTATTGAAATCTGAACAGTTAGTATCTTTAGCTCCAACGAATGCTGATGAAATTCCATCATAAAAAAATTCCTTTTATTCAACTGATTTATGAACAAATACACAATTATGGAATTAGAGATTTTTCTCAGAAAAGAAAAGCGATTAGGTTGCTGCTTCACTAAGGTGTGTGGGAGAAACATTCCTGCTGTTTGGTATGTTAATTCACAGCTCCAGGGCCTGCACCAGCCTTGGATTTTTTTTGAAGTTTCTCTTCACTTTGCCTTCTCCCGTCAGGTGAACTTATGGCCTCTTACCATTTTTATTTATTAGACAATCCTTCACATGTAAAAGATGATAAAGTTGACAAGTTACAGGCAATTGCAGCTTTGGCACTTTGAGAACAGCATTTTGTTGAGCGCCTCAACAAATTTGAGCTTTACATTTGATGACACATACATGCCAAAGTAGTTTGCTCACTGGACGCCTGCCAAGTTGAGAAAAAAGAAGCCAGACCAGATCATTATGATCCTGCAAACAGTGTCAATGTAAGTACTCAAAGGATAATTTTTGTATTTACCTATCTCTATGACTTTCTTAATTCTTAAATCCCTTCAATCCTCCTGATTCGCTCGTAAAATCTGCTGTGTGTACTTCACATTTCTCCTGGTTCGCTACCTGGAACATTTCCTTACCCGTGCCAGTACTGCTTTTTTATTCTGCTCCAAAACTAAGAATCATTGTCAGGCAGCCAGCTTATGTCCAAAAAGGTCACCTGCTGTTATGATTGAAGTGAGCACTGGTGGTTTGACCCACTGCACAGAGAGTTATAGGTGGCCGGTCAGCTTGTCAGTCAGGTTGGGTGGTTTTTTAATCATTTCATCTTTGCTGGGGGGCTCTCCAGAGACCCCTGCAACGTTTAGCAGTCTGCAGCTCAGGACCCCGGGGCTCGTCTAAGCCCTGCCTGTATCCGAGCTGCCATTATTAGCTCTGCTCTCCAGAGCACGCCGCTCATCTCTCCCTCGAGAAGGAGGCTGAGAAATGAAGCATGCTGGCTGGGCGCGGCAGCGGAGGGCCAATAGCCCGACATGGAACAGTAATTACTCCATTGATATTCCTCACACAATAACACTGTCATCTCTCATTTGCATAACCTCGCTCAGTTCGCCACAACAGATGAATGCATATGATCTTGTCAAGAGGCTGGAGGAGTTTAGATGGCACATGAGTGGAAGGGTTTGTCACCTTTTTTTAGGTGCCCGTTTTGTTTCAAACAGACGGGATAAACTGGTTGATTATAATTAAGTTGCCAGAGTGAAAAGAGACACCACCTTTCTGCTGTTCTGAGCATACAGAGCATGGTGGCTCAGCTATCTTTGTGACATTAGAAGAGAAACAACAAAATGTAGAGGGGAGGCTGTGGTGTATCGGTTTTGTAACATCGCATGTTTGTGTACAAGTGTGAGTCTGCATGAGAGAGTGAGAGTGCGTCGGGGAGGAGGGGTGTCAGTGGATGTCATAGGGCCCTGTCTCAGTTCTTGGTTAATGGCCATTGGTCATAGGCTGTCTCCCCTTTATTTCTTTTGCTCTCCTGCTCTGTCCTCCCAGGTCTCCCACTGGAGCAGCGCCCTCAGGCACCGCATCATTTATTGCTGTCAGGAGTCACAGGGGAGAGGAGGGGGAGAGAGGGGGTATGCTGAAGAGAGGAGGTGGGGAGTGCAGGAGGAGGGGAGACAGGGAAGATGTGCTGCAGAGAGAAGCCAATGGAGGCGATGGGGAGAGGCAGGCATGCTAGACTGTCAAATCTCAGCCGTTGAATATTTAATGGAGCCTGGAGTGTTTATTTAGTTAGCCTGTCGATTTTTACCGCTCTGTCAATAGCGACTCCCGTGTAGCCTGCTGATGATCTTTAGTGTCTCTTCCCCCAGGAGAGGCCAGGCACTAAATGCAATTATGGATTTTCCTGCACCGCAATGTGTTTGATATTTTTACTGATCTAATTTGCAATCTGGTAGTTTATTGTTTGGCATTTTAGTGGCGCTCAAGTGGCGAGGCAAATTTGATTTCCCCTCATAATTCTTTATAACTTCATTAATGCTGTTAGCACATTGGCACAGATCTTAAATAAAGCTAGAGAATCATCCCATGGATGAATGCATTCCTCATTTTATTGTCTCCATGCCCCATTCTTTTTACTGATTCTGGTTCTAATTAAAAATCATCCTAGTGGTGTACTGTCTTTGTGAAATATGAAATCATAATCGGATTTGAATGGCTCCCTTCATAGAGGCATGCAAATCCAACCATACACCCAGAACTGTTGTGGAACTGAGTCAAAACAACTTTCTTTCAGTGGCATTCAGCATCTTCAGAGACAAATGAGGGTATTAACAACAGAGCAACAAAAGTAACACAGGCGAAACGGGGGTGATTGTCTCAGAGAGACAATGTGGTTCCACGTGTTTCTGTAGAGCCGTAGGATTTCTAGCACTATGACGGATGTGTTGGTTAGAGGGGCAGCATTAGCTGTAATGTTGTTAGCATGTAGCTGTGTGAGTGATGTGCTAGTTAGATGCCCAGCAGTAGAGCTAATGGTGTTAGCGTGTTGAGCCTTCAGAGGGATGCAATCGGTTAAGCTGTGATGGATGAGTGTCGTGCCGCGGAGGCCTGCAAGCCTCCTCATTCGCCAAGCTGTCAGCTTCTTAAGTGGACGTGCACAATTAGTGGTGAAATCAGAGACTGCTTAATCTGATGGTAGGCTTAACATTCAGTCGGAAAAATGGCTCATCCAGCCGGTGGTGAGTGAACGGTGGGTACTATAAAAAGACGAGTCAAAGCAGTGTAAGGGAGAAGGAGCTGATACACATCTTTCTCATGAAGCGTTCGGTATTTGTGCATGTATAGTAAATAGTACATGTCGCTGAAACCTAGTCTTGGTTGAGAAAGCGCGGACAGAGAAGAACTTTGAAGCCTTTATCCTACTGCACCACTTCCTCTCTATTCCAGATCCAATTATCTATAAAAAAAAAATTGGATCTTCTGTCATCACTATATTTTCTGTCAAGTAACTGAATGACAGACAGGTGATGTCATGTGTCGTAGCACATAATACATTCCACCTCAGTGGTGATGAACAAGGCCAATCTCACACTAAAATATCCACAAGCACGGGACATATTCACACATCAGTGAGTTTCCAAAACAAACAGAGGAATTATCAAAGGCAGTCGTACTTGAACTCTGTCTGCATTAGATCAACAAAACCTGTTCTCACTTGGCCTGCTGTTCTGTACAGACACATAGCTCCTATGCATTAGAACTGTGAAATTCACTGCTCTTTCTGAGTACTCCTTAGTTACATTGCCGACTACTTTGGCACTTTTCCAAATGTTGTAAGAATATGTAATTGGAATTTGAGGGACATGATTCAGAATCATTTATTTGTTGATGTAGATCTGAGTGACAAGGCTCGTGGAATCAGCTGATTTATTCAAAGAAGTGTGTGTTTATTTCTGTCTCTACTACCTTTTTTAAGTATATTCAGTTATATCAGATTATTTACTGAAAAAAAAAAGATCTTTATTACGTTCGTATGTAGTGATGTAACACGAATTTTCATACACAACTGAAAACATTCGATTTTTTATTTGCAGTAATCCCTAAAATTGCTACTGTTAGGGCTCAATTTGAACATGTGCTCTTATTTTGTGTAGACATTCTTGACAGCAAAGATCTCTTCTCTAATTGAGGACTGTCATCAAATCAGCTGTAACTTTTGCCCTTCCCTCTTACATCACTTGTGGTTTCAGAGGAACACGGACCCTCACGGCCAAATCCTAATGATATGAGCGCAGATGAGATATGTTTGTATTCCAGCTGTACTTTTTTTCCTGAGTGTGTAAAATTTATGGTGCTTATCAGCTGAGATGAGAAGAGGAGAGAGGCTGAGGAGGATTTCTCTCGGAGCAGGAAATGTCATTTCTCTGTAATAGTTTATGATTCATCCCTCCACCTTTGACTAAATAATGAGGGATGACAATTAGAGCAGGCCATGGGAGTAGGAATCAAAGGGCTGAGATTCCCCTTGGCAGAGTCAGGCCTGTCTGAGTGTGCTCCCAGCAAACTGGATCCAGATGTCGAGGTCTGTGCTGCCATAGGCTGCTACCACAGCCACACAACAGGGTCTCTCTGCCAGCCAGCCACTCATCCAGCCAGCCAGCAGCTAGCCAGCCAATCTCCAAGAGAGCGAACGCCTGGGACAGAGGCCCCGCTTCGAATAAAAGAACTCCAGCCCGCGGCCCTCACAGAGCCAGCGGCTGTGAAGTATCATTTCTTTGCATGCTGTGATTTATGTAACCTTCAGTTTGTGTCTCTATTTCTTTGTCTTCTTTCATCCCTCTGTTTGTGTCTCTCCGTCCTCTCTGCGCATGTGCACTGGCTGATGAAAGCAAAAAAACATTACAGGCCTGTGCTGGGTTAGTTTGCAGGCTGGCATGAAATGATAGTTCTAACAGATTAATCGATTAGTTGTAAACAATTGAATTAACCAGTGACTATTCTAATCAGTCAATGTCATAAAAATTTAGTAAATTAATAAATAAATAAATAATAATAATAATAATATAATAATAATAATAATAATAATAATAATAATAATAATAGCAAAATAATAACTGCAAATTGAATAGCGTAACAGTGACCAAACAAGACATTTAAAGATTTAAATTTTTGTGCTTTGGTAACATTTTCCACCATTTTCTCTCAACTCATCAGATAAGCATGAGAATAATCAACAGATTTAGCAGTAGAGATGCTCATTTGGAGCTCCACAGCAGATATTAGTTTTTTCTTTCCGTATATCCCTCATCATCTTCCCCCTTTTGAGTTTCCTGCCAAAAAAAGTACAGCACATTTGTAACCCTGTAAGTGATTTGATGT
>JAPQRQ010000028.1:18155938-18171673 GCA_037367365.1 Apogon talboti | reverse complement strand
ATTTGATGTGTCTGTTGCTGCTATTGGATAAGGGGGGGGTGGGGGGTGGGGGGGATGGAAGTGGGGAGGCTGTTGTCACTCACTGCACCGGCTGAATCAATGGTCCGGTGTGGCGGAGAAAAGGCCAGCAGAGCGCTATTGATATGTTTAACAAATTAGCCCTGATGACGGCAGGTGTGATTGTGAGCGCGGCCCTGAGGTCAGCTCGTCATATGGTGGCTAACAGACACGATATTGCTGCGTGTCCTGATCTCTCCATTCCCTCACAATGGCATTAGGGGCACCCCAGGGAAATAAAGAGTCCCACTCCCCTATCCCCAGTGCTCTTCAAATTAACTCCCCAGAAGGTTAAGCTCCCTGATTCATAATTATTCAAGCCCACCACCACCAACACCACCTTTCTCCATATCCACTTCCCAACCCCTCTCTCTCCCTGCCACTTCTCCTGAGTGGCACTTGGCTTTTTGTGGGAAAGCCCAGGAATTAGATTAGCTAAGCCTGACCTGTGAACATACAGCCAGATGACGGGAGCGGGATTGGACTTGATCTCTGCCTGTCTAGCTGTCTCTCTATTCAATCTAGCTGTCTGTCTCTCATCTTGTGCGTTATTACTTGTGAGCCTCCCTATAGATGAGACATTTTCAGCCTTAGCTATTCCGCAATTGCATATATGGCTCTCCGAGGAGCGGCCAGTGTCAAGAGTACATCTCACTCGCATGGACATGATTTGAATGATGTGAGGTGCTATTGGCCTTCAGTCCTCCCTTTGTGGCTTGTGACAGTCTCTGAGCTGGAATCAATTGCGTCCGCTCATTAAACAAGTGCTAACATCAAACAAAACATAGTGACTGTTAAACAAAGATACACCATAAGGCTTTACACATTCTGCACCCACACAGCTGCAGTTGGAGAGTCTCTCCTCTTAGAATTTTCTACTAATATCTAACATCTTAAGAGGAATGTTGGTGGTCAAAAAGCAAAGCACTCCACTGTCGCTAAAAGCTATTTCATTTTAAATGAAATGCAAAATGATTATCTATGGTTTTCTGAGGGTTTTGCTATTTCTGAGCACAAAGAAAACCTCGGCATCTACAAAGAAACCGGATATAGTGAGTGTTACATATTAAACTATCGTGTATGAGAATTAACAGACAACACTAAGGTTCTAGTCTTTTATTAAACCTCTAAATGGATTATTTGATGAAATATGGAGTGTGATAGTGACTTCAAGAGGACAAGATTAGTTATGGCTACATATGTGATAATTTTACTTTAATTGCATAGTGATGCCCTGTGTGTTATATATCAGTAATGCAAAATGTATGATCATTTGATGACTTAGTATTAATTGCAATTAGCCCACTCTGTCTCATTTTGATATATTACCCAACACAAACATGCAAGTACAATATGCATCTATATATACGCATCTCTTTGGAACTCATACTTGCTTTCATAAGGAATACAACTAAAGAAAACCGCCTTAACTTTACTCTTTACTAATGAGAATTTCCAGGTGTTTTATATTAAGTACAGTAAATTACCGGCCAGTGTTACATTTACCCAATACAAATCTGCTGTTTATGACTCATGCAATGATTTCCCTCAAATACGATCAATTTTTCCAATCAATTTTTCCATCTGTCAACACTGACACCACTGCTGCTATTTTAAGCTGGTGCACCAGTAATAGTTTTTCAGTTCTCAATCAGTATAGATCTGCGGTGGATGGCTCACGGTGGAGAAACTGTTTGCCTCTGAAGTCAATTGGGTTCCTCTGGAGGCCAAGGTAATGTAATGAGGGACCACTCTGACTGAGGGCCCAGGCTCCTTTTCTACAATCACATAATTAATCTCCTGATTCTACCACTCACCATGTCATGACAGATACGTTTGTGTTTGGTGCATAATGGTGAAGTGTTCTGTGCTCCCGTATGCCTCTGTTTTGGAAAATGGTTATAAAGCCCATTCCTTTACAGCCTACAGAGGGTACGTACAAAACAACACTCCCTTTGGGCCCTATTAGGAGACAAAGAGAAACACACACACTTCTAAAGCAGGTACCCTAATAATATGTCGGCAATTTAGATAATGACTGGGAGTGAGATAAACTGAAGTGCGTATTACAGGTAATTGGATCTGCAGTGTGTTGGCTACCTAAGCATCTATGGGTTGTGTATTGTAAGCTGGTTCCCCCTACAAGGGCCGAATGAGAAGGACTATCAATGATAAGTATTGTAAGGCTTTCTAGCGTATTAAGTAATAACAGCTGAGATATTTGAGATATTTTAGCTGCCCACGCTCGCAGATATCGTAAGAACGCAAAGCAAATCAGAACTGGCTTCAGGTATCTTGCCCTGGACACGGCAAACTTTATAGAATTTCTCCTCGGCTCCCCGGCTCTTACGAACACGTCCAGTTAGTCGGAGGATGACAAATACAACACCTGGGGCTGTCAGAATGATCAAGTTGAGAGAGTTTTTTCTCTAAGGTGAGGCCTAGAAAAGTTGGAGCCATAATGAGAGTTGTCAAGCCTGTGAGGTGAAGCGCAGAGTAGCAGGCGTTGGGAGCAACACCGGTGCCTTTAGGGGCTGGTGGGCTGGATCTCCCAGGCCTTTAAAGAGATTACCTCGGCACTGTAAGGAGCAGGTCTACCCAGAGGGTTCAGGGGGAGATAGGCCAACCAGCCCATTACCAATACTGCAGAGGATGCTCACAAGCTTCATTAATAATCTGATGATGAATCACTACTTTAATTGGACCTTTATAGCCGTTTCTTAATCCCAAATCCCATCTTCTCAACTCTATTCTTAATGTGTTTGGTAGTTTGTTTTACACAATAATCTCTTTTTTTTTAATTGATTAAGTTTTAAGTTATTTGTTTTATGAAGGACAATCAGATAAATATGAATCACAGCTAATGGGATGTCTCCGTAATGAGGCATTCCTTTATTTCGGTATGCTTAATTTGAAGTCTTTGTTTAGATATGTCCATATGGTTCGAGGTTTTGCCTGTTTTAAGACAACACACAGGGTCAGATTTCTCCCACTCTTAATTAGATGAGGGATGGTCTAATTAAATCAAATTCATTATCCTCAGCTCTAGAAATCAAGAGGCTCTATTGGAAATAAGGTTAGGCTCCCCCTCATCCATCATGCCCTAACTAACCAATTTACAGACCAGCCTTTTGCATGAGGCATTATTACCTTGTCATAAACAGTTACCTTTAAAATCCTTGAATCAAGCCGTGATATGCTAAGCTTTTATCACATTAGTTTGTGCTACTGTGTCAGCCTCTTTCTGCCTAAGATAAAGTAGGCTCCAAATAATTATATTAGCCACATAAGGCAGAGACAGTGCAAACGACTGCTATTTAAAGCTGGCTGATAATTCCGTATAATTAAGACATACTACAGTTCTTCACACAGGAGTGGGATCGAGGGCGTTTTTTTCTGTCGCAAAGCAGTGAAAAAGAGAACAAACAGCAGACGATCCTTTGTAAAGAAGCAAAGAAGAAGATGCAAAAAAAAAATACATTCACCTCAGTCATGTCCAGCTTTGGCTGCATGTGAGTCTCAATTGGCTGCATGCATTACTCTGAACTACACACTTGGCTACAATGTGTCATTCCTGTAAAAGTGAGTCACTGTGTGTCTGTGTTTTGGAAACAAAAACCTGCCATCATTATTCTGGGCTCAACTGCTCTGTTCAGGCTAATGAGTCATTCATCACATTGATATTACTGATGCTTCAAGTGATTACAATTCTGCAGGCTTGTGCAGCTCTAATTCACTTTTCAGATCTTTGCATGTTCACTGAATTTCAGATCAGTGCAGGGTTACTGTGTGAAGAGTAAGGTAAAATTTATAACAGTCCACCATAGGGCCACAAGCCCTTTAAGTGCCACTCGGTGGTGGAGCCATATTCTGCAACACATGAGGCCTGTCCTCTGATCTGTGTTGGAAAGTGAATTAGTAAGCTCCATTCTAAAGCCTGTGATAGCAATAGCCTGAGAGCAGTGATTTGTTGGCAGTGTATATTACAGCCCACGGTCAGGGAGGGAGGGATCAGAGAAGCGTGTGTGTGAGGGATAGGACAGGGGGCCTTATCACTCAGTGTTTACTCACAGTAAATTGAGTTGAAATAATAGTCTTTCTCTGAGGCTAAACAATGGAGCAGGCTGCAGGCCGAGGGCCCAGGCTGTGGCAGAGCTGGCCCGCGCCACTTCAAAATGAAAGGCTCAGCCCGGGGCCATGAGGAGGAGGCACTGTGGGAGGGGGGCCTTTATTTGGATGGCTACACCAGTCGCAGAGCAGACACCCCTCTGACAGGCACCTGGGTAGGACAACAGGGAGAGAGCAGCGTGGATGGGGGGAGTAGGGGTGGAGTGATGAGGCCTCGGGGCTCTGTCATTAGGTTGATGGTGGAAGGAAGATGACTGCCCCGAGGACAGAAGAGCGACAGGTCCCGGTGGGACCGAGACCACAACCTCTCATTCCCCTGGGTCTGAACCGGGACTGGTGGGACATGTCAGTCTGTTAAGCCCCCCTGCTTCAACACGCTCTCATATCCTCCAGCTATGGTTTAGCTCCAGGAGTCTAACCTGCAGAGAGAAAGAGAGCGTGTGGTAGCAACAGAGAGGCAGAGACTGAAAGAGAAACAGAGAAAGAGCACATCCATGTAATGCTCAGACCCTCCTATGCCATTGTTTCTGTGTGTGTGTTTCAGCTGCACCTCGGCTCTGCCTCTTCCCCTTCATTTATCATTCTGCAACATAAAGTGCTGCCACAGCATTATAGAAACAGCTGCTTTTTTCAGACAGCGACAGAGAATGGGCTGCTCCCCAGAACACAAAGACACTCCTGGACCTAAAGAGAGTGTAAAATTGCTCGGTGAATACAAACCTTTTTCCTTGCTGAGAGGGCTGACCGCGGGTGTCACTGCGGCGGGAGACATTGTCATCACATTTGAAGACAAATATCAGCCAAATCATGTGTACAATGAGTGGCAGGGGCACCAGCGATATTGTCCTTGTTCACAGCTAAATATGCATAACTACAGCTGCTGCCACATCATGCTCTCTTGAGAATTCATAGCAGGCTATTTAACCAGGCCTTATATGTATGAATTATCAGAGCTGAGGCACCTGTATCTCTGCGTGCTTCCTTCGGTACAAAACAGTATCAATTTATTGAGTCCTGAGCTAAAGCAAATGGAAAACAAACCCTGTCAGTGCTCTGTTAGGGGTCATAATGCAGTCACTAAAGGGCCATGGTAACACCGCTGAGGTAAGCGCCGCAGGGCCATGCAGATACACTGTCGGTTGGTTTGTGGAGAGAACCAGACGTGCTGTGCCATGCTTCGCCATTCCACTCCGTGCCTTAAAGGCTCCACGTGGAGAAAAGGGAATTTTGTCAAACCTGTTCTCTTCCAGCTGGAGAGATGAGATTTTACACTCCGCCAACCACATGACAGAGAAATGTTCGCTGTGCGTGTGTGTGGGAAAGAAAAGAGAAGAGTAAAAGGGCATCAGACGACTGTTCTGCCAGACCTCCTGGGGCAAAAAGCATGCTTGAATACTTTAAGACATGAACAAAATAGTTTCTCGGTAACATTAGCAGGTACGATGGGGAGAGAATTTCCCTTTCAAGATTGAACACACAAACAGTGACATACACAATGCAGGTTACAGCAAGTATCAGACATTCAGACAATTCATTTATTGTTCTTTTAGTGTAACCGCCTGTGGAATGTATATCACAGATAACACTGATGAAATATAAACACAGATTGTATACTGTGTACTCCAGGTGGTGTAGTTAACACTGACTATAAACAAAAAACACATTATCTTCCATATGATGTTGGTATGATGTTTAGCTCTTGAGTGCACGACTAAAATGCAGTCTGTATTTTCTCTTGAATTAAATATAGCCTAAAATAACATGAAAATCTAATTTATGTTATTTTATACATATTACATATTATATATTCCATTATAATGTCATTTGACTTTCAGTATAATGCATTTTTTTATAAAAACAAAAAATAATAATAATGACAATCGTAGGAGTTGCTGTTTCTTTAAAACCTCTCTATCTAGACTTCATTTACTGAGAATTCACTAGATAACCCATGCTTGATAAAATGACAAGAGCTTTGTATCACGCACCATTATTCTTTACTACAGATTTAGCATTTTCTTGTAAATTCCAGTGTAAATTCATCACTTTTATGTTTAGCTCCCATGTCAGCGCATGTGTAAATGAAACCAATCGGGAAAGAATATCTTAAAAATAAAAACGATGATGCAAAATGACCTTTCTTTCCCTCTCGACGCAAAGATCTTTGGAATTTGTAGGTGGTCTCAATAATGTAGCTGATGGTCTTTAGTGAAACAGCAGGTTTTTGGTTTGCTCTGCGGTGTATGTGCGCCCCTCTGTCTGTTTGACACATTCCAACACTGCACCCCTCTCCAAGGCTCCTAACTACCAGTCAGTCGCCATGGTTACAGCCATACATCCATGCCAGCCCTTCACACTCAAAGACATATTTGTTTGGCTAGTGTAGCCACATTGCGACAAAAAAACACAGCTTTTTAACATAACACCTGCTAATCTTGGGATTTAGCTCTTTGAAGGGGATTGCTGATCAGAAATTCAAATATATTATTTGAATGCTAATCTGAATGTTAATCCCTGGCCCCCGGGTCTTAAAGCATCCTGTCTTTCAATAATAGTGTTTATTTTTCATTTGCTTTCTCTTTTTCATTTTCCCTCGCCCCGCCCTCTCACCCCCCATTTAGCTGCGTAGTCTATTCCCAGAAGAATATTATAGGTGGACTCATCTTTTAAAATATGTGACACTTTGAGAGCATTGATGATTTGGCTGCCCCCAGAGAAATGAATTATTATTATTATTGCTCACTCTGATGAGAATTTAAGTTGACTGCAGTCGTTCTGTGTAGGTTGCCAAGGGTGCAATGCTTCGTATGGATTCTGTTTAATTGGTGTAATCTGCCACAGTCATTCAGACGGCAGCACGGTTTGGGTGTGTTTTATCCAGCCTCAACTGTGTCTTATTTTACAGTTTCAGCTGTCGTCTTTATATTTTTCATGAAAATGGCACACACCTCAGCACGCTTTATTCGTTTCATTTATTTTCCTGCATCTTGACACCTTTTGCCAAATTTCCTCTCAGTGTCTTTGTAGTTTTCTTCTCATCTGTGGTTTTGTTTTGCATTGCTAAATACTAGAAACTAAAAGAAATGCCAGTAAAAAAAAAAAAGGATATGATGAGATTAAATCAGCCTAAAATGCTATTACTGCTTGCTTTTTTGGGGGTTTTTTTGAGCAGTTTAGATGATATACATACAGTATGTCTAGAATTGTATGTATTTCTGCAGTTATCAGGCTTTAGCTCGGGTTGAGATCCGTCTAGGTTCTTTTGATTTCTTCTTCAACAGAGCTGACTTTTGTCTTGGTTAAGACTCACAGACAGAGAATCAAGGGCAGCAGGATCACAAACAGATGAATCCGGATCTTGTGAACAACGTCTAATTCCTGGTTGCCTCACATTCTCTCCCTCCAAACTCATTTTGGGCTTAGACTGAATCTTTGTTAAGTAAACAGAGCCCCCTCATACAACCAGCCTCCATCACAATGATCTCCAGATCATCTCTACCCATTAAAACCTGGGCAAACACTTTACTTCGTCCCAATATACTAAAGATTGGAGGAAGAGAATTGAGGAGGGGGTGCACACAAGGGATTTTTTTCCAGTCTTTCCCAGATTGTCTCTCTTTCTCCTTTTCTACCTATTAATCCAGTATCTTTCAGCCCTGGTAAACTCCTCAAGATGGACATTGCTTGGTTCAGGGTGGAAAGGGGTCAAGCTCCGCTGGCCTCTGCACAGAGCTGTGGAATTTTTCATTAGTGCACAGCTGGGTCACAAGTGGCTCCAAAGCCGTCTTAATATTGTGTAGGCCCACAGATTAGGAGCTGAGAAAAGAAGCCAAAGCGTGATGCTCTCCACCAGACCCTGTCTTTGCATATTTGCAGACTTGTGCTTTAGAACACCTCATATTACTGTTTGTTTTATTTCTTAGACCCAGAACCTCTGGGTCAATAGTAATTATAAAGCCCTCCAATCCAAATGTTGTTTTTTAACCATTCCAGTGCTGAATGTGTAAGGCGAGTCCATTTATTTTCGTTCAATAAGGAAAGTAACGTATCTTAGTGCTCGCTGAAGTTTATTCTACTTAAAGTGAACATTTACATTACCATGATTTAATCTAGTCTTTAAGAATTAATTGTTATTAGACGGACTGGACATGGGATCGCAGTTATTTTCATCTCTCTGAAAGTTATACAAGCAATAGGAGTAGCAGCGAACTTCCCCTACACATACATCTTTCAACTCTCATTAAGAAAATACAAATGAAAAAAATAAAGCGACTGTATCTGTGGGCAGTTATACTCAGCCGTAGCTCAATAACATGTGATAGCCATTAGACTTATTGTAGCCATCACTCTCTCTGCTCTCGCAGCCCTTTCAGAAGCAGCAGTCTGTCCTGGTGGCTCATCGAGCGCTCCGTAATGGTGGGCTCTGCTCCGCCTCACACAGATTAGCTCGGACAGGGTGGACAAACACAGACCCAATGATGGAATTATTAAAAAAATATATAAAATGTGATCTGATGATTTTACAGGTGCTTTTGTTGGGTGTGTGCCAGACCTTCCTTTTCTTGTTCTTGGCGTTCTTTGCTTTTTTTTTTTTTTTTTAATAGGGTTTGTGTGTCACATGTCCAGCAGTGATTGCTCTTACAAACAGCTTCACTTAAAGCAGTGACAAAAGACAGAGCACAAACCACTTTATAGCAGCCTTGTATTTCATAGACTCCTAATTTATTTGTGTAAGGATAAACTCGGCCGCTCCGAGAACAGGTAAAAATATGCGGGAAAAAAGCCAAAAAAAAAAAAAAGACTTTATAGTCATAATTTCCTGACTGATGCTGTTGTTCATAGTATGTATCCACGTTGTTTGTTCTGAGCTCTATAAACTGAGCCTAAATGCAATGTTGCACTCATTTTACATACTCAGGAACACCAGCTGTCCAAACAGCATCATGTGTGCTTGCCTGCTTACTCTTGTATTTAGATGTGTACTTAGCCTCCTCTGCCGCCTCGTACACTGTCCTTTTCACTCCATGAGCTTTGTTCTACCTGTGTGGCTGGGGAGGATTATTTCCATGCAGAGAGGGACCCTGTTTTTACTAGTGGCTCATTAGCAGACACGTGTAAAGCAGAAGCAACAGATCGCTTGATGCTGCAAGACAGTTCACGACATACTGCTGTTGCTTTCAGAGTTTTGCACGAACACATTGCACTGATGTGTAGCTTTATATATGTTTCCCATGTGATTTCGTTGGACAGCACCTTAAATAATGGCTAATAATAATAATACATCTGTTGTAATGGACACATCTCAGTAACCATTAAAGATATATATTTGCATATATCTTGCACTGATACACATGAACATGACGTCCTCTTCGAACCGTTTTTCAAGTGTTGAGTAATCTGTGAAGCACTCAGATTCTCCAATGAGATCATTTAAATAACGACTTAAGGGTTAGGATTTCTTTGTGCAGCTGTGCGGTATAGCGTTATGTACAGATATGCCTGGGATGTCTGCCTGGCCGGGGACTCGTCTCAGGAGCTACGCATTCCTGCACATAGGAGCTCACGCTGCCATAGAAATAAAGTGGACATATTTATTTTCACAATAGCGGACGTGTGGGACGGATGATTGTGGAAAAAAAAGAGCTCTTTTTACAGATTCAGTGTGGTTCTGTTCAGCAGCGATTACTAAATGTGTTGCCTTTGAGATGTAGGGCAGGTGCATATGCATACACTAACCCATCGAACACGTCTCTGCTATTATCTTTGCTATGCCAAGTGCAATCAGCCCGCCTCATGCCTCCCTGGTGAGCTCCCAGGCAGCCGGTGCTGTGCTTCAGTGCAGAGAACAAGCAGAACCCTGTGGCCAGAGCTGTGTGATGAAGAAGGCACCTTTGGGCCATTAGTGGTGTACACATCTCCCGTTAATGTGTTTTACTTTTACCTGCTGGGAGTTTAATTAAAAAACAAAGAGCCTCAATTTAAAGGCCATTATTATGCTAATGTAGTAAGCACGGGATGGTGATTAAGCAGCTTTTAGAGCTGACTGGAGCTGGCCCTTGGGAGCAGAAGGATGGCACTTTTTATTTGGCTTCATTACTCTCCATGAATCTATGCTCCAAAGAGAAATGCTGATACTATGAAACAAGGTCAGCTACTGAGATCATTTATTCAGACAGTATTATTATCGGTAACACTTTTTTTTTTTTTTTGCACTATTGCACTGTACTATTCATGGAGACTGAAAGTTTCTTTGCTCAGAGGGAAAAAATAACCAGGGCATGCTGTTTTTATTTACACATGCATAGCTATTGTTTTAAAATACAGCTTTCTTTTGCATAGTGCGTAATACTTTTATTATTTGTATCTCTGTAAGCAATCAGACACTTGTTTTAACTAAATTCAGGCTGCTATTTTTAGCCCAGTGTGGTCAACGTCTAGTGTCTGCTGCATCTATAGAACCATGCATAACAAAGTAATTTTCATCATGTTCAGATGAAGTTAAAAAGAAGGTTCTTTTCGTTCATGCACAGCGAAACATCTGGGCATCAAATGTTTTTCCTCTTTAGCTAAAGCTCTTGATTCTGTTGCTAAGAACTGATTTTCACATAAGGCGTGTCTCATGAGAAGCTGAGAAGTGGCTGTTCAACAGTTTGGGACCTCTGATGCCTCTGTCAGACAGCTCCGTTTGTTGTCTTTCCAGAAGACAAACAGATCAAGATCCCACCTGAAAATCTGGACAAGAAATGAGTCAATCATTAAATTTAGGCATTTGGTTACAATTTGTATTTCAAATTAAAATTTCTTTGATGTACATCAATACAATATCCCTGAAAAAGAAACCTGCATTTTATAGTCACTGCTCAGCTGCAGAGGGAAGACAATGCACTTTGGATATCAGGAAGTATCAAGCGTGCGCCGTCGACCAGTTGCTCCACATGCCCTTTATCCAGCCCAGAGGCCCTTGTCTGACCTGCCTTGCAGGCCTCATGTCTCACCTCGGCATGATTGGCATGGCCACAGGTTTCCTGCCCAAACATGAGAGCCCATCTTCAAAGTAATAGCTTACAGCTGCTGCCTGGATAATCCTCATCCCCTCTGTCTTTGAAGGGATGCGGTGACATAATAGCCCAGGCTATTCTTCCCTAAATTGTTATGGTATTTCTCCAAGTGTTGTTCAATAGCAAAGGGGAGTAGGTGAGACAGTTGCACGTGTTGCTAAATGTAGCATGATTATCAAGCGGCATAAGCAGCTCCATACTCTCCCCCTCCCCCTTTTTTCTTATTCTTCTGGGGTTCTTTTATCCCGCCCAGTCCTCCTGATGCTTATCACTGCGGCAGAAGCATTAAATGTAATGTCTGTAGAAGGGAAATCATTGGCAACATGTGGTGAGAGCTTAAGATGTTGTCACACTTTAAGTTGCCTATAATCTGTTCAAAGGGAGCGTGCATAGTTCTCCAAAGTGCTTGGAAAGGGGGGAAGAAGAGCAGCAGAGAGGCCAAAGTTTCTCAGCTGCACTTGGCTCGGCTGAAGTGTTCATCAGACAAAATAACCGTTGGTCCCTGTTGGCTTTGTCTTCTTCATACTGCTCTGTTTTTTTCTTTTGTGTTTATCAGAAAAACAGGCTGTAGTGTTACAAGCCTCAACAGTGTGATAATCTGTCACTGAGAGCGCAAAAAAAAAAAACAGATAACGGTAAAGAACAGACAAGGGATTACAGGTATGTGGACACAGGATTAAAAAGAGGGATGTAATGATTCCTTTAGGAGGATGGTATGTGCTGAGACAGACTCTTTTTTCATTTATGAGTCCAGTTCTGGGGAGGCCTGGGTAAATATTGACAGTTCTCTGCTTGAGATGCGGCCATTGATCCACACAGGAGGGTCTCATCAGTTGATCTGTGCGTTCAGGTGTGGGAGGAGGAAAGCGAGAGCAGTGACATGGATTTTATGCTGGTGGTCCTCTTTGTGTTGCTCTTGTGTTGTATTTTTCTAAACAGACTAGCCTGAGACTGCTGATCTTCCTGCCTCTGCGACAGTGGGAGTCATGTTACCAAAGCAGCCTGGAGCCCAGAAAGTGGATTTTGGGTGGATACAAGTCTTGTGTGTGATGGGTCACTGGGATCAAGTAGAGGCAGAAAGTGGTAAATGATCACTTTGACCACTTTAAGTCAGATTCCAGTCACACCTACATCTACTTTACAGCTTTAACATCCCAGCACGTTTATTCTATTACATATCTCCATTCTATTCATCTCCAGTTAGTTATCAAGAGCCTCTGGTGATGTTTTTAGATATAAAATCATCATCTCCATCTTTGCCCCGTCTCCTGTTAGCTCAGTGGCCTGGTCCTCAAACCTCTAATCAGGTAATGTCGGAGAGGTTGAATGGCGTGCCTCCCCCTGGTCAACCTTCACTGCTCACACAGTGGTGTTGTTTTAAAGAGCATTCTTTAGCAGCTGAACTTGGAAAGGTATTAAAGTGGGATTAGGCTCCTCCACAATCCACTGCTTGTGTCATTCAGGGAGTTTGTGTTCTCCTCTCCCCACTGCCACCTCCCCACTCCTCCTCTGTTTGATTGTGGCTAGCCGCAGGAGTGGGACTGACTGTGCCTTTCAAAGGAGAGGGGTAGGGTTAAATCCCTAGTCCACTGCTCCCTGCTAATTCTCCTTGTTCCTTAGAGAAGGATTTACTTCTGCTGCCAGCTTCTCAAAGGCCTTCTCTGCCCATCCGAAAAGTCGCCGTTGCCTTCCTGTGGAGGTGTGGTTGCCATAGAAGAGGCGTCATGCATGGCTATTCCATCTGAACCCCGCTGAGAATGGGGACCAGGGACTGAAAACAGGCAGAAAGTCCGGATTAGGCCAGAGGACAAAGCAGGACAGGAAGATTCCAGAAGGGACGAATAGGAATTACAGCAGCAAAAATAATGCAAAGTGACAGAGAGGGGAAATAGAAAAATAATGGCTTACAAGATTAGACTCGGTGAGGAGAAAGAAGAAAGGAAAGAGGGCTGAATGAGAATGTTTTCATCTAGATGAGAAGATTTGAAAGAGCGGTTGTAGGTGAATGCGGAGGCCAGGACGTATCAAAACCACGCTAACAAGTCATTTCCTCAACTTTTTGCGCTCTTTCTTAGCCTAAGCCGGCAATCATTAGCTAAACATTAGAGGTAGAGCTGGGAACTTGTCTTGACAGATTCATCACCTCTCTTCTCTGATCCCTGCATGTAATACACTAATCCTTCTGAAAACCAGGAGCAGGTTCCGGAATATTGAGTTTATCATTACGTGCGCAAGTTGAAGTGCAATTTTTTTTTTTTTAATACTTCCAAATTTTTTATTAATAGTGTTGCTCTTGCATTTTGAGTGCCAGAGAACCAAAGTTGGGGGTTTGTTTAGAAGATAGATCCAGGTTGGCAGGTCACTAAAATGAGAACCCTGCTTGTTTGAGAAACATGCCAAAATTTCTTTTTCATGGGATTATCCTTGAGGTTTTTCCATAGTTGAATAATAATCTTCTTAACTTATTGTAATAAATGGAAGATTAAAGGATTTTATGAACCCTGCAAGTGCCAGATTGTGATATCTTTGTTGTTTTGCTGCTGTAAGATGGTTAAAGAAGAAAAGGCATTATTACTGTAGTAGGATTGCTACATAGAGGTTATGATTATTCAGTCCACAGATATTGTGTATAAACCAGTAATAATCTATCAATTGCTGTGATGTAATTAAGATTACATAAATTTTGCTTTGCTGATGCTGGTTTGATGATCAGAAAGCTGTACGGATGACAACAAAAACCACGCTCTCTGGTTTTCAGCATGCATACAGCTGCTCTGTGCTGCGTACACATGTGCTTACACGTGTGAACACTTATACACACACACACACGCACCGTATCAGTACTCAATCAGCACCTATAAGAGCATTACCATAACAAAACCATCCCTTGGTTTCCCTCCTCTCATATTTACACATTATATTCATCACTATCGCTCATCCCTGTCCCGAACCAGCAGATGATGTCAATTGCTCCTGTTGCTGCCTCCCTGCCTTGCACAATGAAATAGATGTTCACCACAAATAGATAGGCGGTTGCCAGCTGTCTTCCAGACCAGGGCAAACAAAGAGGCCACTAATAAATCCAGCTTTACGGCTGGACAAGATCAACCACACTCCCTGCCTTCTTGCTCCATTTAATGTGGCTTCTTCTGAACAACAGAGAACGAATTAAATGCCTCTCAGTCACCAATAAAACAATGCAAACATCTTCCTGAAAGGATATAAAAGAAGATGGAGGTGTTGTCTTGGAAATGGTGATAGAAGCAGCCATAGAGGAATAATATTAGACAGTAAGATGAGATATGAACAGACTACAGGGCAGCCCAGTAGTCGCCAATGAATCATCCGCTCTGATATCATCTGATGCATGTGGAATCTTATGGTTATGAAAAAACTGTGTAGATCAGCTGCATTTTGTTGAGATTATTCGGGTTTAGTGTTCCAGTCGCTTTTGCAGATTAGAGGAGGTGTGGGTGCCCGTGACTGATCTCACTTGGAATGACATGGATAAGGACCCACCCTAGAAATTTTAACAGATGAGCCACTGCCAAAAGAGTCACCTCCTTAACTGCCCACAGGATCAGGCAGAAAGCTCAACTCTTAATCAAAACCCCTTAATGGGACAAAACAAAGACACACAGTTCACCAAACACACCAACATGAAGACAGTATTTAAATAAACTCTGTATTTTGTGCTTCTCCAGGTTGTTTGCCACCAAGTGCAGCGGCTGCATGGAAAAGATCGCCCCTACAGAGTTTGTGATGCGCGCTCTGGAGTGTGTGTACCACCTCAACTGCTTCTGCTGCTGTGTGTGCGACCGCCAGCTGAGGAAGGGCGACGAGTTTGTCCTGAAGGAGGGTCAGCTGCTGTGCAAGATTGACTACGAGAGGGAGAAGGACTTACTCAGCTCTGTCAGCCCCGATGACTCAGACTCAGGTGAGCCCCCCTACACCCTCTCACACAGGAGTGAGAGCAGCACCGGGGTGTTATCATCAGATGACACTGGGGTGTTGTATTCTGTATGCTCTGTTCCATTGCACTGACAGCCAACATAGAAGTCCACCATGATGGATCTAAACCGAATGAACTGGCTCAGTGCTATAGGAGTTCAATTGAACTATTAGCTTGTCCTAGCCTATAGTTTTATGACTTAATATTATTTTTATTTATATTGTTCATATTTTATTTTTGCACAATCCTTATATATGCACATTTTTGTGCACTGTATCCTGTTGCTGCCTTAATCAGTGAATTTCCCTGTTGTGGGATCAGTAAAGTTTCATCTATCTATCTTAAAGATAACCATTCAGATATGATTCAGAAATGATAAAACATAATCTGTAATGAATGACAATGTTTTTTTTTACAAAATGGTTGAATTACCTTAACCCATAAAGACCCAAATAAATGCCATTGACCAAAACCATCTACTGATGTAACTGTTTAATCCCTGTTGATCCACTAATCCTATCAATACATGTCAATAATTGG
>JAPQRQ010000028.1:18131099-18155838 GCA_037367365.1 Apogon talboti | reverse complement strand
TGATTCACCAGTAAAACCCATGGAGTTGGATCAATGACAGTGGATGGACACACTGGGTTTAGGTTCAGTTAATGATATATTTTGCAGAAAAAGTCACGTTTTCTTCAGTTTTCTCTGTTTTTAATAGAATAACCCTCAACTTTAATCTGAGCTTTAATGAACATCTACATCATCAATACATAAAATACCTGATTTATACTGAAAAAATCAGAAATGGAGAGGATAACATTGTGATAAAATGTGATAAATCACTTGAGAAAAGTTAAATACAGAAAAAAATTAATTTGGGAACTGACACAAAAGTAGCACCGGGTCTTTATGGGTTAAAGTATTCTCAAGTACAGGATAATGTACCGCAAACTGATCACTCATCACTCTAAAGGGGTTTATTTCACTAAAATAACAATACATTATTGCCCTCATTGTGCAGCTACTTCAAGTTATCAATTTAATAAAAGAAGATTGATAAAAGAAATGCTTTAATTGAATTAAAATGATCTTCAGCCTCTATGATAAGAACTGTGCTCATAGCAATGACATATCATCCAGAAATAACATATCACAGAATTTCATCATTGACCAATAGGAGCAAATCTGTGCCACACATATTCTCCGCCACACTCTGGAATCGCTAAATATAAAAGTATTGTTCATCTCCTGAGACCTAGTGATTCCTGCTTCCCTCAAAATATACATTTCAATCTTTGTGCGTTGATTAGTTGTATAGCAGATCACGACTAGCTAAAAAGATTTTGTGATCTTGCAAATACTGCTGGTAGATCAAGTTTTGCATATCAGTCTGGGTCTCAGTCTGTGGAGATATAATTCTGCTCAGTGAAAGTCAAAAATTACATCCAATAGACAGCGAAAAGCACTTATTTTTGAGGGAAGAGGGACTTTTTCAGAGATTTAACATGAAGCTCGGGCTGTAAAAACCTCTACATCTGCAGCTTTTCAGTGGCTGATTTTTGTAGCATTCTGATTCAAGCAGGGAGCGTAGGTTTATGATACAGTAGGAAGTGGAAACAGGACGAAGCCAAGTCGCCCTGTATTAATGGCTCTCCATGCGTGGGCAGGATCTGGTGCTGGAAAGAATTAAATCACTGTATCATGGTGAGTGACGGAGGGATTTGGGGCCTTTCTGCAGAAACCCTGAGCCTCCACTCTTATCAGCTCTAGTGTTCCTCGCCTATAGCCTCCACCACACAATGAGGCATCTCGCCAAGCCTCACTGTTCACTACCATCTGGCTCACATTTAAACATGCACAAAAGCAGGGAATTTGTCAAATACATCTGTGCCTGTGTCAACTTTTGTCAACTTGTGGGAATATTTGCTCTGCTTCTTCCTCGTTTGGTTGTGTCCCAGTGTATCACGGAGGCATGTCTTTGTGCATGTCTCTAACGTTCAAGATGGAGAAAATGTCGACAAGAACAGAGGTTAACCTCGGCATGTGGCAGATGAAATGTAGGTTTTTCAGTGGAGAAATGTAGATACATATCAGAACCAGATGACAGGAGACACTGAGGCATCGGGTATGACTCTCCTCACAGCCAATAGACCCCACAGTCATTAGGATTCATTAATGGCACTGCTGGTTCTCATTTGAGCACACTTGTTTTCAGCCACACAGGTCATTTTCTTTCATTCATTCATTTTAGTTTTTATGTAACATTAACATTATTTTGTGCCGTCAGTCCAACTGTTTATCAAATGCTAAATGCCGTGATTTTTATCATTCATTCAGCATTACAGGAGTATAAATTTTTTCCAACTGTGGACATGAATTTGGCCAAAAAAACCCAAAAAAAAACAAGTTTACAACTTCCCCATACTTATTTCATGGCATAAAAGTTGCCATTACATAAAAATGTACATTTTTCTCTTTCAACAATTGACTGCTCTGAGAGGCTATTTAATATTAAGGCAATGTTTGTAATAAAAAATACACTTAAATGCATGGCTTTCGTTACGTATCTCAGATAGCTAATAAAGCACGGTTATTATTTCGTCTTAATGGTGCAGTGCAGAATATAACGTTAAAATTAAACGCATTTTACTACTTTAATATATAACATCCTGCTGCAGACAGTAAAAATGTACCAATCCATATAGAAGTCATTTTTTTAAGGTCTGAAATCCAGTGAAAATTACATTTTCTAGCTGTTTCATGGAAGATGCATGTCCCATATGTACTTGTGTTGCCTTTTTCATGTTGCACTTGATGTAGTATTCTTATCAGAGATTGATTTAGTGTAAATCAGACAAAGCTGAGAGCAATAAATTACCAATGACGCAGCGTCCAGCTCAGTGACAAATGTGCATATTTCATTGCACTCTCCGAGCAAGAGCCATAGACTTCTGTAAGTCTAATCGTACATGTGGCCTTTTCCTTTTGTAATAAATCGATAACGAAGTATCAAAAACACATGTCTCCTTTGATTATGCTCTTGTGTGTGTGAATCTCCAGGAAAAGGGAAGAAGAAAAAAAATGTATTTATCAGCAAACTGTCATTGAGTAAAAGGGTGTAGTCACTTCAAACTGGTGCCGATGATACAGAAAAATGATTGTCTCTGCAGAGAAAAGTGACGATGAAGAGCTGGACATCAAACCGGAGAAAGGCATCGGAGGCCAGGGGAAGGGGGATGATGGGAAGGATCCCAGGAGGCCCAAAAGACCACGAACCATCCTGACCACTCAGCAGAGACGGGCCTTCAAGGCTTCCTTTGAGGTGTCCTCAAAACCCTGCAGAAAGGTAAGACTAGGGTTAAATAATCTGTTACAATCAGGACAGACTCAAACTATAATACATTACAACTGCATCACTCCAGTCTTTATCGGTGTTTTTATATTCCCTGGTCCGCTTTTGGAATAATGGACACATGGTGATTTAAATGCCAACCACGAGCCCTACAGTAGTTTCACAAATAAAATTCTCAAATTAAAAAAATTCCCCCCACCTCAGAGCTGAGCTTTGAAGTGGCGAGCAGCATTCTGTTCTGTGTTAACTGAGGCAGACTGGTGCAGTCCGCCTGCATAGAATGACATACTGAGATAGGAAAAGTGCCTCTGCAGCCCGGACCCTAAAACAGGCGCTGCAACTGGTCCAAGGCTTTGAAGAGGCAATAACCAAAGGGTCCAAAAAAGACCACTGCATTCATTCACCGTTCATTGAAATCAAAGCATATCACAGAGCCCACGGAGAAATGTGGCAGATTAAGAGGAACAACTGCTCCAGTGTATTCAGAAGGTGTTGTGTTTTCTTATGTGATTTTGGAATTGTTTTGTTTTCAGGTGAGAGAGACGTTGGCTGCAGAGACAGGACTCAGTGTTCGGGTGGTCCAGGTGTGGTTCCAGAACCAGAGAGCTAAGGTGAGATCAGCTAACGCAAAAAAAAAACCCTCTGCTGGTGAGCGATTTGTGTCCACACACAACAGCCTTATTCCATCATGCATTTACAGAAAGAGCTCTGCTAATAAATCACCACAACTATGTGTGTTAAACTTATCACCGCATTCCTTTAACAAATGTAAAAAAAAAAGTTGCAAATCTAGCTCACTCTTGCATTAAATGTCTACACCCTCCTCTTTTTCTGATTATTATCTGTGAAAAACCTTTGATACTTGACAATGAAGTGCTCTCAGATTCAGTTTTATGCAGTTCATTCGAGGGTGAACGGCGAGGAGCATCCTTTTTAAATTAAAGAGTGCATGTTAGTTTTGGGAGTTCCTCACAACTTTGACTCCTTCGTTTCAGATGAAGAAGTTGGCAAGAAGACAGCAGCAACAACAAGAACAACAGAATTCTCAGAGACTTGGCCAAGGTACGATTTTCTACATATCCTGTCTTTTTTTTTTTTTTCATCTTATATATTCACTGGATTTCACATTTTTGTTCCAAATATTTCTAAAGTTTTTCCTTATGATTCCACATCTGTATATAGTATTACATGTGCGCGTTAGGCTTGTTAAACACAACAAATTGTTTATAGATTCAGATTGGAGTTCATAAATTCAATAAATACACAAGTTACAGATTACAAATATGTGAAGAGCATTTCACAGTGTAAGTTTGTGCTCTTGATTCTGTTTGGTAACTCGGTTTGGAAGCCAAACTGTGTGAATGGTAGACGTCATCACACAAAGCCACTGCAAAGGAAAGTGCAGGGGGGGTTGAGGTTCCAGTGATGAAGCCACAAGATTTGCGTGTCCCCACATTTGACAGTTATCCAAAGCAGTGTTTGTGAAGGGAATTGTGGGAGAATCGTTCAAAGCCGCAGGAAAGACGATCATAGTTTTGAATTCTCCACGTATACCGAGGTAATATCACACCATTTGCTACTATTAGCATAACAAAGTGACTCAGTTTGACAGCAAATCGCAAAACATAGTCTTGGATTACCAGGTTTGACTGAGATAATGCTCTTGTAATCATGTTTTTTGCTTGTTTAGCACCGTCTTTTCTGTGTGCGCCCATTGTGCTGGGCTACATTTACATTCTGCAGACTCATCCCATGTTTTGGCATCTGTTTTAATAGCATTTCCCATTTGATCTCGTTGCGTTTTAGAAGTAATGTCCAATCGGATGGAGGGGATGATGAACTCCTTCACGCCGCTCGCTCCACCGCAGCAGCAGCTGGTCGCCATGGATCAGAACGGTTACAGCACAGACCCGTTCCAACAGGGGCTCACCCCCCCACAGATGCCCGGGGACCACATGAACCCATATGGTGAGCATCCAGTAACCCCCCACCCCCCCTCACGTTTTCATTAAAAAAAAAAAAAAAAAACACACCCACTCCTGCTCTGAAAACACGCACATGCCTGTCCCTTGATCAACCTCATAGCTCCCCAGTGTGGGACATGTGTTCAGGCCACAGCCCCTTGATTTAAGTCACTCACAAGTACGAGCAACATCTCCTCCCACATGAGATAACACAAGCAAACTCATAAGCTATTGGGTTTTGAAGTTCATTTTCAAAACTGTTTAATATGGTTTTAACTCTCCGAAACATACCCTGTTACTGGTGATGTTTTCCAATGGCGGTAAAAACATGTGGTCAGTGTGGACAACATGAGATAAGTGTGATCCAAACAATGATTGAGGCTTGTGTGAGCTAATACATCAGAGAGTCGCCTTGAATTCTGTACGATAAAGAAGATAAAGGCGCGAAGAATTAAAATGCAAACGTCAAGACAGGGGAAAATCAGTCAATCAAGAGTTAGTCCACAGGATGGAACTGGAATAACACATTTCTGAGTGATGTCCTCAACTAGTCCCTGAGGGACCATTTCCTGAAGTTCATAACTTCCTTATAATTTGCCTCCATTTAGTTCTTCTCGGTAGTAAGAACCCAAATCCCCAGTCTCATCACTCTCCTTTGGTTTGGGGAAAAGAACAATATTGGCAAGGCATTAAAAGATATGTCTCAAAACACTGTCCCCATTTTGTGCAACACTATCATTAAGATCCAGAGTGTAATAAAGTTAACTATTCCCTCCAGAGAAATAACATGTTGAGGTTTTATGAAAGGCGTAAACAGTTGCTATTAACCAGATCTTTTAGGAGGATGCCCCTTGTTTACATGCTCCCTCGTAGACCACAATTGTCCCAGGGAGGGCAGCAAAAAGTGAGCTTTGATGATATCTAACAAAACAGTTCTCACAATTGTGATGACACACTACAGCAATTTCTCAAAGTGACTATTAGTAATTATGATTTCCCCACACTGCAATAAATCTGAAACTCCAGATCGCTCTGATTTTACAGTCAGTTATACCCAGTGTGGCGTCGTTGCCTTTTTGAATGACGCCTCCGCCACCAAATTGTGACGGCTATCTCCATATCATCTCTCCGCAGGTAATGATTCTGCATTCCATGACATAGACAGCGACACATCTTTAACCAGCCTCAGTGACTGCTTCATGGCATCGTCAGAAGTCAACTCCATGCAGGCCCGTGTGGGGAACCCCATCGACCGCCTCTACTCCATGCAGAACTCTTATTTCGCTTCATGAAAGAGCGTGGCGGGGGGAAAAAAAAAACAAAAAAACATCAGCACAGAAAAAAAAAACTGCCCGTCTCAACCTAAAAGTGCGATGGCCAGGAGTTTCTACACTAACACGGACTTGACAGAAGAAACGCCTCCTTGCAGTAGCTCCTGGTTATGTGCGGAAGCTTACTCAAAGATATGAAAACCACTTGTTGTTGAACAGTGACGATTCCTGGGGAAAAGACTTAAATATTGTTAGAGATTATTCGGTAGGATTACTTATCTGTCACAGGAGATATAATACTCTTTACTTGTTCACTTAAATAAAACAAATAGATACTGAAGCCACTGATTACACAGTCTCAAACCAAATAACCCAGTGAATTTATACAGTGCATGATCAATTGTATTCTAAAACTTTTTGTAAGCCCCCTGGTTAAGATGTGGTGTTTGGACAGTTTCTTCTTTACACTACATGGATTTCCATGTTCACCGTTAGCATTTTGATCCCTTTCAATAGGTTTAGATATTGTGTTAATAGTAAATAGGTGCAGCATGTCTGCAAGAGTGACTGTACATTTGTGTATGTATGAGAGTTTGTGGTGAGAAAGAATTGTTTAGCGGAAAAAACAAGTGGAGAATTTGGTGGACAAGTAGGATCAGTGAAGTGTAAATACTTTCCCCAGGCAAATTGGATGTGCATGTTAAAAATGGAAAGCATTCTATTTATTTAACTATAACAGGCTCTTGAAGGTACATATTAAAACTGAAAAGCTTTATTTAAAAAGGAGAGCATTTTTTTTCGTTGAGCAATTAGTGAGCACATGAGTATCACGACTCATTTGTATGCCTTTTTAATATGAAGATTAACCCTTTTGTTTTGTTTTTTTTCTTCAGCCAAGCTGTAAATGAGCAATGTGCTATTTATTTCGTACAAACCATAAACCATTTTTGTTGTCATTGTCATATGTGCATTCTCACAATGTTAAAGTTGCTAATTGACCAAAGTTGACTGGTTTCATGAATAAACAATGTCTTTCTCCTGATAACATTAAATAAATGCCATTCAGTGATCATTCAGAGGTTGAAATCTCTTATGAGAAGCTGTGTATCCTCACCAAGATTTGTCGCTTCTAACAAAACTTTGTCATTTTAACATTTTGTATTTAGCGTCTGACCAAAAACCTGTCTGAAACTTGAACTAACGTAATGTAATATATGACACCTCTGTGAGAGAATGAGGACGCCGAGGCAGAAACACGTACATGAAGCGAGGGTGAGGTCGAAGAAAAGTTCAGGTGACATACCAATATAGCTGCATGACTAGAGTGTGACTCCGCCTATAACCTCAGGGCTTGTCGGGCGGCGGCTTGGAAGTACCATCTGGGTGCTCCTTCATCTTTTTGACAACTCTTCAATGTAGCCAGGCAAGCTTTTACCCACTGTCTATACGGTCATGTGACCAAAGGCATAAACACTGTTGCCGTGACTCATATTTCTAATATGATAATCGTAGGTTTTGCTAATCTAGATCAAACTGTCAAATGAGGGTGAGTTTAGAGCGTGAGTGCAGTGGGGTTTATGTATAGATATAGATATATCTCTGCTATCTAGTTTTCAATCTGACAGCCAGGTGTTGGACTTGTTGGCAAGGTTACAAGGCCATTTATCTTGACTTGTCACGTCGGTAGCCTAGTACCCCAGGAAGCAGCGTTCAGTGATGTCATCTCAGTGTCAGGCCACATTGAATGATCTCGATCCAAGGGACAGAAAGTTCCTCAGGTTTTTGCATCTTTTACCTCAATGCTTTAAATAGTTGCACGTCAGGAAGGAGAGCTATCTATGTCAGGCCCAGCAGGAAACACTGTGTGGGGTGGTAAGTGACGACAATGGGTAAGTCTGCATCAGGTTTCTAGTATAGATGTGGATCATAGTGTGAAAGATGTAAAAGACTGAGTAAACAGACGTGACAAAGGCCACCATTTACAGTAAACATGGATGGGGCTGTTCGGCAAACACTGTGTTTGCACGGGATAGACAGTACAATCGGTTTGAACCTCTCCCTTTACAGAACACGCCAGGTGAGCCTACAGAGAGGTGTTTAGGTGTGTACCAGGACAGACAACCTCGCTGCAGGCATTGTAGTGGAAATGTGACTGGAAAGCCTCAAAAACCATAAATTCTCCCGCATAACATTTTAGATCTACTTCAATTTCTCCAAAAATTACACTCCAATAATTCCTAATGTGATGCTTTCCTTAAAAAATATGAAGGTAACAATTTAAGGTAACACTTCATATACACTGTTGCCTATAAAGTTGGATAATTTTGTTTTATTATTATTATCATTTTATTATTAACCTTTGTTTAACCAAGAAAAAAGACTCATTGAGACTAAAAATCTTTTTTGCAAAGAGACAGCGGCAGCAGAAGTTACAGAAAATAGAAATTTCAGCCATACATCTGTTATGTTTACATACAGTATGTATGTACGTTTTCAGACACATTCTTCTTTTTTCAGTAAACACACACTTTATCAAGAATAACTCATCATAATCATTTCACAAGAAGAGATAAAAATATTTATTCCAACTTTATGGACAACAGTGTATTTGATATTTAGCTACTCATAGCAAATATATTCATAGCATTCTGTGTATTAACCTCATAAGAAATGCTTATAAGGGTAAAATACATGAATTTTAATGTTGATGTAAATGTATGGCTCAGTATGACCATTGCTTCCTCCTTAAAAGACTCATATTAAGGGCTTTATAATAACTAAATAAATAACCAATATTCTTCTAATATGTACATCCATACATACATAATCTGCATGATATTAATACTTAATTTTACTTCTTTGTGCTCATTCCTGCATTTTTCTTGTCTCTTCCCTACTCTCCAAGCCTTTAATTTCCCAAACAGTAGAGGCAATGAGTGCATATAACCTACAGTATGTCAATGCTTGTTCACTGGCACTAGCATGTGAATCAGCCAAAGACGACTCTTAGAGGTTGAGGTAAGTGTGGCCTCGATATGAAAACAGTCACGCTGAAACCCGACCTGTAGACACACACGCACACACAAACTCACGGAAAGTTAAGTGTTTGCCCTCGGTAAACTGTTCACACATTTACTCTTCTGCCATTCTGGCACCACATAGGAAATGAGTCTAGTGACAATATTTTCATTAGATAACCAAAATCCTGAAATTCTCACCCTGAGACACAATTGGAGGTTTGTGATTTGTGTTCTTTCTCAAGTGTTCGTCGCTCTACCCCGTCCCATGAAAAACATATGCAGCTTGATTTGTTATTTGGGGTAATTTAAGAAAGATTCTGACCGGCTGCCCCATAAAAGCCCAGCATGACCTTAAGACAGTAGCAACACGGCTGCGTATCCCACCATCACTTCATTAGGATAAATCAGTCAGTGAGTCACTCATTCAGACCAACCTCTGGAAACTACTATTCTTTTACTGTACATGACATGCCATTACTTTTATTTCTCAACACCGCCTTACCAACAGACCAATTTTACATTTTTTCTAACAAACCAAGCCCAATTAATTGTTGCTTTGCCGGGCCAAAGACACTCAGACATTTGTGGGTTTAATACGGTCTAGATTTCTTCTCTTGATTTCACAAGAGTTCACCAGAGTTCACAGTGAGTCCCATGTGGGAACAGGGGGAGTTTTTGGGTGTTTTCGTTGGGCATTTTCCATGGTGTGTGGTTAATTGTTAAAGGGGACTTTTAACCAGCGTCTGACACATATTCTTTGAGCCTTGAGGGCTGGTGCATAATCAAATGACAGACTATGCTGTGGTTTTGGCCAGAGAAGGGGGTCAAAGCCAAACATCCAAACATGTCCTCACAGCAGTGCGTTGCTTTATTGTGTCAGTCAGCAGCACAAAACACTGGTGCCACTGTATGGAGCATTGTTTGCATAGTTCAGGTTGAACATAGATGTAGCAGGGGTGGTTTACAAATACTTTAATCATTACATATTGGGAAACAAAAGGAAACAACGTTGCTGAAATACCACAAATGGTGCAATGCAGGAAAAAAAACAAACGAGGAAAATTAATTTGCCATATTTATAATCATATGATAAATGAAACCTATTAGGATGCTATCATTCAAAATCAATTACTCGTGTCATGTCTAAAACATGTAACCATTTGAACCTTTCCGTTGGCATTACTGGGACATATAAACACATTGCCGCAACTGTTGTTTTCACCTCCTACCTCTGTTCTGGTGCTGAGAAAAAGATGGTGAGGGATTCACCTCTCAGTGCCCAGAGGTGCAGATAGAGCCCCGGATAGCACTCAGTAATCCCCACCACTATTGGAGCCCATCTGTTTTGGTTTTCATTTTTCTGCATTATTAGTGCTTATTGGTACATGGTCTAGGAATGTAGCCAGGGTGTTTGAAGTCAAAGAGGAAGGTGATGCCAGGGGCATTAGTTGAAGGAATGATGACCTTAAGGTCTAACACAAGCCAGCACTGCTAACCTCCAGGAGCCTCTCCCTTGATGTTGGAATCCAAGACCTGCACTCGCTTCTGCCTTGAACGGCCCAAACTCTCACTGGTTCACAGATTCAGCATTTCATCTAGAAAGTGAGTGATGCCATAGCCAGTAGATTTGATGGTAATGAGAACTACCACATATATGTCTGCTTTTGTAAATGTTAAAAAATAATCCCATTAAAAATCTCTAATAAGAACAAACAATATTAATTCAGGCTCCAGCTTTTTAGATTTATCTGCTGTCTACTTTTACCATAATCCAAGGTTTGTCCTACCAAAGATGTGAGCAACAGTAAAAACAACAAGAACAAATTAAAAGTATCCAAGCTGATGTTTATGGGTTACTTCTTAGTTTGGAACTTTTAGCAGCCCAGTAATATTAGACCCTATAAGGCACTCAAAGGAATTATGGTTCAAACACACATTCTAATTGTCCACAAAGTGAATTTTGCTTTTATTATTGGTGTTGCAGCTCCAGGCGGTGCAGTACTGTAATAATGCAGATTGGAATCATCATTCTGTCCTTAACTGTAGCAGAGGAAGCCAACATACACATGTAATCTAACAATTTTACTTAAAAGGCATTTTAAGAGAATCGGGTAATGAGAGACCACTGACAACACACTTCAATCAATGGTGTTCATATGAAATGTGATTGGCAATTAACTGATGTGTCTTTCAGCACTGTAAGGAGCACACTTTATAGTTATGGGTTTATAATTATTACTTGACTGAAATTACCTTCTGGTAAAAAAAACAAGACTATAAATGGCAAAGCAAACTTTGCGTATCAGGGTGTTGCGCAATTGTTAAACTGCAGCTGAGAATTAAATCCGTCACCGGGGCTGATAAAGGCAGCAATCACATTAACTTCAAGAGTTGGAAGGGAGGAAGATTTGCAGTTGAAGTTACTCAGGCGATTTCCAAATTATGTCAATAAAGATGTTCCCAAAACATGTTTGCATATAAAAGAGAACCTTTAATCAATGCAGTAAATGTTTGAATTCGGTCATTTTTGCTCAGAACTTGAAGAGGAGGGAGGACTCCGCTGGTCCGCTTTGGTTATGGGCAGAGTATCCTCCTATAAACACCACCTCTGGACGTGGGTTACGGTGCAGGACAAGGTGAGCCCTCAGCTGTATATTTAAGCCCTGGATGTTTCGACAGAACTCACCTGTGAAGCTGATAAATCACTGGCAGTGTACACTCAGAGTTGAGTGCGGACAGTAAATCTGAAAGTCAACAGCCTCCGAGCGCTTAACCAAACTGTTAGGAATTCTGTATTTGGCATACTTCCTGTCATGTATGCCCTATTTATTATGTACCCTTAATGACTCCAATGAGAGGCATTTGGCTCGGCTTTCGAGAGACCATCACCAACATACAAGACATACATTTTCTCTGAAAATAAAGCTTGACCTTTGTCCCTCTTGTGGCAATATATAAAAGAGCTCTATTATGTTGTATGTGTTTAGTTTGTTTATATAAATTAAATCCAATTTTAAGTAATTTAAGGTCTTTATAAAACTGTAAATCACTGAAATACTAGTTATTGATGCTGTACTTAGAGGCACCTATTGCACTGAGATCATCTAATGACCACTGGGCCACATTTGACCTGCTGGACAACCTGTTCTAAGCTGATAATCAGTATTTTCAGAGGACAGAGGTCGGTGCTGCTTTGCCCTGATGTGACCTCTATAGTGTAGCAATTATCAGTCCATCATGACAATTATAATCCATAATGTTGCATATGAATATCATTTGTCAGCCATGTCTTTTCCGTCCCTCCTCAGACGCTCTTCTAATAGGGCTTTGATTTGCATTGCATTGATTACCCTCACGCTCCCCTCCAGTTAACAGCAGACAATCGTCCTTTGTGTGCCGCTTTGTGTTTTTGACAGTTTTATTATGAGGACTAAAACAGCTGAAATAAACTGCAGATGAACAGCCTCCATTGGCTAGCTTTTCAAAAGGTTAGTAAATTTCACCGTATGGATTTTTTGTGTCTCCCCCAAATGTCATGGCTTAATTATTAACTGTGGGGCCATTTTGGAGAGAGATTTGCACTTTTACAATATTGTTGTGCCTGGTGAGGTTAAGTGTTGAAAGTGCAGGGAAGGCCATTGTCCTTCCTTTGTGTTTAATGAAGATGGATTTAGAGATGAAATGTTGGGCGTAATAAAGACACAATGACCTTTAAGGCCTTACCACAGAAAACATGTTGACGATCCGTGGACCAGACAAATGATATGCTTTGAGAATTTTAGATTAAAACAGGTTTCTGTGTGAAAGTGTTTCAACTAAGTAAAACTGAAACACAGTTCATCAAATATGTACAGTATTTTGTTCTATATTGTTTCCATAAATAAAAGTAATAAACGTCTTCAGGATCTCGGAGCTCTAACTCAAGATTATAACCCGTCACAAACACCAAAGGTTGTGACCTCCCAGAGTGGCCGTTATGAGTAAATATTGATCACACCGCCGTCAGTCAGTTAAGTGGAGCCACCGGAGCAGAACACAGTCATGTACTGTGGTGTTTTTTGAAAGAAGTAATATCTGGCCTAATCCCAGCTTCAGCCCTGCCCTCGCCCCAGCCGGTGCACTTCTTTCTGCTGTGCATATCAGCATGTACGGCTCTGCTCCGGGCTCAGGTTTCCCAGAGCTCCTGCGTACAGCGTCTGAATAGGCTCCTGAATCTCAAAGTCCCCTCGCTCAGGCACTGACTGGCTGACTCCCAAGATGGTATGGCAGTATCTGAGTTCACAGGTTCCTCGCCCCCACCTTCATACATGTCATCAGACTCGCTGTGTTTGTCTCAATGAAAGCTCTCTGTTGACTTCCTCTGCTGACAAGTGAGACCTGACCAACTCCATGGCGTTGAGCGCTAACCACTGAGCAGAGCCTTGAAATAGAATAAGTAAAAGTCTGTTATGAAATGCTTAACGTTGCCAAATTCATCATATACTGCAGCTTTCTCAGTTTAAAAAGGAACTTTTTTGGGAGCTGGCAGTGATGTTTGACCAAACCCACAAAGATCTTCATATGATTTAATGAGTTTGTTCTAAGGTTTTTATTTAAGCATACATCATATAAAAGGGTTCTATTATTTTATAACTTACAATAAAAAAGAGCAGCTTGTGAGACGTGCAGCAGTGGTGTCAGTCTCTGGATTGACAGAATGGCCTGAATTTCTTCTTTGGGTGTTTTGGAACAGGAGGCTCTTGAGGAGGCAGCAAGCCCTGACAGAGAGCTGCCATAGCACACAGCAGAAGCCTACCCACAAACCCTTGCCTGTGGCTTGCCCTTTGAAGGTACATGTCTCTTCTTGATGTTTCTTCTCAACTTGCCTTGGGAACATTGGATTCCATCCTCATGGTCCAAAGTTTGTGTTCTGACTGTCTGGGCTGATGCAGAGGATATAAACTACTCCAGTGGCTTTCAAAGGAGGTACAAAGTCATTAATCAGACGGCGTTAACAGTCCCAAAATAAATGTGTCAGCCTGGCATCCCCGTGTACTGGTTTGACATCTAAAGGTGAAGCTCAGAGTGCAATGATGCAATGTCTTTTCAGTTCATACTACAAAACAGTGATGATGCAATGCAAAGCACTGAGCGAGCTTATTTACTCCTGTCATCACCTCCTCTCTTGTATGCTGCATGCATGAACAAATAGATTCACACCAGGCCTGACGGGGAACACGGCATATTTGTGTCACTCCAGCAATTGGAACAGAACAACATTAATAGACCATGCAGGTTGTAATACAATTAAAACATAAATATGCAAAGTACGCAGGGGTGCCGCTGCTGTGCTGTATCTACAGAGACAGGTGCCAGCCATCTTTAGTGTTTACAACAAAGATCCTCCAGCAAATGGCATCACAGTGATCAGACTGGATTAATGCAGGATGTCTGGGAGCTTGAATTTCAGCACGACTTCAGCTTCAAACTATCTGCAACAGTAAATGACCTCAGCAGGAGGAGCCCTGGTCTTCGATAGCGCAGTTATCTGAAACCGATACACAGAAACAACCAGTGTTTCCAGATCTGTGAGTGAAACATCTTGTAAATTATTAATGTGGAACAAAACTGTAATGAAAAGAAAGTTACAACTTTATTACACTGGAAAGAAAAATTAAACATACACAGAATATCCTCTTTCATTCTTCCTCCAAATGATCCAATGATCATTGTTTGTCCACTGTTATATTTCTTTGATATGAAAGGAGGTGTGAAAAACATGTCTGCATGTCTGAACAGAATGTTTTGTTTGCTCCGAGGCAACTGCAACAGAAAGTCAGCATGTTCCAGATAGCGAGAGCTGACAGAGTCCTGTCTGTTGACCTGATTCTGCCCTACTGACATATTCTGTCGTCTTGCAAAGTATTTACTTTCTCTTTCGCCGGCTTTACTCTTGCAGTGTTCCTCCGGTTGATTGAGTCGTTGGGTACAGTTGCCACTTGGCAATTTCTACAGTTGTAGAAAAAATGTCCGTCAAGAAGTGACTGTTCAATAATAAAACCTTTACAGCTTATATACCCAAGAACCTGTAGGCCATTACAGGGCCATTACCAGTGAAATCCTTGTCTGGACAAGTGGAGGGAAACTAATGTGTTGCTGTGACGAAAGGTTCTCATTGTGAAGGGCTGCAGCCAGAGCCAAACAGGGGAGATGGGATCAATTGCAAATTAAGCAAGTAGCTGTAGGTGTAGTGAGTACTGTAGCATATAGTACCCATCATTAAAAAACAGTGGTGTAGGTCCACCGGTTCCAACAAAGCCAAACACTGACATTAATCCTCTAGAAATGCTGCAGTGGCTCCCTCAAATTATGCTGACACTTGTATTTGTTCCCATTTGTATCAAAAGTCACAGACTGCAAAAACCATTTACAATGAGATAATTTTTATCTCACTGAGATAATTTACAATGACTCATAGATTTGTTTTACATGCTCGACATTTCAGTATCAGCTGCTTGATGAATGCGTCTGACATTAGAGATTTACGGAGTAATTCATACACTCATACCAAGTTTGGTGAAGAAAAAGTGAGGCTTATGTTGACAGCTGCTGACAGCAGAAGAAGAATTATAATTCACATCATTATAATTCATTAAAAGAAACAATGTTTGAGCATGACAGTGAATCTCGAACCTGATTTAGAAAAACTTAAGCTACTGTATAATTCTACCCATGCATGTTTCACAGATTGGGTTAATTTGTTTTTGAATCAACATGATGCATTCACAGTCAGTTTTTCATCATGAAAATTAGACATCTAGACAGCTTCATCACTGCCACTGTTTCTGACAACCTTAATTCTCGACTTCCACATCTGTCTTTATTTTTCTATGGGTTTGAACTGTCTATCACAATGTGGTTTCCAAATTTGCTGGGTGTTTCTCAACGTACCCACACAAATCCTTCCAACTCCGATAATAAATTTACTTTAACTTTTTCTTTGTGGTTAACCATGTGTACTTCAATTTTTCTTTGAGATATTTTCAATAAGCATTTAAAGTAAACACACTAATGTATTCCAGTTATTTTATTGTAGAAACCATAACTTGCACTGACAGTAGATCAGTAATAACCTTGTGAGCAACTAATGGAGGAATTACTTTTATAGCTTTAGAAAATATAGCCCAGTTCAACAAACTTTGAGTTACTAGAAAGGAAAAAGTAAAGCATTTTTGTACTCTAAATCCTAAATCCTAAATGACCATGACATTAAAGTGTGTCAGCATTCACTAGGGTGCAAAAAAAAAAAGAAAAAAGAAATGTTGGGGGAGGATCTTGTGTCTTGGATTAATTACGCAGAGGAACTCCCAGTTTGGGGAGCTTAGCATGTGCAGAGTAATGTTTTCTTCTGAGTCTTTTCCACAGGGATAGGTTTGCACTCATCTTTGATAGTTAACCCCATGTGACCCTTCCCTAGAGCCAGTCCCACTCCCACCTCACTGCTCCTGCTTCTCATTAGAGCCTGTCCACTAGTCCGCCTCGGTCTAAGTAGGCCGCCACCCAGGCCACTGACGCACTCGTCCCACCAAAAACAACTCTGTGACTGAGATTTTCATCCGCTTTTACCAGCAACAGACAATCTACTATTTAATCCAGATATGAAATAAATCTCAATTTCCAATCATGTATATTTCACTAAAATTATATCTATTTATCTTGATACTTGGAAGCATTTTGTTGCTAAATATTGGAGAGTTAACACATAAACATACATAAGTAGAAGTAGTTTATTTTATTGCATTAAATGTCCTTATACACACAAATACACATCCTCTTTATAAAATAATTCTAAAATTCTGTTACTCTGATGCAGGAGATGCATTCTCTAAAAGGTAACAAAGTAAAATGTGTACTAAGAAATGTGCAAATAAGATCATTTATCTTTTGCCTAAAAAGATCAATATTAGCTGATTGAACAACAGGAGATAAGTTGTTTTGATGAGCATTTTATACAGCAGAGGCGACGGCGTTGAAATTGCAGCTGAGTCATTACCCTGTATCATTGCTATCTCAGTGTATGATGAGACGTGAATTTGTCTGACCTCCCTGGGGCAGCACAAAGGGCTGAATTCAAAGCGGGGCACCCAGGGGCCAAGCTGGCGGCGGGCCCAGCTGAGGAGCACCAGCCAGCCACCACCTGCATACTGCTGCTGGCCCGGTCTCCCTGGATATGAACCACCCACCACCACCACCGCCACCGCCGCCGCCGCCCTTCCCTCCAACTACCACCCCCTCTAACCCCCCTCTCACCCTGTCCCCCCTCACCCCCTCCCCCTCAGCTCAGACAAACCTCATCTGCATCCCAGTCATATCCTACTCCCACTCCCAATATCTGCCCAGTCAATCTCATCTGTCCATCACACGGCCTGAATTCTATGTGACGGCAACACTATGGCCTCAGCTGTGAACACCCCTTTCATTCTGTCACCGCGCTGGTGGGAGCTGATTTTCAGATTTACTACTGACAATGACCACCGCTATCTTTTTTTTATCCCCTCTGACTACAAATTAAACAGTCGAGTTTTACCTCCTTGTGACAAATTCTTATCTAGATTTGTTTGACTTATAGTTACTGTTCTTGTTATACAATCGACTGCTGTTTTCAGACTAAAATATATGGCAATACCTTCATTTCCTGCTTCTTTTCTATTGTATTTTCTAAGTATTGAGGCGTGTTCACTGAATTTTCCTCCTCAAGGTGCTGTCATGTTTGTCAGTTTAGCAATTAACTAATAATTATCTTAATATAATTATATTGTTAAGCTAAAACTTGACTATGTGGCACTCAAATGTAATTTCACAATAAATGTATCTCATCAGATCCCAGAATCTGACTGAGATGTTTTAATCCAGGAACAAAAGGTGCAGTAGGATGCAAAACAACCACTGAAGAGTCAAGTTTCTATTCCCTCAGAGCGATTTACATCAAATGGTGGCTGCTATTTTGTGAAACTGTGAAGGTTAACACTACAACTGCTGGACTATTATGAGCATTGAAAAAAAAATCTCCAAGTCTGAGAAAGTAAGTGATCAATAAAGGTTTGATTATTTGCATTTAACCTTCCATGTGTTCAACCTACACAGAGCTCAAGTGTTGCTTTCTGGCTCATCACTCACCAATGTGTTTCTGTCTCAGTTCAATAGTGCCCCCTGGAAAGGAGCTTATGAACTGCAGTCGACATAGCTGGATCAGGATGTTGAAAGATGGCAGCCCACTGGACCGATCATTTAGTCCTTATATCTGCTGCCACTGAAATGGTAACATCTACACAGGGACACTTAAAAATGTGTGAATTTTTGTGACTCTGATGGCTTTACTCAATAAAGTCACACATAAAAACAGGAAAACAAATGAAACATTGAAGCCACTGTGGATATACTGTGAGGGTATTATTTTCTTCTAATGATATGAATACAAAACAAAGGCTCTCTATATCCACTCTGTTTTATTTCTTTGAGTTCCACATGGGATACATTTTCACCTTTATTATGATCACTGTTTGCAATTCATTTCCCGTCAAACTCACATGTCACAACCCAGGTGACCCCTGCCCTTGAGAAAAATAATATGAAAACACAGAGTGGGGAAGACAACGGAGGCAGACAGGGAGCACTGGGATGCCAGTTCCAGACAATAAGAGGCAGAAACGGAGGATGGTAGAAATTCTCCTCCCAGCTGCAGACCTTGTCGGATCCCTATCCTGAATTCCTGAGCTGTCTGGAGGAGCCCTCGGGGCTGGCAGAATGGCAGGGTGCATTATGGGAGTCTGTCCTGTTTCTGTAAGCCCAGGCAGGAGGTCTGGTGGCGGGGGGGGGGGCTGTTTGATAACGTTGCATTTTTGACCCCCTCATGTTCCCGCTGTCTCTGCAGCAGCGTCTGAGTCACACAGAGACATCGGCAGCCCTTTGGACCTGTCCCTTAGATTCATGCCAGGACTAATTCATGGGCTTGTTGTGGGCGACAGTGTCTGACACCCAGCATCAGCTTCCAAGGTGGACTAATGGGAGAGTTCACGGAAGGTTAAAGGGTTAGTGTGCTTTACTACTGCTCTAACCTTGATCACTAAAGTAATTATGAGGAGGGAGGGACTGAGAACATGCGAATGCCTGAGGCTATGTACAAGGCAGAGAAGAATAACACATGTATGTGTGTGTGAGAGTGTGCAGCTGTGTGTAAATACTACATATGAATGATTATTTAAGCATAGTGGGTGTGTGCTCTTTCGCAACTCTCAAACAACAATCAACTAAACACTTATTACATTCATTCAGATTATGCTGACAATGTGTGTTGCACAGTTATCCAACACCATGAATTTTATAGGTGTGTCACTGGAAGTTCAAATAAAAGAAAGACCCTGTGACATAAACCACTAATGGATGCAAATATTTGTATTTTTTTTTCTCTTGTCTTGGAAGCAGAAGAAATGGTTCTGATGTAAACCAAATCTTGTGGACTGCTGCTTCAGCAGAAATATCGAACAACTGTGAGCAATTATTTTGAACTCACCAAAACCTGTTCTTTTTTCTTCAACTGTCACTTTCCCACTTCTCAATAAATGCACTTTTGTAAAAAGAGAGCAGTGATGGAAGAAAATATTAAGATTCTTTACAGAATAGAGAGTTCTAATACTACACTGAAAATACTGCACTACACATAAAACTGTTACTGAAGTAAAAGTATATAGGTATATTCAGCAAAATGTAAAAACTGTTAGTTTTAAACTATTAGTTATGATCATTTGGACTGTATGACTGGTGTAATAATGTGTCTCTTGCATTTGACTATTTTATATATTGTTGGGTGGTACAATCTACTGAAATGCATTACATTTTGTAAGATAATTAAATGTCCATAGAATTAATGTCCTGTCAGAGCCACATATCTCTAAATAATCGAATTTTCATGACAAATATTAGCTATCTACGCACTTGAAAATTGAATGAAAAAAATGTAATCTGAAAAATAACTAAAGTTGTTAATAATGTAATGGAGTTAAAACTACCATATTTCCTATTTAGATGTGGTGAAGTAGAAATATGAAGTTGCATCAATTTAAAATTCTGAAAGTGCCATATATGCTAGTGTTTGGATAGAAGTACTTTCCTCTCCACCACTGAAAAAGAATGACAGGAGGGTTTGTTGCAAAGGCAAAATACATGTTAAGCATCATTCCTAGAGGTCTAACAGCCACATTCTTGGCCGTAGACGGTCTTCTTAATCAGTTTGAGGCTGTCACACTGCATGAAAGTTGACATTTCATATCATGTGTGTTCATCAGTACACTGCAGCTCTCCTCTGAGCGCAGACTGCGGCTCTGTGCAGAACCAGCTCGGCCCCTGAGGGGGCGGTTCTGGAGGCGATCCATTATCAGTAATGGGTCAGGGTCACACAATGGGGGCACTTTGTCAGATCTGCTGGGGATGCACTGCGGTAGGCAAAGGGGCTGCTTTGATCTCTGAGAGTATGTTCACCGGAGTGTGCCATGTCTGAAAACTGATCCGCCCTCTGACATTTCCCTCCCATAACCATCTCAGGATCTATATCTCTTCACTGGGAAACAAATCACGTAGAAAAAAGATGAATATTGCTCAGAATTGACTATGATTTTCAAGAGAAAATTATAGCCCTGTGCTACTAACAACTGATGCAGATAATATCTCTGTCTATGTTATTGTCTCTCTATTGTATCAGAGATAAATGGGCTGTTAACATTTTTGTGTGTGCATGTGTGCATGCAAGTGTGCATCTGTGTGTCTAAGATAGGAGCCTGGACAGCCCAGTGTTTGTAGTTTTTGTAGTCCTGAGCGCCCCTGGTGGGTGTGCTCACTTTAAAGGGCCCAGTGAACTGTGAGGACTTGAGACATGAGACTGTGCCGCCCAACTGGCCCCAAGACACGGGTTCACCCAGAGAATGTGAGCTGTGCAGGGGAACTGGGCCGAGACGGGCTCCCACAAACCTCCACTCCATCCCGACAGACAGCAATCCCATCTGAAAGACTTGGATCTCGCTTGTCAGAGGGAAACTCTACCTTACCATGGTTACTTGTTGAGTTCTGATTTACATCTAAATCTAAGATCTTTGTCACAGTTGCTGCCTTTTGTGCTAGTTTCGGGGCGTTTTAGGTGCCTGTTGAATCAGTCATGACATGGTAATATTTCATCCAGGTCTGTGCAAAACATTTTGGCAGCAAATATAAATTTTATGATACTGCAAACATGTAATTCAACTAGATAATGACTATAAATACAGCGGGTTTATTTGGTCCGAGCCATTTCAAAACTGTGCACAACCTCATTTATTTAATAGCTTTAAATGAAATTGATCTTATATTCTTCTTTTTTTTTGTCTATGTTTCAAAGTGATGATTTCTAAACCACTGACACCAGTCTAATGTATGTGTGATTTATTTTTAGCCATGCAGAGGTTTTAAGGAAGCCCTTATAGATTGCTCCCTCTCAGGAGAGAAAAACAGAGACTGCAGAAGTAAAGCGAACCCCAGCTGAGTGTCGATATCAGGTTATGATGTTTGCTGTTTTAACATGAGCCTCTTTTCTCTTTTCTCCTGTTGTTTCTTCTCCTCTTCAAGGGTAGACAGGCAGACAGAGCCTGGGGGTTGTATCTCCCCAGCTGGGATCTTAGGTTAAGCTCTGAAGAGAAAAATACCGCAGTTGTTGACTTTTTGGTGCATTTCCTCCGATGCAACTCCACTTCACGTTATCCACCCGGCCAATTCCCATCACTTTGCTTTGTTGCTGTAATTTGGACTGAGGTCACTTTAATTTAACCAGTTTTTTTTGTTTTTTTTTTTCCCAAGCAGGTTCATTCTGCGGTCAGGGGTTATGAAAACAATTCAATGCAGGGAGCTCAGCTATTGTGGATAATACACAGTTTGTATCGTTCACAAGTTGACATTCGTCTGTCGGAAAGAAAAGAAACTTATATTTGTTGTTAAAATTCTGACTTTGTGTATTGTTTTTATGTTGTGAAAAGAGCATTTTAATCCAACCTCTACAGGACAATGACGCACTGAGTAAAAAAACACCAACCCCAGCATCTTCCTTTACGTTCACAGAGCAGCTTTTAAGTTGTGCTCTGGGTGAGGTCTGACGGATGTCAATTAAAGGACACTTTAAATATTTAAGAAACAAAGTTTTCAAGTTGTCCCCTGGGTGCAGTTATGGTGGGGGGGGTAATGCAGACTCAGCTCTCCAAGGAGCAGCTGAATGCCAGGCAGGCAGCGTGGATAGTCGGGGAGGCATCACAGCTAGGGTTACAGTGTGAATTAAAGCTGACACTAAGAAGCGCTCCTCACAATGACCTGCAGAAAACAGCAGACAAAAGAGCCTATTTTAAAGCAGGACAAAGGGGAGGTTAGTGGAGATACCTGAGCCCAGCCCGGCCTAGTCAGCGTGTCTGTGGAAGGACGAATGGCTGGTGCCGAGGGACCACCACAGCTAGAAGAAACACACTCAAAGGCACATTCCTGTACAGCCATAACACCAAGAAAGATATACGACACACACACACATACATGCACACACAGGAATATCAGGCTGCAATTTGTAAGGCATCAATTTTGGTATTAATATCATTGTTGTCAGTGGTTTGACGAGAGTTACTGGATTTTTGCTCACACACACACACACGCACACACACACAATACACAATTTCATAAGAGTTTAAAACTGAGAGAGACTGTCAGCAGTCTGTTATGCTCCCTAGAGGACGTGGTCGTCTCAAAAGCATATTTAACCTATCAGATCTCTTCACAAATATAGTTTTCTGTATAGCCAAACTCAGTCAATCATTACTATAGACATTTTGTGATGAAATTTACATTACCAAAACAACCTCTGAGAAAGCTCCAGCGCTCTCATAGCAACCCTCCGCTCCCCTAACTCTGCCTTTGAATGCCTGTGAATTCCACAGGAGTTTGTGCTATCTCCCTTCATCTGCTGTCACCATAGTCCTCAGCATGCTTTCACCTCCATCCTAATCCCCCACTTCATCTGAAAGTCAGGATGACAGCTCTGGCTCTTGTCCTCTCTTTGTGTGTTTGTGTTCACGCGTTCAGTTTCAACAGCATCCACCTGCTCTGTGAGTGCACAGGCTGCAGGTACAACTAAGTACTGGTGCTTGATTAGAACAACTACAGGTTTGTAAAGATGAAACGCTATCAATATCCCTCTTCTTCCAAACAGTATTTTCTTTTGTAAATGAATATAATAATAGTAGCATTTGTTTTGTTTGCTTTTTTCCCAGACAATATCATTTGCCTCTGGCTGAGCGACAGCATCCTGGTTGAAGTAATTACTTTCTGCAGACATCTCCTGAGGTACAAAGTGTCCAGATGACAGCTATTCTTAAGCTGACACTCTGAGGGTCACAGCTCTGCTACCAAACCACACCGCCCAGAATACCATCTGAAACACTGTTTTTATATTCAACACCTTGCTTTCTCTATTAAAGTATCCCATATATTCGCCTGACAGTTTTTGGAACAAGAAGGTGGAGCTGCACTCAGGATGTTTACAATGTCTGCCAAATGCTAACGCTTAGCACTTAGGAAAGTTTGCTTACGCCTTGTGAAAATAACGAGACCATGACACAACTTGCCACAACCTAGACAGATAATTATACCAAATGTGCAGTCGAGTCACTAAAACACTATTCTTATTTAAATGTGGCATTAAATTGGATTTAAAGCAACAATGCAACCAACAACTGTATGCTTAAAAGATGCATAAATAAATGTTTTGTAATAGAGTGACAAAATGGATTGAATTGTGACACGCAATGAATCTGGAGTCAAAATTAGCACAAAAATTCAAATCTGTACATGGAGTGAATTGTTCATCTCTCAGTATAAAGCAATATGTTGTAAATACTACTACTACTACTACTAATAATAATAATAATAATAATAATAAAAAGAAAATTCTATCAAAATGTAAAGATGAAAAACATCTACCTAATTAATGACCAATTTACCAAATCCATTAAATTACCAACTACCAACATTATTAATTTCCTTGGAAAATTATACAGGTGTATTATAAGAAAAACAGAGGTGAGGAAAGTCATTGCAAATAGTAGTAATGCTTGTAATTCAGTTTTCTTTATAATTCACAGATAAACACACAATCGTGACTTAATTATGGAAGACCAGTTATATTTGCATGCGGTAAATGGTCTGTTATATTTCACATGCTTTTTTTTTTATATCTTAAAGCCAATAATTCAGTCAAGTTAGACAAAATATCAGTGTATATTTGAAATCTATTTAAAGGAGAAAATATCAAAAGTCAGTACTCAACATCTCAACATTGACACAACTGATAATGCTTTGTTTTAACAGTTAATATTATGGTGACTGATGCATGCCATATGAGATTTTAAATGTACAGATTCTTAATAAGTTCTAGCAACTTTGTATTAACGCGAGTTGTGATATTAAATACAAAGCATGCTACGACTGCGCAGTCAGACAGAGGAGGCCCAGCAGGAAACCAGCAGCTTATATGTCTCCGGTCTCTCCTGATTAACATGGATAACTTTGACCCACAGAACGGCTGAGGATTCCTGTCTAATTGAATTACTGTCAGTCTCCTAGCTTCCAAATATTGTCTTGAACTTATACCCCTCTCTGTTGCAAGAGACTATTTACGTTTTATATATA
>JAPQRQ010000028.1:18092056-18130929 GCA_037367365.1 Apogon talboti | reverse complement strand
CCCCCTTTTGTTTTTTTTGTTTTTTTTATACTTAACTACAATTAAGTCTTAGGCTGTGTTTCTGGGAATTGTGTAAATTTGTCAACAATGACAACGTGGCATAATTGATCGAGGATTATAAATGGTCATGTTACATAATGAGAAAGGATAAAAACTCAGTTTGGCTTTGAACAGTTGGTTTGTCCTCAATTTTAAATAACAAAAATACCTGCTCTGTTTTTAGCCAGAAGTGAAAAAAAAAACAAAAACATGCTTTGATTGTGTGCGTCCAAGGGGTTTAGAGTACTGTAACGTAGAACGGTGATCCAGTAGAACAATGCCAGTCCTGAGTGTTGGTCTCATTCTTATGTTAAGGCCAAAGTTACTTACTGCATTGCTCAGGAATGAGCTTCAAACTCCCCTCCAGGCCCTTCAAGACCCCAAGGCAGGACATATATGCAACCTTAGGCATGCAATCCATGTTGCCCCATAGGAAAACACAGATAAAGATCCTTCAGCAGTAGGTATCCCCAGTGAACAAACAGCTTTGCTCTCACTTGTTAGCATCTAGCAACTGTTCCCTTTTATAAAATGCTTTTGACTTGGACATTCAAGTCACACCAACATGAACATTCTATTAAATATGCATATCTCAAGTGTCCAAGCTGGATTCCAAAGTGGACAGTCTAAGATTTATGGCACCATTGACCCTCATTGCTTTGCTGCTTCCTCAAGAGAACCTGCCACAGGCTGTGTGCCAAATGCTTTAAAATTTAAAGAGGTGATGAAGAAACTATCCAGAGGAGACAAAAACACATCAGTTCTGCCACAATAAGACTTTTCTCTTGTTTCCCTCCAGCCTCTTCTTTCTGTGTGATCTGTTTTACCCTAAACGCTCATTGCCAGCCATTTCAGCTTGCTTTTATATTAAGATAACTGGAGTTTGAAACCTGTGCTTTCATTATGGAAAGTCTGGGAAAATCTGATAAACTCCTGTCCTTAAAATCCCAATAGAACCTCCTCCATATATTCTAGGTGATATTCTGGGTTAGGCTTCTGGTACATGCTTGATACAATGATGTGACCAACAGTCTGAGCATGCCAAGATTGCAACATATTGGAAACTTCATCATTGTAACTGCCAGTGTGAAGAGCGTTGCTGGTCTCTGTTCACAGATTCCAGGATGGAAGCTCGGAAATGTTGAAGGGAGAGGTTTTTTCTTCTTTGAGCTATTTACTGCAGGCAGAACACCTGCATTCTTCCAGGTTCTCCGGAGGATTCTGAATCTGACCTCTGTGTACGAGTAAAAGGGTATCCAACTTCTTCAAAATGTCAGAATGACACATAATTCCATTGTTTTGGACACGCTCTGCCCTCTGTGGCTCAGATAAAGAAACGCCTTTCGAAGAGCGGCGAAGCGGACATACCTTTCTAAGAGCAATGGAAGATACAAGAACTCCCATATTCTCACAGCAGCCCTCTGATTTGTCCACACTTACTGGTAAACTGATAAAGTACTGTGACAATACCTCTGGAGTGTCTCATAACTGCTTTGTATTGACCTTAAAGCATTTGCTGACCACAAAACAGAACCACAAACAGGGGGGCATTTCTCTTGTGGGTAGGAGATGATTTTCTCTGGCAGGCACACAGGATCACTGTCTGGTACTCTGAGCTGACCTTCCACAGCAGTACCGTTGCTCCGGGCTTGAAAATCTCCCCTGTGTAGGATGGATTGGGTTCCAGGACCCTCTCGTCTCCTGGGACTGACCCAAGCAGGGAGCAGGAGGCTTCCATGGGAGATCACAGGTGCTTATATACAAAATGGCAATTTTCTTCTTCCATAATTCCATGTTACTGCATTACCAGATCTTATCGTGAGGCCAGTATCTCATTCCTGAGGTTTTAGACGTTAATGAAAGATGCTTTGCCTGCAGCCACTGGGGGCTAAATCAACAAGCCTCGGATTCCTGTTGGCCTTTGTTGGGGAGTAGCAAAAGGCAGAGAACAGACTGAGCTGAGGTCGCAGACAAAGGAAAGAAGTGAAGATGGAAATGTTGTGCCAAAACAAGCTTGTATACAATCTACAGCAAATTCACTAGCAACACTACATATGCTATTTTTTATTTTATCTGTCCCAGGTCATGCATGATAAAAATCTGCTGTCATACTAAGGATTTTCTAAATATAAATATTCAATTGAACATACTAAAATGAACATTATAGTACAATAATACAAAATTGATGATGCATTTTAACTATTTAATTTTATGCCCTTGGTGTGCCCTGGAATTATACTAAAACAACTTCAGCAATATGTGCTGAGGATATGGAATTTCAGCCACTTAGGATCATTAAAAAGAGATCATATTGAATATCACTTCGAGAGGGGGAAAGAGAAAGCGAGAAAGAAATAAAGAAGAGATTTGTTTGTCAGTCAATTCCGACCCACTCAATCTCCTTAGCCTTGTGAAAGAAGGGGGAGAGAAAGGGTTCGGGGTCAGCTTTCTGTAAATCTTCTGATGAAATGTTGACAAAACAGCCAATTTTCTGTAATTTTGCTGCAGCCCTCTTTCAGCAGCTTACTCACTCAGAACCCCTTCATTTCAAACAGCAGCACACTGCGACCTCTGACATGTATCTCATCCCTGACTTCTTTGGCCTGGCAGAAAGACGTAACAGTTGTGCCTTTTAGGTCAGGTGGATGTCGTTTAAGAGCCCAGCTTCATAAAGGATGCCTTTGTCTCTCAAACAGGCTCTCTTGGGCCCCAGTAAAAGGATAAGAAATGTAGTTAATAGCTCAGGAGTGCCCTAATCATCAGCTGCCATTACTGCTCCAATATCAGCAGAGATGACAGACTTATCAATAACAAAGGCCCAGCTGAAGCCTCCACCGCTCTGTCATTTTGATCTTTGCTCCACTAATCAGAGCTTTCATTTGAGCTAAGCACCGGGCAGCACACCTCTCATTCTCTTCATGCTGTGCCAGATATCACTCATCTTTACAAGCCACTCTGTATTCCCTCAACCCCAGGCCACCATTTCCACAAATTGGCTTAATTTCTCAGGCAAATATATGACACATCTGAGAGCTCATTATCCTTGCAATGCAGGCGCTTATTATACTTACTGGTAAAAACTCTCTTAGCTTTTTAGGTTTTGTCTTCACTGGATTTGGTTGGAGCCCAGCTGATTTTGATATGAAATGAACATAGATCAAACTGACTATCATTCTGGCATATAAATATTTCATAGTGCGTGTGCTGTGTTTGCTTTAATACCAAACTGGCTCAGATTGTATAATTCCTCCTTATAACCACACTAGCGCATTGGGTTCTAGATGTGGTCATTTTCATGCTGTTGTGTATCTGTGCATGCTGTACCGTATTTGTCCAGCAGTCACCGCCAATGTGTTCTGGGCATAGCAATGTCATTGTAAGGCTATTGTATTCCAAAATTACTAATATCTCCCAAAATATTGGTCCTACCAACTTGCTGTTTTCACCAGTAGGATCCTTGACCCAAAATACATAAATACTCCAAAAGGCAAAGGCCAGCTCTGTCTGGTTTTTCAGTTATAAAGCGGATACACATAGACGCTCACACGCAAAGGCCACTTAGCTTTTAATATGTAGACAACAATATTTTGCACACTTCCCAAATCTAAAAAGGGTAACTGGTATTCAGGTAGGCTATATTACTTTTATTTCTCATATTTGTCTAGCATATATTGTCCAAATTGTTTGTTCTAATTGTGTTTTAATAGAGTGTTTTAATATGTATATTTAGGTATATATTTATTAAGAGTTATGTATGTATGTATTTTTTTTGTAATATTGATCATTTCTTCCCTGCTACTTTGTCTTAGGCATGCAATAACTGTAACCACATAATTTCCTCTGAGATTGATAAAGTATTCTGAATCCGACTCTGAAACTGTGTGATTCCAGCAACACAAAAAAAACTTCATGGCATATAGTTTCTCCTCATTGTCCAATACAAAGCAAGGAGTTAAGAGTGGGTCTGTCGTATGCATGATAACCTAGAGCCATGTATCACGAATGAGAACAACACTTATATTAATAAAATACGGTCAATCATCTGTATGGGATAGGCCTTTATCATTAGCCCCAGAGAGTTTCATACCCTCATGTACAAAAGCAAATTTTTAAGTATTATATATGTGCTTTTTAACAGTTATATACATAGTTTAATGTTAATATCTGGCTTGTTCATTCTTCCATAAAATGCTCCTCCATCAAGGAGAAACCTGAGAGGGCTAAAGAGGTGATCCTGCACCTGGACGAACTGGCCCTTTCATTTACAGTCATGGTGAGGATCAGGCACTGACTGACTCAGACACCTGCTATTGGGAAATATGTTCTCCATCAGTGGGCTATAGACTATTTCTGGACAGGAGTACTGGGAGGCCATTGTTCTGCCCGGCACTGACAGCCAAGGTATTCTGGGACTCCTGGCACACACAGAAGAGACAATGTGTTATTCATGTTAAGCTTTAAAATTAGGCTTCTTATTCAACATTACCAAACAAAGTACAAAGTCATACTGGCTGTGGCAGAATTGTTTCATTGGTTTTAATATTACAATGAAATGGTAAAAATATCCTATTCTGTATTAGATTATTACATATGATTGGATTTTAAATATAATAACTGAAGGAGTAAATATAGATAATAAATTATTAAACAATATATGAGTAATAATTTTGTTTGACTTAGTAATATATTATCTAAACACTCCCAAATAATCCCTGCTCCTACAAAGAATAAATACCTATCTTTGATATTATATATATGGGCTCAGGCTTAGCATAAAACAGTGGAGCTCCTTATTCCCTCAGTTTGATACATGATATGTGCTCTTTAAACAAATCATCTGGTCTCTGCTTCTATACAGTCTTATACAGGGGCAGGGGGTTTGAGGATTTTGCAATGTCATCTGGGATTAAAAAGGAGCAGCATATCAGAGCCCTGAGGCTACACCACCTGGAGCCCCTATATGATCCCTGGCGCTGCACCACTCAAAACCAGCCCCATTAGCTTACCGCCGAATAATTCCTGGTCAAGCAAATGACACTGAGCCAACAAAGCCCCATTTCAGGAAAGATTACAACTTCAACAGGAAACCCTTTGATTATGGGTTTGTTTGAAATGTTATCAATACCATGATCATTCCTACGGATCAACAAAACCATCTCTAATCACCATACCTTGGCTGCACCTTCAGCTGTGCATCAATCTCCTAAAAAAAAAAAAAGAAGCAAATCACAGTGGAGAATAGAGGAGTGACTTGTTTAACAAGAAGCACGTGCAATGACAAAGCGATTCTTTTCCCTATGTTGATCACCCACCTGCACACAGATTAGGTCAGATATTCACCTGAGCTGCCAACCTGTCACTCACACTCAATAAAAAAAGAAACACACACAGCATGCATTCATTCCCTTCCACTACAAGTACTACAGATAAGTGTGCCTAACAGTAGACAGCAGACAAGAGTTTACTTGTTCTTTTTTTACAAAAAGACAGACAGGCATCTTAAAATATATCAAAACTTTTATGTGATCTAAAGCACAGCGGTATACGAAGGCAGTTTTTATCATGACGGCTATTCCTGGTAGGTTAGAATAATATACAAAACTAAATAAAATAAGTATGACTGACACAGAGGTGAATAAACAAGCCTCTACAGTTTACATGAAATAGCACATGAACAGAGGAAAAAAAACATCTTTTCTTCACTGGGCAAAGGCCAGAGCTAAATTTAAGCTTTGTTTTTATAGCTCAAAGATATACGCCTATCCATTTTTTCATTAGATTAATGGAAGATTTGTGTAAATAATTGGAAATATGTCTGATTGGCTTGAGGATTTATTTCTGTAGTTCATAAAAAGAGAATATATATGTCTATTTCAGTCATCATTTCCTTCTTTCTACAGTTCAATTCTAATTAATAACATTTTGAGACCAAAAGATCACATATATGTTATGTTTTTTCAATATTTGCATTCACTTCATAAAACATGTCATGTTTTTGTTCTCTATGATCTGATTGGTTGAACAACACATTGTCTTATATTTCTGCTCAGCCTCAACCTTTGGGGGGAAAAAAAATCCCAATGTGTGGGTGGAACTGGATTCAGAGTCAATGTATTTATTGTCAATTTGGTCTCTGGCGCCCCCCAGTGGCGAATTTGCAGAACTGAATGAGTAATTCACAAAAACATAAGATTATGCAACTCATCTCAAAACTTTTATTAACAAGTGGAAGTGGGTGATTTGGACTGAAATGTGGCCACATGTGGATGTGCACAGTGACAGAAATGACGATTTAAGTGTTTGTGCGTGGGGTGCAGTATTTGTGCAGGATGCGCAGGGTGGAGGTGGAGGGCATGTACGCACTTAGTCAGATTTTAATGAGTTTAAGAAGATGATATTATAATAAAGATAGGAAACACTGCATTGCAGAAACAAAAACAAAAAATTCCCCTAATGTAGTAGTTTTAAGACTACTTCCCGCTGCCAGTATTGTAAAGCAGATTAGACTGACCAGTGTTTCTTACCATGGCGTGTGCTGAATATTCTTTAAACTGGATGACTGGAGGACTTTACATTTTTTCGCCTGCATACGTCCTCCATTACGCTGTGTATAAAGTACATGATGTCTTACTAGCCTACATAACAGTGACATGAGCATGGGAGGGGCTGCTGCAAAACACCCTGATAGAATGAATGCAAAGAGCCAAAAGAACACTTCCTGTTGATGCAAAAATTGCAGCAGCAACTGTCTGACACATCTGGACTGGAGAGGGGGGGAGGCCTGGCTGTAGTGTTAGCGAACTACTGAGGGGAATGGACAACGTTTAACGCTAATCTGCAAGACGGTGAGTTTTTAGTGGAGTTTAACATTGTCACGTACGGCTGGCCATTATGAGCTGGAAATGTCGGTGCGTCTTTGCGTTTACTGTAAGTCTCGGAGAAACGATTACCTGCCACGGTATGCTTTCAAGTAATTGCTAGCTAGCGGTAGTTAGCTAGTTAGCACTCTCTGAGCTAGCGCAGCTAAGCTAGCGCTAAGTGTAGAAGCTAGCTAACAGGGCAGCATTTTCATATGACAGCAGACAGAGTGTCGACGCTCTAACTTGGTCCCTTTGCCATAAAACGATTTCACGCCTGTGTTTGAAAACCTTTCTGAAAGATAAACTAACATACTAACTGTAAAAGAAGTAGAATGTCAAAGTTAGCTACGCGTTTTTTTCTGTTTTTGAAATGCTTGTTCGGGCTTAGGCTAGCTATTTAGTTAGCTTATACTTATGTATGCCCTTTAAATGGAGTATTTAGCTCCTGTCAGCTGATGCAAGATCTTTAATTTGCGTCAATTCCCCGAGCTAACATCACAAATCATAGCGGTGACGACCAACAATAAGCAGGGTTTTTGATGTTGAGCCAAGCTAGCGCTAACGTTAGCTGCCCAGTGCTCAATAGTGTAGACCCCCGCCCTCCGCGATCTTTAGCTAACAAACTACACAGAACGGTTTGCAGTGAAGTTTGAGACTCCTCATATATTCTCCGTTGTGTATCGATATTTTATTGATGCATAATGGATACAACGATGCGTATTGTTGTCTCCTCCCTTTAGCCTTGAGACGATGCAAGATTAAGCTAACACTGGTAAACGCAACTCTGAAAAGTTTACGTACCAGCAAAATGTAAAACAAACACTTGCAGACTTAAACCTTATTATATTTCCAGTGTTTGTGTATGCATTGTGTAGCAAGGGCCCCCACGTGTGTGCACCTTTTCCTAACCAATTTGTAACTACAATGTCCTCATGTATACCAAAGTTATGGTATAGGAAGTGTTAATGTATTTGGGATCTGTGTTATTGTAAGTGATCTTATGGCAGGAAAAGGACAAAGTGCAGCTACATGACAGGTTATTCAGTACACCTGGGTCTACTTAGGTCACCAAGAGCTGTGTTTACGACCATTTCTGTGACATCCCTTTACATTTGATGTGTCCTGTTGTACTGCATAACTGACAATATGTATCATCCTGCAACTTTTTGCGTTTGGAGCCTTGCAAAATGGTTTTTCCAAAGAATTTCAGATCAGAATGGAGCCAGGCTAGTTAAGACTATTGCATGAGAGGGCATTATGGTTTTCCACCCATTCAACCTCTTTTTTTTATAGCCTGAGTGCTGTTTGGGATATGCAGTAAAACTATATATATGTATATATTTTCTTTTTTTTTTTTTGGAACCACCAGTGTAAATTATGTAATATAATGCATAGGTTCTGTTTGAGAAGTACAATACAGGAAATGGTAAGTAATGCCTTGTGAACAAAGGAGTGTGGCAAAACCTGTCATGTTGTAATCTGAAGTCTGAATCAGATGGGGTGTTGGTCCTATCTATATGGTGAATGTGAACATAGGACATACTTTGTGAGCAGTGTCAGAGGCTAAACAAAAGGAAGTAATTCTCTTACCAGGGCTGTATTGTGATTTTACTTTCACTTATATTTCTCAATCTTGTTAAATTTTCCTTTACACTTTTGTTGTGTTTTTCACATCTAGTTTTGTGGCACACTATTTAAATAAGGACAAAAAATAAATTCAATATTAATCACACTGTCCTTGATGTAGATTATCGATCATAACTTTAGTTGTCAGACTGCATGACAGGTTTTGCTTTTGAGTCCAAATGTATAGTACAGTGTAATTCTGAGCAATGTTTAACTCATAATAGGTGTCCAGACTTCAGTGGAAATTGACAGTCTGCATGAATTCTGTTACACCTTAACCAGAATCTGTTAAGAGTATGTTGTACAGTGTATCTCTGCCAACTGTATTTGCACCAGAGGAAACACTGCAGGGTACACCTTAGGAGGAAAGAGAATACAGCAGATAATAAGTGCAGATCCTTGAAAGCACTTCTCAAACTACTAATAAGATTTTTGATGATTTGTCAGGGTTGATAGAGTCAACACAGGAGAGTTACTGCAGGAGGCAGAGCTGTGTGTACTGCTATTGTGGATCAACTGGGATTTGGCAGGCTTCTTTTTAGTAGTTAAGCAACATCTGAGTATGTCAGTTTTTGCCTGAGAGGAAGGCATGTCTTTGTAAAGGTAGGAGGATATTTAGCTGATGTTATGGATTAACTATAATTATAAAATCCTTTTCATTGGCTTTCAGCCTGTGGTGTGAACTACAGTTAGACAATAGAATGTTTTATAAACTGTTAGTGTAAGTAAATACTGGCTCTGATATGGACAATAGTTGATATTAGGCTTCTTTTTTTTTACTTGACTGATTTTATATTTATATTAACTGATTTAATATTTTTTTTTTTCTGTATTTATAATTCTGGGCACTTTACAGAGCAGAAAAAACTAAATTTTCTTACACTGTACAGTTGTGTTTTTGCAATGATATTAAAGCTTATTCCAATTCCTATTCTTATTCATCAGGACTCTAAAAATGATAATAAAAAAAAAGAAATAAACAAACATTATTCTCATTTGTGTTTTTGTACAGATAGGTGGATCCTCTGTTTTAGATTTTTGGTTAATTCCAGTGAGTTTGATAGATGGTGATTTACATTTATTTCTTTCTATTTTGTATTTAGGCATGTATACTTAAGATTTACTCATTCACTTTAACAGATATCCTGTTTCTGGTCAAATATTATTTTCCAAGGGTCAGATTTATCTTTCCTATCTTAAGAATAGGAAGGGGATTTGGGGTTTATTCAATGTATTAGGTAAAGCCTCATATACACCCCACTGAGCTCAGTAATTTACATGTTATTCTCACACCACCGATCGTTCATACCTTTGTTGGAATGAACAATCTTGTCTATTTTTATCAGTCTGTTTTAAGTTGCTCTCACAACCATTGCTTGTTAAGCACTTCTGTTCTGGGTCCGACCTGCCCCACAAGCTGTTTTTCAAAGTAGGTAAAATGCTGCTGATGACAAAGAAAGCATACAATACTCGCTTGCTGACTCTTAATTTTTTTTCAGATGTGTCTTGTGCTTAGCCTATTTATTAAGTAGCCTCGTAAAATAATAGACTCAGAGATTTTAGGTGACATGTTCTACATGACTTACGCTGAGCGCTTGACCATGCTAATAACTACAATGTACTTAGGATTCTTTATTCTTAGCTACATGGGTAGAACTGCAGTTATCGATTATGTTCTTCAGTTTGATCAAACGATTATTTGACAAAATACTCATAGAAAGAATAGTAAAAATGTGAAATTAATAAATGTCTGGAAATGACAACTTGTCCTTTATTCTAGAACCAGCGGAAACCACAAATCAAAGTAAAAGGATATATAAAAATATCTAAAACAACAGTATAAAAGTATATATAAAAATCTGTAGATATATAAAAGTAACAACAGTAACATAAAAGTATATATAAAACAACAAACAAGTCAAATGACAATATCTGCACTGCAGTCTTCAACAAATTTATATACAACTTACTAATTTACTAACAACTTACAATGTAAAATATAACTTGTATACATCTTTTTGCCGATCATGGCGTCATATGCGTCACAATAAGTATCTGTGTAGCGCAACAGCGGAATCAATATTTAGCAGCAACAAACTTAAGGAAATGCAGCTTCAATTCAGCAAAATTGTAATTGAATGATTTTTTTGAATCAATTTGAGTCAATAAATCCATTAATCGTTTCAGCTCTATACATGGGATAATGTTGTCAAATAGGCTTGTCATCAGGCAGTGGACTTGAGGAACTGTTGCAATTTTTGAGCTCAGTTTAATCATTTTAGGTTTATCTATGTGAGGCGACTGCATGACCAATGCCTATGTGTGCATCTCCGCAACTGAGCATGCTGTCTTTGGCTGCCCTTCAACTTGGCGCCGTTCAGTATATATGCTGTTGGCAGCCTTCATCTGATATGTTTTAGTGTATGAACATGCACTGTTTGGGGGCTGGAAATGGGGAAGTTGGAATAACGTATAGCTTCTTCACAGTTTTGCTGCATTTATTCCTCTCCTGTGCCAAGTTGAGAACATATGGTTTGTTGGACAGGTGTCTTGGCAACTGTAGAAAGTGTTGACGTTCCCAAAGTGCTGACAGGTGACAGTGCAATGCGCAAAAGATCATGCTGAATTGCCAGCAAGGGGCAGGGAGGAAGGCAAAGAGATGCAGATGGAGTCGAGAGAGAGAGGATGAATGAGCTGGAGAATTTTACATTCAAGGTTTGAAATAAACCTTGAATATATGAGTATTCACCTGTAAATATTTTATCAACCATCTCCCATCATGTATCAGTATATTTGTGAAATAGTTTTCTCCAGCTGGATTCATACCATACTAGGATTATTTACCATTTAATTTTGCTGCTAATGTTTGAGTCAAAGCTCGAGCGTCGATGCTATGGTGAAAATATCTGAATGCAGAAAAAGGGAGTTGTCAGAGAAGCCAGTAAGAATGACAGAAGATCAGAAGAATTTTTCGGACGAAGTGACTTCGGTGCTACAACTGAGCACTTAAGTGTTCAACAAAATTAAAGAAGCCTTAAATACACCTGGCGTGGGGCTCACTTTCCAAGAAGAACCAGATTTTCTTCTTCCTCTGCCAAATGCGTTACATACACACCTTTTTGGCTCCCCTCACATGACTGTTATGCTTCAGAGACAGTTTATGTAGAACACCTGTACATTGTGTTCAGTGGTTTCATCTCATTTTTTCTTCCCTCAGATGATCATGAATAAGAAACATATAAAACATTTTGTACAGACTCGTTGTCCTCGTACCTGCCCCTGTTCTTTATTTATCATTACAAATAACAACCAGTACATTTTCAGTTTATGTTATTCGAGCCTCTGTATGTAAAGGTAACACTACTAATGAGCTCTAATGTAGCCATAACAGCCACCTTGTCTTAACGCCACTGTATATAAACAACTTATATTTTTTTAATCCTATTTTGTGTTGTAACACAACTAGAGATACAAGAGTTATGCTTAAATGGTCAAATTTAGTAATAAATATTGTCATTATGGACTCCTTATACAAGCCACTATAGACTATCATTACAAAAGCAAACCACTGTGAAGCTGGGATTTACATTATTTATATGTACTCTAGGCTAATATGTAATTATTGTATTGATTATAAGTGAATTATTGAATTGGATCACATGTACCATCCAACTTCAAGACATTCTAGAGTTTATTTTGCATTACCATTATGATCAAAGTGCTCTTGCACTTCATTTGTTGCAATACTTTTGTTTATTTACAGCAGTGCAGTGTATATACCATCTAAATGGATGTAGTGGTTTTAATCTGCACTGTATGAATTTTTCATATACTGCTGTACTGTAACATGGCTGAAACAACAGCTGTGGCACTAAAGGCAGCAAATTCTATTATATTTTTGACCACTAGAAATCCTACAGTGTTTTGAGAGTTGACTCCTATAAGCCACTCTGCAGATTAATTTATAACTTTTATAGCACTGAGATTACCCACAGTATACATGTTTACAACATTACAAATGCAGTAACAACCAACAGTAATAATCATATGTAAGTAAAGTCTTCATGGACTACACTGCAAATGACAAACATTTTTATTTTGAAAAGGGACCGGTGTTAAAGTTGTTGGCATAATTACTGAATGTATTTTCTGAATAAAAGTTATTTATGTTCTGCAACAATTTCAAGCCTATCTTATTTTTCAAATCCTTTTATTTTACATGACGAGAAAACGTTTTCACATTGCATATAATCATTAGAGTAAAATCAGCCACAAACCTCTATAATGTCCAGTTGTGCAACATAGAAACAGCAGAATACTGTAATACATGTTAAGGGTGTTCTTACTTTTTATTCTGTATAGTAAATATAGCAAAGCCTAGCATATTGTTATGTCACATACTACTACTAGTGTTCTGCTCTCTATATAATTCAGATGATACTGCAATCTTCTTGAAAAACCTAATCTATTGTTGTCTTCTTTCTTTTTTCTCGTCAGGCTGTCGACAAACTGGAGAAACATATTGAAGACATGGACGACGGCAGCTACATCGAGTTTGATGTGCCGGAGTTCAGCAACACTGTTCTGACCCAGCTCAATGAGCTGCGGCTACAGGGGAAGTTGTGTGACATCATTGTTCACATTCAGGGCCAGCCATTTCGAGCCCACAAGGCGGTGCTGGCAGCTAGCTCACCCTACTTTCGTGACCACTCAGCTCTCAGCACCATGAGCGGCCTTTCCATCTCGGTCATCAAGAGCCCCGAGGTGTTCGAGCAGCTTCTTGCGTTCTGCTACACAGGTCACATGTCCCTGCAGCTCAAAGATATTATAAGTTTCCTCACCGCCGCCAGCTTCCTGCAGATGCAAGCCATAATTGATAAGTGTACCCAAATTCTGGAGAGCATCCACTCCAAGATCAGCATCCCAGTCGGTGTCTGCAGCCCAGAGAAGGAAGACTTACAGAACAGCCGCAATGGGGTCAATGATAGCAACCTCTTTGTAAATCCTACCCAGATCTCCCCCCCTTACTACTCCCGGCAGGGTCAGGCAGGACACGAAGCACGTTTGGAGCTGGCTGGAAAAGTCCTGAGCCGTGTGCGACAGCAGCAGGAGGAGGGCCAGTCGGACCGAGGCAGTAGCGACAGTATCTCAGAGCATGAAGCTCCCATAGAGGGAGAAACTGAGCAAGTGGAACTGATCGGGAAAGATGGTCAAGTAACAGATGTGCATGTGAAGATAGAGAAGACCGACAGGCCGACTTACTCAGACAGTTCCTCAGCTGGTGATGATGGCTACCACACAGAAATGGTAGATGGAGAACAGGTATTAGCTGTTAGTGTGGGCTCTTACGGTCCTGTCATTCAATCTGCTGCCTATTCTTACTCAGGGCTGTCCTCCCCGTGCTTTGTAAACCTTAGCAGCTCCAGCCCCTCCCGCTCCATGCTCAGCGGGTTCAGAGGTGGACGAGCTAGGGCAAAGCGTCCTCTGGCCATCCCAGCCGGGGTGTTAAGTCATATCAAACAAGGGTCAGATGACGGTGAATCAGTCGTGGGACCCACAGGCCTGGAGAATGATGTACGCGAGCGCAGCCTGCGAAGCCAGTGGTATCCTTACAATGAGAGACTCATTTGTATCTACTGTGGAAAGACCTTCAATCAGAAAGGTAGCCTGGACCGCCACATGCGCCTGCACATGGGAATCACCCCGTTTGTTTGTAAATTCTGCGGCAAGAAGTACACAAGGAAAGACCAGCTGGAGTACCACATCCGTGGCCACACAGACAACAAGCCCTTTCACTGTCAGATCTGTGGCAAATGCTTCCCGTTTCAGGGCACCCTTAACCAGCACCTGAGGAAGAAGCACATGGGAGCATCAGAGAGCAGCAATCACGTGGACTCTCCAGAGAGGACGGAGGGAAGCTCGGGGCAAAAGGACCAAGAGGATACATCTGAGGGGATGGCCTTTGAGGCACAATATGCAGAAGAGGCACCGGCCGATGATATAGAGGAGAGTTCAAAATGCAGTCCAGAGGAGTCTCAAGCATCTAGATGTGATTTTTAAGTCCTGCTTCAGGTTAAGGAAGCTTTAAGAAATGTTTATTTCAACTCAACTTAAAGGACTTTTTTCTTTTTGAATCAGCTCCCTGTATAATGGACATATCTTGTGTCGAGGGTTTTTGTCAATTTTGTGAAAGTTAGTTGTTGAATGCAGAGAGCAAATGGGTGCTTTATAGAATTTTGATTCTTTCAAGCAAAGGGAGTAACAACTTACTATTTTTGAGGAGGTCCCAATAATCAAGGCCCCCTTATTGATTTATCTTTTTATCTTTCCATGTTTTTTAAAACATATTTACAGAGTTATATAGGCATGTTGCAATAATTGATAATGTGAAAGCTCTGGTAAGATGCTTGTCATATCACCTTTTTACCTGACCTGTTTTTGCACATGTGGCCATAGGGGGTCACTAACTCACAAGGAATGATTTTTCTGCCAGTGCAAAGCTTCGTGTGACATATCCGCTCAATACCTCATGATGCAACTACATATTCATAATAGACAGTATTTAAACTTAAAATCACCAGGTTCTACCTCATAGCCAAGAACCTACCAGGCACCCGTGTTCACCGTTAAAAATCCGTTTTAGGTTGTATGTACCGTATCTTATTGCCAAACCCTGTAAAGAATATTCTCTCTCAACACAAAGCCTTGATACTTAGGGGAAATATTCCTTGCTGATTGTATGGATGATGGGACAAAGTCCTAGTCAAATGTTTCATGGTCAGCCAGGTTAAAATGATGATTAAGAAGGTGCTATGCTAGGAGTGCATTAAATTTGCTAGCTTATACGTGTGTTTGTTTTTTGGAAAATGCAGAGAGTAGAGTAAGAGAATGGCCCTGTATACTTTCAAGGTAGGATTTTTGCTGTCTTACAATATTTGTCTACGAAACACTTAAGGATTTTAACTCTCATCACTATTGCGGCTGTCTCTCAGTTGGCCAAGGCGTGGTTTTCAAGTGCTGTCATCCATGTAATGGGTGAATTACGTCCATACAGTGAAGTCATTTGTATTCCTCTATACTCTAACGGCAGATTTATACCGAACTATTGTATGTGTAACTTGTTTTGTCCTGAGGTAGGCTTCTGGGTTAATACTCGGTGTCTAACAGTCACTAGAGTATACATCGTCAACTCAGCACAGTAAGAACAGGTCTGGATCTGTTCACATAAATCAATAGTACACTAGTCTGAATAATATGCAAATAGAACGAACAAAGGAATCTCAGCCATTTGACATGTTTTTCTTCCATTATTTGAAACATAAAGACATTGGTTGTTTCCTTTTATTGTCCTACCTTTTTGGATGGGACAATTGATCTGTGGTCTTTGTCCTCTGCATGGTTTGGGGTCAAACTTGCAGACTTCAAACATATTTTCCTCACTTGTCAATCCAGCGTTATGGTGTTGGCATGGCATGGTGGCTTAGTTAGATAAGTAGTAACAAGTAAATGTTTTCAGAAGACGCTGGTGATCCAAAGTATTGATGCACTTTGCAGAGTTAGTGTTGGGATAGGCCTTATCCCGATGGTTAAATTTGATAATATCCGTCTTAAATCTGATGCCGCAGTGTCAGAGTAGTACTTGCTTCACAACAAGTATCCTTCTGGCTGAATACAGTACAATTTAAGACTCTGCAATCACATAAATACTGTTGGCTAAGTCTTGCATATGACATCACTGTATTTTATCGATACTATTTGAAGGATGGGTGATATAATAGGGGTGCTTCTAGCATATAGTGACTTGATTTTATTTTCATTATGATTTTTAAGAGTCTCCATTCACCTGAACACATACAAGGGCACTTACGGGGCCTCACTGATTCACATTTTGCTATTTTAAAGCTTAGCTGGGTGGTTCCTTTTGTGCTATCCTGCATTGGTTTTTACTATCCAGCTGTTTAATGCCTTTTTGTAGGAGAGCCTCCTGTACGTTTTTACTTTTGGCCCACCTGGTCAATGCTAAACTTGTGTCAAAGAATTGAGTTTAATTATTTTACAATTTTCATATAATTTTCTACTTTTTACGCGGTTTGTGGGAGAGTTTTATGTTTTTGTTGCTTATGTCTTATGTTACATCAAGAGTGCAGTTCGTTTTACACTGAATGTGCAGCCAACATTTTTCCTAATTTAAAGGCCTGATAGCAAACCAAATTTTAGAAATTTTTTGCAAGAATCAGTATAGCTAGCTTTTCGTTATCTTTTTGTGTACAAATTTTTTCTCCAAACCAGCTTTGGTTACCGTCACCCAGACTCTGTCAACCTATACAGTACTTTTTAGATGAATGTGTTTACTAAGTCAAGATTATTTCTGCCAGTTGCTGATGTGACGTGCTCATTTGACAGCGGATCTGACCTCACGAAAATCACTTGCTGAATCAGTAGAATCTGCCTAGGATGATTTGTGTCCTCCATTTAGGGAAAAGGAAGTAATGCATACCTAGGAATTTTGTCAGTAATGTTTAGCAAGCAAAAGCATTCAGACTGCTTAAAAAAATGTGCCAAGAATTCACACCAAAGACGAATAGGTGATTTATAAAAGTAACTTTTTGACTGTATTTGCGTAACTGAATGCTTATTAAGATCAGTGGGTTGTTTAATGTAGGTGTAGTTCACTGCTATTTGAAAGGAATGTACGTTCCCCCGCTTAAAACAATCACTTCTTTAAAAATTGAAATAATTAGCAAAAGGCGTTAAGCAGCTAAGTCATAAGTAACATCATTTAGTAAGCCATAAAAAGCTGACATTATAAAAGTGTGCAATACTTATTGTAATTGTTAAAAGCCAATGTAAACAAAAGACAAAATACTTAACAAAAAGTGGCATCTTACACTTAGTGCCTTGCCACAAGCTTTACACTTTAGATCCTGGCACTTAGGTTTCTGTGCCTCTTTCCTTTTTAAATTGATTGAATATAGATTATAAGAAAATATGGCCACATAATCTCTTGTAAAGTGGTAGTAAGAATGAATACTAAGTTGGTCATGTCATTTTGGTCCCTCTTGTAATTGTTAAATTCTTTTTTCTTCTCTTACTTTGTGTCTTTTTTTCTTTTTTTTTTTTAAATTTTAGCAATGGGACAGACACCTGATTTTATAGTAACATGATTTTGTAGCAATCAATTACAATCAAATAATGCAGACCTGTTCCCTGAATGATTCCGCCTCATGTTCAGAGACCACTGTATCCTCCGTCGCTAACCACTGAGGACAATCTTAGCAGTGTATTGTAGTTTTACTAATTTCAACGGGGGAAGGAGGCGCATGAGAAATACTTCCTCTCACTTCTCAGAGCATCTGGCCAGGGAACAGCTGCTCGGGTCTTTAGCAGATAATAAACAGAATATTTGTGCAGAATCAAGCTTACCCTCTTAAACTGTAGCTAAATTGCACGTTGCTAAACCACAAAATTGTACAAAGTTGCCAACGGATAATTTTTGACTTGACTTCTCTTGTATTTGTCATCGACTGTGCACTTACAGCTTTTTGTTATCACATACATACAGTTCCATCCAGGAAGTCTAGTGTAAATCTCTAGTTACCCTTAAGGGACTCAGCTATAATGGCCTCAATCACTTTAGTAGGGACATTTTCCCCTAAATGGTGCTTTTTAGACTAGTCAGGGTTTGTTTTGTTTTTGGTTTTTTTCCCTAATCAAACGAGTAAACAAGTCCATGTATTCATCTTAGGTGAACGGAGGGGAAAATTGTTTATGCTTTTCTTGAACTATAGTTACTTATAAGATAGTAAACACATACAGAACCAACTGAACTTGACACACACTCGAATAAAGTCATTGTCAACTCTTGGTTCCACATTTCTGAGAGGAGCAGGAGATGCATTATGGGCCACAAGTAATCAAAAGGAAGTGTTTACAAGGAAGGCTGTCAGACTACTTTTTGAAATAGCAGCTCGTCCTATTCCTTTTATAATAAACTCATTTCAGGTAGTTTACGAACACTGATACAGGCTTAGAAAAAATCTTAAGTCTTCCATAGCTTTTCTGTCAGTTTCTGTCCACTGTGTATTATTAAAGAAAAAAGCAATAACCTTTTTAAAAGTGTCGTATTGGGATCATCAAGCCTATTGAAATATTGGCCTGTCGTATATATATCAAACAAAACGAATGTCAGGGAGCTGTTGAATTGAAGTAGGATCAGGACAATTTGATATTGATTGATTTGATTGATATTTTTTAATATATTTTCTGGGACTTTGGACAGGTTGACTTCCTCGTGAGATAAAAAAAAAAAAAGTGTAACTGAAAAACTGGTGTTGCTTGGCGGCGTTCAAAATGCTAATGGTAGTCTGTGAAATGCAACACAAGAACTGAGCGTGTGGTTCAGTCGTAAACTCAGTGGAACTGTTCAGAGTTGCACCTCCAGCTGTGTCAAAAAAAAAAAAAAAAAAAAAAGAAAGGGAATCTGGGCTGTATAGCCACTGTTTAGGAGCGGGCGATCTGTTGTCATGGTGATGTTCAGTGATCTCTTTTGGCCTCTCAGGCACCGAGGCTGTAGCTGCAGTTGTTGGAGATCAGAGGGGAAGCATCCAGGCCTCCGGGACTTGTTCCTTTTCCTCTTCCAACTCTTCGCTATACTGTCTCTTGCTCAAATGTATTTGGTGAAAGGGCAAAAAAACAACTTAGAACTCAGGGTATATAGTGTTAAAAGTGGTCTCATTGGACATACTTCCTATGTCCATAGTATAATCGTGCACTTCTCTTCAGGTGGGTCAGCAGGTCCTCAGTCAGTGGTTCCCAAACATTCTGCCTCAAGGTCTCAATGAGCCCATATTTTCCACAGAGCTGAAGCTTAAGGACCACTAGAGACCATGAATTGAACCATGATAACAGATTTGCCCGACTCCTGTTTGTCCACTCTACACACAACCTCACAACCCAACTGTGAACCTCAGAACTCTACTGTTTTGTACAACTATGAAGTAAATGAAGCTAGCTAGAGCTGATGTTGTATCTATTGCCATTTATGAATTTATTTTATAGCATGAAATAAAATATATTTATTCAAATTATATATTTTACTCATAATCATTCTGTGCTGCTTCATTTTGGTTCTTAAGCTTGTAAATTGCTTTTTTATTATATAAAAAATGTCAATAGAATAATGCGTTTGTTTGTAAAATAAAGACGCTGATTTGGCTCTGATTTGTCGTTTGTGTCTCCAGAGTTTATTTATTTAATAGTCTGTATTTACATGTGGATAACAGCCCAAATCAACTAAGCTAGTCTCGTTACACTTTAAATACACATCATACAACGATAAGGCCTTGCAGTAATTTTCGTGACTAAATATATGAGGTGCATATTAAAATGTTCTGAAACCTACATGCAATTCACAAAGGAAAACGGTCTTGGATATAAATAATGTGTATAAATTAGTCTAATAATGGATGACAGTAGAGTAATGTATGATGCATGTCCTGTCTGACCCTCCAGAGGGAGCTAAAGAATAACAAATAGAACACAAGGTCTGCTCATTGTCATTCTGTCTGGCTTTAGAACATAATGGGATAGAATAAGCATAATAGAATAAGCACAGAGCAAGCATAAGAAGAGAATAGAATAAGCTTATTGTCACTGCAAAATACCATTGTACAGTACAACGAAATTTGGTTTTATGTTCTGTAAGATGCTCAAGTAAAAGACATACATCAATTATAAAACAGTTAAGAATAAAAAAAATATAAGTATAAAACAGTCAAATTAAAAAAAAACAATTTAAGTAAAAAAACAGTCAAGTGAAAGAGTCCAGTGTCAAAATGTACAGAATATACAGGTGATGGTAACAACTATAATGTTAAGGCTTTTTAAGTAGGTTCTTATATCTAATGCCAGTAGCACATACAGTAAACTATGTGCCAGGTTTATGTTTTCTCTGCTAAAACAGCCAGTACCAGTAATCACCAGTGTAAAATGCTTTGAGTAATTAACACTAATTTAGTAAATGTAAGTCAATTAACCTAAACTATTTGATCGATCAAAACATAAAACTAAAGATCTTTTCTACCTGCAATATGAAAACATCTCTTGAGAATTGAAAAATATTTGTTCTTGCTTCAGTGTTTTTACTACAAGCTGTGTTTGTGGAAAATATGCCATTCACGAAAATCACAGTAGCCAGGCTGTAGAATATGAAATAAAAAAGCACTTTAGTCTCAGAGGGCTGAGCAATAAAATGAATTTATCACCTAACAGGCTTCTCTTCCTGCTGGATCTCCAGTCAAATTCTCTGCTTAATCCACGGTACTGTTATTGCTCCTGTCCCTACTGTGTTAAAAAATGCATCCAAAGGGAGACATATATATAAAGTAGGCAGCTGTGCAGCAGCCTCCAGTAGTGTTACCACTGTATGCGTGGCTTTTAGAAAGTAACACCATAAGGGAGTAAAATGAATAATGAACCACCAAACAGGTCTTCTGCATGTTTGTCTGACATTTTCTTAACTTACAGCTACTGTGTGTTGTAATTTATCCTGATTTCAATAAATAATGTCAGTCATAAAAGTCTATTCATTGATAGTTCTATATCTTAAGATTCAGGTCAAATTAATTAGTGATATGGTTATTGGCAAAATGTTTTATAATGCATTACATGATGCATCACTTGCTATTGAAAACTCTAATAAACTACATGAATTCTTTAAATGACAACATTATAAGACTGCAGAGATATCTGAGCCCAAAATAATAGGTTAAATTGCACAGTACAGTGGAACATGAGAATAAAAAGAACCACAAAACACAAGGCCAAGAAACCCGAGGCAGTCATGTTTCCACATGGGTTCTTTAAATGCATTCTACAGCTATGATGTATTCTGTCCCTTAACACAAAATCTACTACCACAGTAACAATAAATAATGGTAGGTGTAGGTAAAGTGATCCACACAGTTGTTTATTGGGGCCTTCTGGATGTTTTTTATCATCCACGTGTTGGTAGTTTTGTTACGAGTACATGACTAGGGGTTCTTAAAATCCCATCACATTGAACTTTGCCATTGGCTTGTTTGTCTATTTCAGTGTATCAACGATCCAAGTCTTGTAGCAAATAACTCTGACTTGCTTTTGGATAATGTGACTCATTTAATTGAAAAGGGATGTAGTGAAATAGTTTTAATTTTTTGCTTTAGAGTAACACTCAAACCTCATCATGATTTTTAGAGCTGCCATTTTATGTGTTGATTGTATAAGAATTTTAAAGTAGATGAATTTATCATTACTACTTTTATTTACTGTATTACTACTGTCTGGATGAGGATTGTCTAAGGTCAAACTTGACCCTAATCACAATATGGCCGATTTGTTTGAGGAAATGTTGTATTAAAGACAGCTGGGAAAAGTGTAATTTAAGAGAGGAAAGAAGTAGAGGATTTTCACACATGCAACAGAAATCATCATTTCTGTTCATTATGGATTGTTTTTTGAAGAAAATTCAAAGGAATGTCTCTTATTTGCGTATATCCGTGCTTTTAGTACAGCTCTCAATGTGGCATTTTACAGAAATTATTCCAACAACCCCCTTTTCCTGACATTAAATGCATCATAATCACCATGGCTGCAGGGCACAGGTGTGTTCCACCTGGGAAAGTGATCAAGGCCCTGACAGAATGGAAAACCACCGAAAGAAGCAAAGCTAACTGTTTAACCATTGAAACAAGCAGGTACGTTTTTGTTTTTAAATCTGTTTTGCATCTTATTTGCTGATATATTTATTTTGATATGATTGTTTTCGTGCTAGTAAACTAGTTATTGCACTCCAGGCAAATACTTCGCATTTTGCAGAGGAACACTGGTTGATGGTAAAGTAATAATGGACACAGTTTTTTGTTGTTGTTTGTTTATTGTTGTTTTTTTCTGAAAAACTTTGACTTTATTGATTTGTTGTCAGTTTAGCCTCCGGCTAATGTAGCTACTACACGACATACAGCTTTTTATCTGAAACCTGCTTTTGAAAAGTGCCACAGGGCTCAGGAATCTTCTTTTTTCTGTTTTTTTTTTGGGTTTTTTTTTTGCATACTATGCAAAATTGAGGATAAACAAACTAGTTCTAAGATACACCATCAAGCTATCCATTCAATAGTACAGTTTTACCAATAATAATGGACTGAGGAGAGTAAGTATTTTAGCTTTAGACTAGACTTCTGAACAAATTGTTCTGTACATCTAACCTTTCTTAACTGATTTATCACCATTTATTATATTATCCTCTGCACTTTTCAGTAAAAAAACAGGTATTAAACCTCAGAGTAAATCCACTGGTTATAATATCATTACAGAAAAAGAACTGAAAAAAATTGGCTTTTTCACCAAAATTCATCATTAACTGAAGACAAAAACAATCACCTAACTACTGCCATTTGTCAAACTACATGGGTTTTATTTGGTGAATAAATGTTGTAGAAGATAATGGTGTTTCTACGTTCATTACAGTGTCTGAATGTCCAAACGGGTCACATCTGATGCCACTGAAAAAGTAAGAAAATGCATTTTATCTGGATTATTTGATATAATTGACAGAATAAGTGGTTCAAACGTTATTAAATATTTTAGATAAGTGGAGGTGTTTGGTTGCAGGCAGCTGTTTAGGTCTTTGAGAGTTAATAGTGTTAAATTGTAGGGTGATTTTCTGTGTTTTCATGAGTAAATTGGGCATCACCCTTTAATATACTTAAGTGAAATGAACTTGCCTCGGTATGGCGAAGGTTCACTTGTGCTCGGTCAGTTTGCCTTTGTTGAATTGGCATGGTGTACAAACCAAAGCTCCAATGAAAGAGGAACATCTGTGCGATTCTGAGAAACCACTCCTTTTCCCAATATAAGCCTTTTCATGTTGTTCATATTTTCCTTTATTAAACTGAGTCAATCTGTTGTCCTGGAGTTGATCCAGCTCCAGTAATTTTGACTCACAGGCAAGTATTGGTTCAGAGGCCCATGGTTTACTGCTGCTTGAGTAGATGGAGACCTATTTTGTGCAGGATGCAAAATAATAATAAGCAGGAGTCATTAGCAGTTTCGATTTGCTTTTTAGTGATTTTTCAGGTTAACTGCTGTATTATTTTTGTCCTATATCATGTGCCATTTACTGTTATTGCTTGCTAATTAGCCTTTCCATGTTGATCTTGTGGTTAAGGGTTATTTTGGCTTTTGTAAAGCGAGGTTGCATGATGTACCAATCCATAATCAGTCTATTACTTAGAGTAAATCAGTATGTGTCAAATTTTGAGAAGCACACAGGAGTATTGAAATTAAAGCTAACTGATGTAATGCTATAGAAAGTGGTAAACCATTTAGATAATCTGGAAATGGAATGTGATTCTGACATGGGAAGGGAATCCTAAAATAGCACCACTGCCTCGATTAGCTTGTTTGTAATTAAAATATGATTGACTGAGCCAATACAACAGACTGTGTGAGTAGTTACCTGACAGAGGAACTGGGGCCTCACACATTGGTTTCTGAAGCGCTGTTTTGAAAGCAGTAGTTTGTGATTTGACAGTTTCCTTGTTTTGGTGCTGAAAGTGACTACATTTGAACAAAAAGAGTGGAGCTACCATCTGTGAGGGGGTCATGGGTGAGCCAATGCTAAACAGTAGCTGACTGACTTGATAAAATGATAAACTACTCCAAGATTTGTCTAACAGTCTTCTTGTTTTATCCCACATTTGTGCTATGAATAACAATCTTACATACACAAATACACTATTGGAATAATTTTGTTAACGGGCATTTTGTATAAAACATCTTAAATGGCAAAACACCAGCACAATTATGATGTATCCCGGAGAGCATTGCACATTGGTTTTGCAGCATTGACGTTGCTAGGCTTGTGTGAATCTGTGTAAAATGAAAGTATAGTGTCTGTGATGCATCAAATTGTTCGCTATTAGCCTGCTTTAACTTGCAGAATATGTGTAAAATGTTGTTTTTCTGCTGCTGAAGAAATAATGACAGAAGTAATGATGACCTGACACAGTGTACAATTACCATAAGCAGAAGAAGCCAAACGTTTTCTGGTCTGGGTTCTAAACTCTCATGTGTCTATTTAGCGGCGGTGCTTTACAGTTGGAGTCTAAAACCTTCATTAGTTCATTATAAAACTCCACTGAGTTAAATTAGGACAGTCAATGTAATTAATGGGAACCCTGCAGCAGTCACGCATGTATATACAAGACTTGTTTACTCTGTTGTTTACTTCATTGTTGGCCCCAAAATTGCAAAAATGCAGAGTTTTGAGTCAGATAACACCAACAAAAAGCCATCAAACATACGGCCTAATCTTATGGAAACTCAAGGCAATTTATTATAGTTTGGATGTAGAATAATTGTGAGTAATTGAGGGAAAAAAAACTGTTACATGATATTTTATCCAAATGGCCTAGTTGTATTTTCAGCACATTATTTTTTAGAGCAAAAATTCTGTCATACAAATTCTTGAAACAATGAAAACAACAGACCAAATAAGCAGCAGTATTGAATGTAATCTTATTTGCTGATACTTGGTAGGGATGTTCATGCATAAACCTATACCTAACCTATAAAATCATCCAAGTCACACAGTAACACAAGAGTCTGAGGATGGTGTAAATGAAAAAAATCTTTAGTTGCCTATTTGGAAGGCCAGACTGTACACCTTGGTTATATTCCTGTATGTTCCTCTTTACTGTGAACACATTTACACACAGATGCACCTCCTAAAAACCCAATCTAGTCCTTGAAACAATTTCTCCAAACTGAAATATTTTATTGTATTATTTGAAAATTGCAGTGCAGTTTCTCTGTGGTCATCCTTCCTGGCTGTAGTGCAAAATGACTTTCATTTAACTGCCTGAACTTATTATTCTAATGGATATGTTAAATAATGCCAGAAAAAAAAGTGTGTATTGTTCAACATCCAGATTTGTTGAGAAACAACTGTGACTGTAATTGAAAAATAAAGCTGTGAGATGAGAATGGAGTGAATTTGGCTTTTTAAGGTCACAGAGTGCACATAAGGGAAAATGTAACTTGACATCCAGTTCCCAAGGTCATTACATTACAGTGACTGTAAGGCATTTTATTTTGTAAACAGCCAAGATGCCTTCTTTAAAAAAAGACTGAGTGAAGCAGTGAAACAGTGCAGCACCTGGATAGACAGAGTAATACCTTTTACAAAATAAAAATTCCAGTGTGCTAAGGAAAATTCCTCCTGTGCGTCCCAAAGAGATTTCCTGTAAGTTCCCTGCAGAGGAGTCACAGACGTTTTGGAAGAACATGAAACGGTGGTCATGGCATGTGGCTGTAAAGCTATAAGCAAAGCTGCACATCCCCACAGTTGGAAATCAACTCAAATGCTGAGCTTTTGGAAAACGGAAAAACCTGAGTTCAATAGTTCCACTATGTAAGAAGTAAACAATGAAGTGACTATTCTCCTAAAGAGAAGCTTTTCCGCATTATTATGTGTTTCTATTTTTACACATCTCTTAATAACTCCCATATGCATCACAATCATTTTACAACAGCACTGGAAAGTGGTCTGATAAAATGCCTTGGAAAAAGATACCAGTTACCTTTTAATATAATGCAGCATTTTATCAGATATGAAGGTTTAGTCTTCCATAGTATACTTGACAATGGTGGTTTTGCTCAAATAACTGTGGTGTCACCTCAGTGGAACACTCCATTACATATATATGACAGAAAAAGTGAAGCGATCCAGACACTGAAAGTGATAGTACAGCTATATTACCCCAAGATTTTTATCACGACTGTCGAACAACCACTGGAAAACTGGGAAAGGATATAGTGGAAAATTGCCTCCCCAGTGGAGTCCTTTTTATGGCTCTGCATGCAAAAGATAAATACACATATTTAACATGTAAAGATCACAAACAGTGAGATTTTTGGTTCACGGATGTGATAAGATTTAAGTAAATACTTTTATGAATAAGATAAATTAGTCCGCTGGAGTCGCTTTGTATTGAGATGTTATTAAATTGTTTTAGAGTTTTTATTTGTCCAAATAAATCATGTAACAATAACCTATATTTTATAGTTAAGTGCCATTACTCATTGTAGGTGTCCACAGTAACGGCATGAAAACTCTGTGATATCATTTTTTTTTTTTTTTTTCAGTGGTTTCTAATTGACTCTTAACCTTGGGTGACAAGGATTTGATGGAGCACAGGAAAGTTAAAACGGTTTTATTCTAAGCCCAAGGACATGGACTTTTACAGATGTGAAACAATACGGACCAGTTTGAAGGTTCAGGTTTGACGGCTCAGGAAATGCGGTTCCCTTTGTGCTGAGTGTGCACGTTGTCAGCTCATGGTTTTCCATGTTGGTTGGGGAGTGGGGGCTGCACAGGCCACCCTTACTGAAGGTTTTCCATGGTGGTGAGTCCACAGACGTACACGGCATCCAAAGAGTCTGTGTCTCTGTTTATGGAGACGATGAAACCTTGTCCTCTGTTTTACCACGGTCAGGTTAATTGACAAACCAGACATGAACTAGTTTTAATACATAATTGTTATTTTAAAATTACATTTCTGGAAAGATTGAAGGTTTTGGCATAAAGTGCATTTCACTGTCCCATCCATCTTCAGTAAAAAATCCAGCTGACAAGACTGACGGCGTCCGTGATGAATGTCTTCCTTTGTCCTGTCCAAAGCCTCTTTGTCTCAGGAAAGAAGGCTTTTTAGCTTGTGAATTATGGGCCAGTCGTGGCAGCCAGTGTTTGTCAGTTTAATGTAGGACAAGTGTTTTGACTGCTATCGCATAAGCATCCATCTTTACTTTGGCAGTGAAAAATGCTAACATGGTGAGTTTGGTTTTATTCAGAGCAAGGGATTCAAAATGACACTTTTTGTTTTACTATGTTGGTAATTGCTCTCCTTAGACAATTTCAGATTGTCTTTTTAAAGTTATCAGTCACAGGAGTTCATACTAAATTGATTTCAAATGTTCTTTAATATGTCTAAAGCTTATTCAATTGAAGGCTGGTCAGAGAATATGACATTAATGGAGACTGGTTCAGTGCTGCGTAAAGTCATTTTCCTGTGTTTTCCAGCTGTCTTTGGAAATCTCACTGACACATAGTCAAGTAAAGGTGGTTTCTGCTGTCAGAGGAAGGGGCTGCTGCATGCATTAGTTTTACAAGCCTGTCACGTTTCATTTGTCATCACGTAGTGTGCAGACTCCATACCCCAAACACTCTGTATGATAGTGTTTGTGACAACTTGTTGTTTTTCTTTTCCCCGGTTTCAGACTGTTAAATTTCGTTGAATCATGTGTTGGCTTGAATCTGCTGTAGCTGCACTGACGTGGAGGCATGTGCTGAAGGTGTGAGTGTACTTGAATACAATACACTACATCTGTGGAACTAATATTTATGTTACGTAGGGAAGTAGGAAGAAAACTCCACACAATGAATCAGAATTGTATTCATGAGTCCTGTTTATTTTATAAAACATTTTATTTCTACTAAAAGTATGACAAGCACAAGCAAAATAGTACTAATTACTTGGTAAATAATTGCAAGTAAATGTATAAAAATGTTTCTTTAGGTGAAACTGTTGATTGTTACAGTATATTGTCCACAGCAAGAGACACATGAGAAAGACACAAGCTGTACATATTTTATTGCAACTTAATAGTGACAGTAACGTGTTTTTAATACATTATATTACAAATGTCTTATGTACAAACGCAATGAGTTGGATCTATTGACATCAACAAACCACTAAATTTATACAGTAAATACAGTGCTTGATTCATACAAGCAAATCGGTAGTTCAAGCAATTGGTGATTTCCAAAGTACTGAGACATGACTTTGAGGAAAGTATTGTGGCAGTGAGTATATTTCTGTTCCTAAATGTATAAAATATTGTATAAACAAACTGTTAATAAACATAAACATGATTCATTGGCAGAAAACTGGGTTGTGTAGAACAAGAAGATGGTGCTATCCCTGTAAATATATTCGACTGTAACTGGCCTGTGTATCAACCCGCATCAAAAATCTCCACAAATTTACCCATAAATTACACTGAAGAGTTTCTTTAGGGTGAAATTAAAAAATAGTCACTGGATAGGTTTCCTGTGTCATAACCATTTGCTTTTTATTGTGAGATACAGTTTTTACGTACATACTAAATACATGGTAGGGTTCCTTTCTCAAAGCAAACTCACTTGTTATCTGCTCTTATTGTGTCAGATCAAGTTATTTTCTTTCTTGCATAGATTAAATGAAGGCACTGTCATTATCCATTTTTGAAACACAGACGGTGTGACACAACTCCTGAGTGATTACATCTTCACTGAGTCAAAAGGGAAAGTAAGAGTCAACTGAAACAACAGTGCACAGATGACTGAATTTCTCAGGAGGCCTTATGTTTTCATATTGCACATTTAACACCATCTTCCTCTTGTCATGCCACTCAATTGAACAATGAAATTAAAAAAAACAAAACATGGATTTAAGGAGAAAAGGTTTCAGTTTGGTGAGGGATGCTGTGGGTCTTTTTTTTTTTTTTTTTTTTTTAATGGAAGGGGTTTGGATTGGGACGGATCATCATGACTACTTTCTTCAGTGAATAGGCTCCACCTCTGAATTCAGCCCAGTAAACTCCATCCTGGTAGCGGCTGCGGTAGTGTCCTCCTCTATACCAAACTCCGTTCAGATTAGAATGGGCACAGGAGTTGTACCACCAGCCTCCTTTCTGATAGTGGGCACAGTTTCCTAAAATAAATAAATACAACAATAAGGCTTTATGCATGAAAATAATTGGATTATTAGTGTGAATATTAATAACATTTTTCAGCTGATCTTTACCTGTATATGCATCGTGATCTCTGTCCAGTGTTGTGAACTGTTTGCCGTTGTGCCAGGTGAGGGAGTCACCTGCATTGCCATGGTAACGGCCTACCCGTAGTTTGTAGAAGTCGGCCTCAGGCTCCAGTCTGAAGCTGGCGTACTCCGCAAACACCTTCCTGCCAGACCAGTCCTCCAATGTGACGAGAAGTTTGTAGTTGCCCTGGTTCGTCAGCCAGTGGATGTTCTCCAAACCCAGCCAGTATTCTCCATCGATATTGCCAAAGCCTTGCTGTAAAGCGCAGCGATAACAGACACCGTCAGTTCAACCAGAATATTGTTTCTGAATGGCTTTGAACAGTGAGTTTGGATGATTTAGGATCACTGGTCATGAGATAATTATGACCTTAACTCTTCTACGGTGATTGTCGTCAAGGAAAGTTATAATAAATTGACCGCTGAGTAAGATTTATAGCTAGCAGTAGATGTCCAGATTTCCACTATTATTTTGTTGAAAACGGCAACATGCAGTGCATATAATATGAACTTGAATATGCAGCTTCACTTCTTTATTCTGGCTCTGACTGTGAAGTTTGGTTGTTGTATCTGCTCGCCTGCACATGGTTTGAATTATGAAAACCCCTTCTGATGAATATAAGCATGCAATTTCAGATCTCATGTGGTTTAAAGGTTTTGAAAAAGCCTATGACATATCCATTTTGTTGCCCTCAGCTGAAATGTAATCAGGACTTTTGCAAACTATTGGCTGGCAAACAAATGTTTACAATTGTTTCCCTGTGTGAGGGGTTTCCCAATGAAAAAAAAAAAAAAAATCAAAAAGATTTCCCTTTCCACTCCCGATTTCTCTACATCACTGTCTTAGCTAACTTAAAATCTGTTTATTTAAAATGTCCGCTTCAGGGTAATATATATATGTGATGTAGTTATTTTTCATGAACATCTGCAATACTGACATAATCGCCTTCTGTGACATTTCACATCAAATAGTTTCACACTTGTATTAATGAGTCTTAAAGCTGTGGCTGTGACTGACACAGGCAATACTTCAGACATTTTGCACAATTACTTATTCATCACTTGCACACATCTGGTTAGTGTCGACACAACATGCATAAGCCACTTGCTTCCTTCCAAACTATGAGTTCCTTGATTCAGTGTGAAGTTGTCACACCTTGTATGTCTCCCAGTTCCTGAAAAAGTTGACAGAGCCATCCACTCTCCTCTGGATCACAGTCCAGCCGCCTGGGTCGTGTCTCTGGTCACACCACACCTGCATGAGCCGGTTCGCATTCTCCGGCTTCACCAGATACATGCCGCTGGTAGTATGGCCATCCTCCAGAGCCTGCAAACAGTCTTTAAATGGACCTAAAGAGGACGATGACAACAGGACATTTGAAGGATGTAAAATTAAATCTGTTAATGGAGTAAAATATGTAGCGGCACGACTAGTTTTTCTACAGAGCCATAGGGAATCTCATTTTTCAGCAGAGGCTTTCATTTTAACAGAAGAATTGACTTTGGCTGCTCCTCTCGCAAGGGAAATGGCTCCTTTCGGTGCAGCCAAAAGCAACACTGGCATGAGGGCAAAGGGAATCCTGACTACTGAATGATGAAACAGTAGCAAAAACCTTCAATCATCTCTGATGCTTCTCAGGGCAGGAATATTATTTTACGAACTCGGTTCTTATTTTAAAGATTTAATTCAATAGAGGCAGTTAGGCTTTGCATCATATTCAAAGAGGATTTGTGGGACTAAATCAAATGAATAATAGTTTTTATATCCTTGTCGGATGTATTTTCTTTAGTATAAGTTGTGAAGTTACGTGTTGGTTTCTGTGTAATGTAAAAAGACCCTGGAAATGCTGTTGTGTGTATTTTTCATTTTAACATAGTACTGAATGAAAGATTTAATTTTACTTCTATTTGTAGGAACTTTTTGTCCTTTGCCATTTCAATTGCTCCCTAAAATTCCATTTTCATGACTTGGAAAAACACAAAAACTGGCTTCTCAGCTTCAATTGGCTGTGAAAGTGTTTAAGTTCTCAAGATTTTACACTTGGAACAGTTGGCCAACTGGCCCAGCGTACAAAGTATTTCAACCAAAATGGGGGCAAATGAAAAGAGTATACATTAGTGTTTTGAGTGTCGCCAGGGATCCATCAACAGTTTATAGGAAAAACTACAGAGAAGGTGTACAAGGTGTGAAAAAGCACCTTGTATGGTCTATTTTAAGGTCTTACTCAGGACGTAAACATTCCACAGTTAGGAATAAGGTTGTTTTTTGGGTTTATGTAATCATTTTAGATGATATGTCTCTCAGTTCTCTGCCATCCATTTACTCTCAGGAATGTCTTTGTTGAACAGATACAAGCCAGCGAGCTGCCCTGCCCTGCCCTGCTCTGTTCTGCCTGATAAAGTCTGCTGCTTTGGTGGAACATATGACTGATTCTTGCCTGGTGCAACTGGAACAAATGACATCACTGGCTCACGGTATCTCTGTCTCCATTTTTTTTTTTTTTCCCCCAAACCACATCCTCATCTCTTCATGGCTTATTCCTACCAGGTCCTCACTTCCTCCCTCTATCCCTGCATTGTGTAGGATTTTCTGTTCGTGTTGAGGGTTTATGTAACTTTTGGGGTGTTAGTTGCACGGCTGTGGGCAGGAAATTACTTGCCTCCTTTCAGGCATTCCATACAAAGGCTACCGTTCACATGCGGCCCAGTGAAAATGGCAAGCAGTAGCAGAAAATGTCAATGGAAAAAGCTCTGACTGGTCATGGTGAGAATGGTCTGTTCATTTTTCCACTGTTTAAAAACAGTAGTCTGGTAATGAACTGGAACTTCAATAGACTATTCACTGCAACTGAATCCTTGAAATGCCCCTCACATCAATAAAACTTTATCATCCACAAACATGTGTTTAAGCACCAGTGAGTTTGGAGCCAACTATCCATTTAGGCCCATGTATTTACCCTTTTGATATGCTGTGTGCTGTTGTGTGGGTGGAATCATGGCAATTAGATGATATGCATCTCAAAGGACCGTAGACAACGGGATTGTTGTTCTCACTGAGCTTTGCCCTAGGAATGTGTGGGACTTATTTAAATTGGCTCTGACTGGGAGAATGCGTCCACGCTGTTGTCTTATGATTAATTATTTAGAGGTTGATAAAAGAGCTGCACTTTCACAAGTACAGACACACAGTCCTTTGTTTATAACTAGTGTTTGGGGTGGTAACTGTACGCCTTTGTAAGAGTGTATCAAATATATATATATTTTTTTATATAGATGTAAATTTTTTGCCTTTGTTAGACTCACCAGAGGGCTTATCAGTGGTGGAAGGGCTGTGTGTGCCAGTGGGCATCGGAAGGAGAGGAGGTGACTTTTGGTCGCTCTGGATCTCGTTTGTGATCTGGTTGTTGATACGTGGAGGGCTGGGTGGCTGATAGGGCTTATTCAGAGGTGGTGATGGTGGAGGTGGCTGAGGTCGCGGTTGGGGGACCGGTACCTGACGAGGGGGAGGGCGACTCTGGCACTGCTCCTCCAACAGGGCGATAAGCGCTGACTGGTTAGTGGCCAAAGAAGCCAGGTGCTGGTACTTATGCTCAAGGTCTTTGTATCGACTGGTGAGCTGTTGCATCTCAGAGGTTTGGTTGAGGATCTTGTTCTCCATCTGAGCTAACTCTAGAGCATTGTCTCTCTTCCTGATGATCTCATGGAGCAGCTGCATGTACAGCTGGGTGACTCTGGAGTTCATGTTGCGGCTCTCTTTCCTTAGAAGCTTGACCTCATTGACGATACCTCCGTCCACCTCTACCAATTGCTGCAGGGTCTCAATCTGCCTCTTTTGTTTCTGTAGCTCCACATTCAGCAGTTCCAGCTCCTGTTTGTTGACCCGATTCTCCAGCATGGCCTCCGGCTCCTTTGAGTTGACACAGATGGCTCCGGTCACTTTTTGTTGAGGGACTATGAAAGTGTAGGAGCATTTGTCCTGCTGCTGGTCAGCTGGAGCACGTTTACTCCTTCCAGTATAGAGAAACTCTCTTTCTAGACCATCATCACTACTGTCAAATTCTTGTGTCCTGTCACTGCCATGGCCACTGTCAGATGGACTCCCTTGAGTCTGCTGGATGCCACTGGCTAGTCCGTACGCTAGCAGGAGCCCCAGCAGGACCAATGGACGGGGCTCCATGGGTGTGTGTCCAGCTCAGCCTGAGAAGAATGAGGAATAACATGTAAAACAGGATTGTACTGTAGAGACAAAAACTGTAAACTGATTGAATCAGTGCTGCCGTAGCTAGTAGGCTGAAGCATGTACATCTATTTCCTCTCCACTGTACTGGCTCAGAGCTGGTACAATCACATTTCATGCTCATTTGACTGAACATCAATGAAGGCTTTCACGACTATGCTGATAGAACCCAGATAAAACCTACTGAAAAATGGGACTGAATGGGATTCTAAATCATTCACTTAGCCTGCTGAGTGTCACAGTGGATGCCATGACTATAAATTATTTCCACATTTAACGTATAAATTTGGAATTTCATGCTTGCTACACTGTGTATTTCACTACTGTCATGAACACGTACTGTGGTTTTCCCAATGGATTTTATGTGTAATCCGTGGAATACATCTGGCCTTCATTTTGGCTTGGTTAATCAGCTTTCCACTATCAAAGGTATGGTATTTAGCCTGTTTGAAAGTCACTGATCCTCTGATTGCCCCTAAGACAAATATTTCTTTTGTGTAATGATGTTCTGATCTCTTTAGTCAGTTACAATGCTGGTAGAGGAGTGTGTTTAGCTTAGTCTGCTGTCCTGGCTCAGGTCCTCTTTGGGTGACTGCCATTCCTTGTCCTTGACACACAGAAACACTCCTATCTGCTCCCTTCTGCAGGCCTGGACATCTTTTGCTCATGGAAAATTTGAGACACTACCAGATGATGCTATTCACGGAACTGTTAAATATTGATGTTGCGTCAGTCCTGTACATGGCTCTTACCAAAAGAGGAAAATAAGATAATCCATTTATTATTGATTTGTTGTTACTTTGGAGCAAGTGTTTAGCTAAAATCCGACTATATTTGTATGTTATCCTAATAAATTTTGCTATGGATGTTTGACCTTTCTGATTATTTATCATCATAGCATTGGGGTATTTGTGCTTGTTTAGATTACAGTTTCTCTTTAAAAAAAATTTCCTCTCACAACCCGTAACTTTCCTCAGAAGTTAATGAAAACGCTTAAGTTAAGAATTTTTATTAGAAAAGTTAGAGCAGGCAGTTTTTGAAGTGATGCGCTGTTATTATAAGTGGAGGGGATGCCACTGAATGCTGAGGAGAATGTAACTCCTGTATGAGGATAACAAGGCCTTGAACTCCCACGGCACCTTAATTGAAAGCTGCTGCATATTGAATTACAGAGGGGTCCTGTGCGACACCTCCCCAGAGTCAGAAGGGGCCCGTCTAATCAGAAGGCATTATACAGAGGCCTATTTTGGCTTGGTTTTCAAGAGCTGCTTTCGGATTTCCAATCTCAGAGGTGCTTCCCTCACATAGTTGTTATCCTTTATCTCGGTGTGAAACACAACCTGATGTAATGTTCAGCACAAAATTAAGAAGAGAGCAGAAATGTTTTTGTCTTGTTAATCTGGGCGTGCTGCCAGCACATTAGGTTGGAGACATGGAGAAGAGAAATGCAGGACCTTCCGAGAACATGACCCCTGGCACATTCGGCCCTTTTGGCTTTATCTGTCTAGAAGAGAATGTGTAAACACTTACTTTGCGGAAAAAGAATCTGTTGCATGCTGCATATTTGCATAACCCATCAGTATTTTTGATGTCATAGTTCACTTTTGCCAGATTTTAAAAAACACCCACATTAGTAAATGGGAATGCACGGTCTGATTCTCCTGCTTATTTGCTAAAAACGAAACTAAAAGTGGAAAGTCGGCAGCATAAACATGACCTTTATGAATCAGAAACCTTCAAAGACGATGGTAGTTTCTGTTTCAAATTTACCATGAAACTGTCTCCTGTCAGCACAGTATGAGGCCTAGTTCTGCCAACAAAGCCTGGCTGTATGACTGCACCTCAGGATTTTGATGCAGTAAATGTAACATCATCAAGATTTTTGAGCCGTGCAAACAGATACTGAGCAGTTGTGACAAACTGTTTCATTTTCTTTATGGATCACGTCTTAAATAAATCACCAATAAAAACTTACAAGTAAGCCATATCGGGATAATAAGGCAGCCCAAAGCCTGTCCCTTGTAATGTGCTGATGACTGTATTTGGCCAGTGGCTCCTGTGGTTTCTCCCCCTGGAACATGAGCTCTGTCTCTGAGAAATGCCGTGTGATTTACCCCTGCTGTGGAAGGAGTCCCATGTTGGACGTTGTTAGCGCGGAATCTCCTTCTCTAGGCTTCACTACACTTCAAAGCTGAGGAGAAAATGTTTGCAGCTTGTGATGAAATGCCTGTTGTTGTGTGAGTGTATGTGGCATGTCTGCGAGTGTTTTTCAGTTAGTGTGTTTTCAGATAGCAATACTTGCTGGGTTGAGTCTCCCAGGGACCGGAGAGAGTCCCATCTGCCCTGACAGAGACAGCCTGTTATTAACCCATCTACAGTCTGCCAGAGGGAACAACAGAAAGCCTCCACCTCCTCCTGCACTGTTAACAGGCCCCACAGCTCATTATTGTCTGAACATCAGTTCATTTTAACAAGCTACCATTGACTAGCCAATGGCACCAATGATTAACTGGTGCTGAAGTGTCATACAAGTCTGCACTGCTCTGTGCTTAACGACGAATGACAAGAGCAGAATGAACTGCCCTTCTGCACCTTGAAGAGCAGATTTCTTAAAGTCTGCTTCATCCTAAAATACTTTTTTGTCTTTGGGTGTTCAGACTGGATTTACGCTGCTTCTGAATTTTACTCAATGCTGAACTGAGTGTTATCAGTGGGTGCAGCTTTCAGTGCCTCTGACCTGCACCGTGCCCTAGCCTTTTTGGTCAAGCTCAGCACATATTAATTAGAAGGTGGGCAGACTGGCTGATGTGTCTCACTCCAGCCCCTCTCATTTCAGCATGAGCATGGCATTCCTCACATTCTTCGTCACCTCATTAGAGCGAGCTGCCATACACACATGGCGGTGGCATACGGTGAGAGCTAGACCTTCTAGACGCAGCACCAACGCTTTCCTTTTCAATGTAGCACCTATAAGACATCCTGCATCTACTGACCCAGTTTATTCCCCGTGTCCTACTTTCTGTATGAACGCTTCATAATCACATTATCATCCACAACAGGAGATCACAACACCAACTGCACAGCACTTCATTTGTCAGTAGTCGAAAAGCAGCGGACACTTTGCAGGACGGCTTTGTACTGCATGCTCAAATTAGTGCCAACTCTGCTGAGAACTGGCAGTGTGTCCAGCATGACACCCAATATGTGTTGGATCAGAGTCAAATTCAATTTGCTCATGGTAATCTGCTATTACATTACCTTGTGGGTGACCTCATTCTTTCCTCAAGAATGTAATCCTTGTAAGTGTGTAACATGACATGTAGAATATACTTAACCGTAACTACCAACTCAGTATGATGGTAAAATATAGTATTTGTTCCAACTCCCAACAGAGCAGGTGAATTAGTGTCTTAGTTAGTTATTTTAGGTTTAGTCTTAGGTTTTGCTTTATGCTGCTTGGTACGTTCTTCTGTGCCTCTTGTGATCTGAGTCCGCCACGGAGGCAGGGGGTCTCAGGAACTGTTTCGATAAGTTCCAGTATTCTGCCTCAAAGCCCTCTTATCCAAACACCACTCTGGCAACAGAAACAAAGACAGGATTCAACTGCCTGCTTCTCTGTCCTCATCAGCCCAGGGGAACATCCTGAAGCTGCACACTCCTTGACATAGTCAGGTCATCTTTTTTTAGGGAGTGAATACTAGCATTTTGTTAAATTATACAAGATAAATCGCTCAAAATGTGTCGCCATACAAACCTCTTCCTGTGCATTTATCAACCTGTCCCCACACTCTTCCCTCCAGATGTGGTTTTATTTAACATCTTTATGGTCCTTCCTTGTGACTTAAGTGTTTTAATCAGCAGTGATGAAGCACTTAGCCTGAGAGCCTGCTCTCCAGCATCCCCCTGCGCTGACTCTGTGTCTATCAGTCATCTGTCTGGTTAGTCATCACAAAGTAGACTTACCTTTAGGCAAGTTTTACAGTGTAACAACCTCTGAATTTAAGATCAGCCAAAACTATTATGCCCAGTACTTTATTTTAAGAATGACAAACTCAAGACTGGCTTCAAAATGATAAAAAGGCACAATTGTGTAACCAGTGTCATTAATATTCTGAACGTGTCACAGCAACAAAGGTCATTTATCTGTTATGTCTTTACTTAATGACTTGTTACACATAGAATTTATTACAAGAGAATATTAAAATAATTATCAAAGCACAACAGTGTATAATCATGTGTTGTGCTGCCTCTTGAGACCCAGACATGTATTTTTGTCCTCTGTAGGGGACAAGAGTTTCACAGCTCTATGTATAAAAAAAAAAACAAAAAAAAAACAAGCAAACTGTCCACTACAAAAAAGATTCTGTAAAAATTATTTAATATATAAATAAATGATGCATCTGGAAAAACTGTTGCATCATGCTGTTTCCAATCAAGGTAATTCAGGGGTCTCTGGAGGCTAAATAATCCATCATTATGTTAAAGTGTATACAGTGCTTACTAGATAAGTGTAGAGTATTGATGAGGCTCCCTCAGTTGCCTTGCCCTCCTGGAAGAGACGATTGAAGTTTCTCCTGGTAGACAGTCATCCCAAGTTGGAAATCTGCACTTCTGCGTCCTCCTTTCCCCTTCACTCTGCCTGTCTAGTTACTCTCTCTGTCACTTTAGTCCATTCCAGCAGCGAAGAGTAGCAGTGTTTTAAAGCCTATTATTAAAAGACTGTTATTAGCCCGGCAGAAGCTCAACTAGCAAGAAAGTCTTCAGTAAACATTGAGCAGTGTTTCAAAAATATCCTCTTGAAAAAGTTGGAACTCTGTCAAGAGATGTCAAGACAGAACTGGTGGCTCTAGTTGGATGGTGGAGGTAGTTTCCTGATAAATGGTGAGAGTCCAGGGCAGGTTGTGTACTGCCTGTGGCCCGTTAGGAGAAGACTGTCACTTTTTTGTGGGCTGAATCCATCACTTCTGCCTCACAGCTCTAAGAGGCTGTCTCTCTCAAATGCACCTCTCTCTCTTTCTCCGTTTTGCCCCCCCTCCCTCTTTCTACCCCCTCTTCTTGGTGCTTTTAAATGATGAAAAATCCTCTCGCAGTGTTTCAGTAGGCAGACAAATTGAGCTCAGAGCCTCCCCCTCTCCCTTAAAATGAACACATTCTTGTTTAAAGCAGCAGCCTTCTTTCTCCACCCCCCCCCCACCCCCACCCCCCCCCCAGGGC
>JAPQRQ010000028.1:18051117-18089489 GCA_037367365.1 Apogon talboti | reverse complement strand
ATAGGATTAGTGGATCAACAGGTATTAAACAGTTTAGATCAGTAGATGGTTTTGGTCACCAGTGGCTGTTTGGGTCTGTATGGGTTAATAAGTACAAAAGTAAAAATGCTGACGTTATAAATCAGTTATAGTATTAAGCCCTTCTGGTATGGGTTTGAAGTACGTCAGTGGAATGTAATTAAGTAATTAAAAAAACCCGAAACTTATGAACTTCAAAAGTGCTAATGAAACCTCAAATCCACAAAGCTACAGGAGAAGCAAATGTTTAGTGTAGATTTTAAGAATGAAATGTCTTTCATTCACGCTAGAAATGAGTCCCGAGGCACCTCCATAATGGAATGTATTTGTTTCAAGTTCATGTATGATTTCTTTGTTCACGGTCGGTTCCGTTTCTCCCTAAGTGAATGGAATCATCAAAATGTTTCCCCTGATGACAGTGAGAATGTACTACTGGCTGTATGAAACAAAGTTCCTGGCAGAAGCCGCAGGACGGGAAAGCAGTGGACAAATTTATTTCATAACATCTTAAGATTAAGCCAAACAGAAGGACCAGTCACACATTTGACAGACTAATCCTATAAAGAGATTCAGATCAAAGCAAAAGTGAGTAAACATTAGCTCTCATATGTCACGTGCTTTACGAACTGGCATTATTCAACGTTTTGTGCTCCTCTTCAGCTCTCATCTCTCCTAAATGACAAATGCAGCTGACTTTGTGGTTAACCGGTGAATGTCAGTCTTACTCAGAGCCTACAAAGCTGAGCTGCTTCTCAGTATTGAGTGTTTGAGTGACTCATTGGGGCTCATCCAAAACCACGGCGTTGATGCAGTGATTAGTCCTCTTTCCATCTCTAATCCACAGCAGGTGGAGGAACACCGGATCATAAAAATGTCAGAGGGAAAATGTTACTCCCATATTGAAATGGTAACCAATCAATGCGTTTTAAAGCTGCAAGCACCACATGGGAGACATCATGGAAAGAGGCTTGGTGTTGGAAACGTTTCACAGATGGGCTTCTATGTTGGTTGAATGAATGAGCATGTTGAGTGAGATGCCTTTTTGTTTAGTGTTTGTCGAGTTCATTTGGGATTTGGAGGGGAACGGCTTCTGTTATGAGTGAGATTCATGGCCAATTGAACAGATGTAGAGTCTGGTTTAAGAGGTGATAATTGTTAATTTATAGTGTTTTCTGTGATATCTTATTTTCTGATATCCATTAAATAACTAGGCAATAATATCAAGTACATGTCAGACTTATTAAAAGGCATTAAAATTAATTATAATCTAAAACTTCAATTCCATGAAACTTTGGATGCTGAATAAAATATAAATAAAAGCGGAATGCAATGATATCCAAATCTTATAAACCCATATTTTATTTACAATAGAGCATAGATAGGATATCAAATATTTGAAAATGTAAAAACTTTAAGAAAAGAAATAAGGTAATTTGATGACAACAACACATCTTTAAAAAGTCAGCATCCGCTCGTCTTTTATGAATCTGTACATGTCTGCAAACTGAGACCAGCTGATGGAGAATGCCATCCCATTCAGACCTGACAACAGGATTATATCTGTTTTATTTTGTGTTTCATAATGCACCAAATGTTTTCCATTGGTAAAAGGTCTGATGGCAGACAGGTCAGTTCAGCACATGGACTCTTCCACCACTTACTGTTTCCATAGATGCAGTATGTGGTTTATTATTGACCTTCCATTGGACTAATCCCTATCCTTCAGAGATCCAGGATTGTGTCTTTTGTTCCCCCTGTCCAAACTTTTTGGACAGGATATATATAATTTTTAATTTATTTTTTAAAAATTATATATATCCTCTGATTAAATTTGTATACTATGCTCTATTACAAATAGAATATAAGATTATTAGATTTGGAAATCTTTTTTTTAATCTACATTTTACACAACAGGGTTGTATATCTCTCAATGCTGGCAAAGATTTAAAGAAGACAAAGCATGGTGAGCTTTTACCATTTTTTAAATTTTATTTGTTCATCATTTTTCATGTTTTTTGTTTTCAAGATCAGTCTGTAGTATTTGAGTGTTTCAGTTAAGATGCAGGACTGAGCTGAACTGTATTATCTCCATCCTGGTGGTGTTCATTTCGGACTAAATAGTGCAATGACCCACTCCATTAAAAATACAGATTTTTTTTTTCATTTTATTGTCTCCACATCAATCAATTACTTTTAAAATACTTCTAAATTAGAGTTTTAGAGTACTACTTCCTGTGTTATAGACTAAGCCATCTGATATTTAGTTTCAGCAGACTGAGGTATTAGTTTTACAAAGATTTACTGTTTTTCTTTGTTTAATAAATTACTATTTGCGCTAATTTAGCGTTGTGCACTATGATGTACAGTATTTGGCCTAGTCCATGTTATAATCTTGACCATAAGTGAAGGTTGTGATTATGTTGTCAGGATGTATTACGTGATTGCCTTACTGCGTGACACCATCACAGTGACCTTTCTTTAAATGGGTATAGTAGTACAAGGCCAGCATGTCTCCCTGTCTGCCAACCATGATGGATGGTTTTCAGGTGACCTATATTGACCTCGTCACCCCTGGCACACTGTTGCTCACTGTTTTTAATACATCTTTGAGTGACAAGCCTCGTACACGCGAGCTAACTTTTGTAAACACATTCTACAACAACCCTCTTGTTATTTGATTGTTGCTTGTTATTCTCTCTGAATATTTTATGAATCTGATTAAAAATAGAAATATTAATATTTTCCCCTGTGATGTGGCATGGAAAGAGTTTGCTTAATTATTCCATGGCCTTACTGTGTAGAGCTCACTGTTCCTGGTAGCTAGACCTACAAGGGCTGTGCTGTTGGGAGGAAAGTTTTTCGGTTTTATGATCTGAGTGGAAAGAATGGGACTGGCTCGGGATTTTGTCAAACTCACCCCAACTGTTGCAGAAACCACCAAATGAGACTAGTAAATATGAAACGTGCGAGGATTCAGAGGAACAGGATTTCTTTCAGACTTCATTAGTCTGATGGTGAAAGCATGGACAGCTTGTGTGGCCCCTTCTGAAAGTCACTATAACATGAAATGATTTAACAATACTTGGCTAACGGTGTCAGAGCTGCAAACGGCATTAAGAAAACTGGGCCATAAGCACAAATTGACCAGCACTGGTTTGTTCAGCTCATACTGTATTTCCTCATCGCTTTGCAGTCCGTTTGTAATGTTTCCGTAACAGACATTAAACTCAAAAGCAGTATTTCTTTTGATTGCTTTGGACATCATGGCTTGTGTATGGAATTTAAAGATCAAGGTTGTAATACCTATTTGTCATGAGAGCTAAAGATTTACCTTATGGTTTCCAGACATGTTTTACAAGTGAGCCGTCTTTACATCATTTGGAAAGAATCCAAAGAAACATTCCTGCTACGTAAAGGCTTTGTAACAGCTGTTGTGATTTGGAATCCATGGAAGCTTGGACAGACCAACAAATAAAGGCCTGTGGCATAAAGGATCAACTTGAAAATATAATGATGTGTGACCTAATGTATTGCTGAAAGGCAATGGCAGTCGCTCTATATGGGTATTACAGTGGAGTAAATTTCAAGCTGACGGCCTGCCACAGATGAGGAAAGTATAGTCAAAGGAAAATCCCGACGTTTTCCTAGTAAACAGGTATGGGTCTGTCATCAGAAGAGGCTGAAGGTAGAGAACAGGTCAGGTTTCAGTCAAGTTTTTGACTCTGTTAGTTATGTCAGCTGCATATGTGACCTAGTTTTTCTGCTCAATGACTATTATTTGTACAGACAGAAAAAGTATTAGTACTGTCCTGATGATGGAATTTTTTATATCAATATGATTTTGGTGCCATTCAGGACAAGAAGCTGTTTTCAAAGACAGAAAGTCAATAGCCAATCAATCTATATGAACTATAATCAATATGTTTTTGAGATATTGTGTTCTGCATAGATAGGGCCAGCTTTGCAGTCTTAGTTTAACCAAATGATTCTGGATTCAGTCATGTTAATATGATCATCCCACATGTTTATACGACAGATTTGTTGTGTTGCAGCTGTGGTCACTCCTTTAAATATCTCCTACTTGGCTCCATCAAACCTATCAGACATTTATAGGGAACCGTATCTGTTACATTTGTAGCCTGTGTTCCTCTGGTTTCAGCCTCTAGACTTTGGAGTAGAAGGTGTATTCTGTAGCTGTGTATCTGGGTTCTGGTTTGCTGAGTTTAATAACTATCATCCAGGGGATTGGAGCAGCATCTTGGCTCGAACTGGACCACAGCCCTTTTCCCTGCTGTTTATGGAATCACTAAAAGGCAACAGGGACACCCACAATCCCCCAGCTCTGCATAACATTACTGCTATGCTACAATGCAAGACTGGACAGGACACGATTGGATTGACTTGACTGGAATCAGACAAATAACAACAATAAAACACGAATAGCCAGCAAAATATTTTATTGTGGCAGTGCTGACCTCCCAAGCAGATACATCTCGATGCACATAATTCATTATTACAACATGGCTGTTGCATATTTGGCCTGCTTTTCTTGTGTGAGGAGAGTAATGAGAAGTACAGCAGTGCTAAAATAATAACCCTATTTGCAAAGTACTCATATGGGACTAGTAATTGTTAAGTTATTCTGTGCATAAAATTAGGTACAAACTTCTAAGTACAGCCTCTCGAGCAGGTATTTCACTTGAATGTAATTTGATGTTTTCATCTAAATCAGATGGGGTTATAAGCCTCCAGTAAAAATAATGGAATAATTGTATGTCATTAGCACATTATAGTTATTTTATAGTTTACCTCAGCCAAAGTTGGGGTGAACCACATGTCCCAAAAATGAATATGACAAATAATGGAACGCAAAAAATAAGGAAAAGGTATACATCGGAAATGATACATGAACTGTGCCTTTTGTTCTCATGTTTATCCATCTTTGTTTTTTTTTAATTAAAATCGTTCTTACTTAATGAGCATTTTTCCAAGTGAAAACCATTGACCTGAAACTCCCAGGGAGTACTCTGTCCGGTTTATGTGACCAAATCCAGTCAAGTGTGGCCTTTTCCATCCCTGTGTTTTAACAAAGCACGTGTCTATGAACCTGTTGAGAATATAAAATCTGTGGTATGTTTTATTGTAAAACTAACAGAGACAGAGACTAATCTAATAACTGATGGACCTTGAACCCTAAAACTAGAAAACTTCAACTTTATGACGGTAAAGGTCACAAAAATTTTGCTGTTGACGCCCTAATTCAGTGCAACAGAGATAATGTAGAGTGCCTTTTAGTGTATTACGTTATTTCAGTTCTTTAAATGATGAAACAGTCCATGCAGTTATTGACAACACATACAGACCAACACTAGCAGTCGGTTTGATGCCTGACTTTTATCATTTACACCTTGCTGGGGCTTTTTTATTAGTCTGTTTTAACTCAAGTAATTACCAGTGGTTGGGTGCCACCTGGATGAAAACACCTGGTAAATAAGACATGGGATATTTCCAGATTTAACAAGTTAACAAGGATCACATAAACACACCATTAAATAGGTGAAGGCACACAGTGAAGTGTGCGATACCCACGGTTACACAGGATACACCGGCTCTGTCTGCAAAACATTTCATCGTCTTAAAAACTGAAATATCAATGCTGCACAAGCCAATATGTTTTTATTCTGATCTTGCCATAGGCCTACAGGCAGATCATTAGTAATTAGTCCTAACATTCTAGTGTTGTGAGTCCAAGTCATTTCTCACAAATCAAATCATGATAAAAATTTGCTGTAGAAGAATGTTTTGCTCCATTATTTCCCCAAAGAGATCATGAATCCCCAAATTCCCATGGTTTCCATTGGAGTAACCTGGCATCTGGCCATACAATTATCTCATTTGGATTACATTATTAATATGAGATCTTTGCTTTAGTTTCCCTTTTGTCTACATCTGAACTTATGACCATTATTTTCCTGTTCAAGTACAGTTTTCCACTCGAGATGAATGAGGCTCCTGTAACAAATAAATTCCAGATGAAATTTACCAATAGTTGTAATCTCTAATATGGTTTAAAGGAATTATGATCAAACTGATTTTATTATAACAGCTAATTTCAGTTAAAAGATAAATCTCCATATGCTTAAACCCAGTTGGTAGCTGCGATATCATCAGTGACCCCTGTGGTCTTTATTTTTATGAGTACGATATGGTCGCATAGGGGGAAGTGGACCACACAGTCAGTCAGCCCGCTATACTTTGAAGAAGCAGACTGTTTATTTTGGACCAACCTAGGTCAAATAAGCAGCAGAAGTTGTTTGAGGAGGTTTCTGCCACCTCTCAGTGTAAAGCGGCTCAAACCAGGCCGTCGTGAGTACATTATGTCACAGATCACCTCTGTTAAATCCATACAATTAACATGAAGACATCAGAGCGCCGTTGATGCTTCGTGTTGCATCTTCTCGCGGTAGCTTTACCGTTTTATGAGGCATTTTCCATAATTCAACCCAGCAGGAAGAGAATGTAGATTAGATTTTCCATTTACTGTCCCTGTGGTGATTTTTGTTAGACAACAGCTTACAACTCATTTGTTATGGTTCCCTCTGTGAAAACAGTAGTTAATCAGCTGCCGGAAGGCTTTGGCTGTCTCAATGTCAAAAACAGAAGGGAATCAATCTGCTTTGAAGGAAGACCTACTTGCTCCATTTGCCTCTTGTGTTTTGATTACTTCTCCATGTGTGAAGAGGAAATCCATGACTGAAAAGGGGAAGCTTTCCACGCAAGGACAGCGTGACCCCATAATGCCCCGGTGTCATCTATTACATGTCAGCCGGCAGTGTGATGGCAGACTCACCTGAAAGCCCTCAGCCGAGTAAACATTTGTCTTTAAAACGATCTGGAGCAAGGCCCGTCTTATTGTAGTGACGCCTAACTCTACCCTGAACTGACACCAGTGGGATTTCTGTCTTCCTGTGCTGCTCTTAAACCGTTCTACACCATGGCCTGACCAAGACAAAAGCCCACTTTAGAGAGAGGTGGAAAAAGAGTAGCAGAGGATGGGGGCCAAGCGGGTAGTTGTGGTGAGCTAAAATTGCAGACTAAAGCATATCTCCAAATCACAGAGCCCAGAGGATGGAAGAGGAATCCTCCTACTGTTATTGTTTCCCATGTTCTTCCACCCTCAGTAATATTTTCCAGATTAAAGCATGGCCCTTACCCTTACTCCTAAGACTTACCCCAATTTCACAGGAGAAAACCAAGGGAACCACAGAATGGGGAATTGCTTTTTCCACTGCGTATGTGATAGTGTGTTACAATAGTGTTGTGGCTCGACTCGGCTGCCAAACAAAAGCCTTATTTCCATTTTTACAGGTCAAGCTACTAACAAACCCGGTGTGCGCTAGATGAGAATAGTTTCGTATCGATTATTCCATCAGGTTTTCAGAGCCGTCTTTGATGCTGAAATGGCGATATCCTCCTACAGTTTATTAGATTCTGTTAACGGTTTGAGGTGACGTAATCTGAATTCAGGTTTTATAGTTAATGAGTAGATGCCTTCGGAAAGATTTTATAAGGGTCCTATACCATGAGCGTGGAGAAATCTGGCTACAAAATGTTTATAGTTATAACCTAAACATGGCTTAAGTGGAGCAGTGAGGCATTTCCTGGACCACATCAGAAAACGAGACAAGCTTAATAACCCCACACTTTTCAACAAACACATGTATACACTTAGTATCCTCTCAGCGCTGGCTGTTTTCAGAGGCCAGTGTTGAGCTCATGATTTGGCTGAGTGTCTGCAGGCTCTTTGTACTGTAAGGTCAGACAACAACACAGGGCCAGTCCTCCAGTCCTACTCTGGACACCGCTAATCTTTGTCTGTTTAGTTTGGAAAGTCACCTTGGAAACATTTCTGTACATGTGACTTTGACTTTTTTTTTTTTTGTTCTCCCACTCCTTCAGTTGCAGCGTTAATTACGAAATCAGTCTTACGTTTCATTTTTCTTGTAGAGCAGCGCAGACAAGATTCATGGAGAAACCTTTTGTGTTATTTGTATAGTTTACTGCAGCCGTAACTGATCATTTGGGCTCCACTTGAATCAGGTCCCAAGGAAGTTATCCTGATTGCCCCCTGCTCTTTCCCCGGGCAGCCCCAGGCAAATGCACACTCATCAGTGAGAGACATAATGTGAACCCTGGGTCATTACTGAAGTGTGCACTGTTCCCTATTGAAACCTTACCCCTGTACTCCCTGCAGATGGATGTGTACAGTGCACATTTTAGAGTGTCAAGTGTTTAATTTCCTCCAAGTGGTAAAGCACATAGTCATCATTATTGTCCTTTTGACAGGTCGTTGTAAATGTCACATGGCATTGGTGAGGACCTGATGCTGGGACATAAAATGCTCAGTGAAACTACTCAAAAGTTACATTCATCCAGCGACAGCAATCAAATGAAACATTTTATTGGTTTCCCTTTGCAAAACTGGCAGCAAGTTTTACTTTGGAACAATAGGGTGCCTGTTGATTGAATTGTCTCATAAGTAGTACTTTATAACATTAGCTGTTCCTCTAGAGCAATCCTGCAGATTTCTTTTCCAAGAGACCTGATCCCTTACCCCTGCCTGGATGATCTTAAGGTAGCAATTTGCTAAGTATTCACTCAAAAACCTTATTGTTCTGCGCACATTACACTTTTAACCTACTGCTGTAGTGTGACATTCAATCAAGCCTAGGCTCTAATTTGCACTGATTTTATTAATGTTAGACACTGCTTTATTGCACTGCAATTTATTTTTAATAGAAAAATCGCTCCATGCTTAAAGATGCTTTTCTAGATATTAAGTATATGCTCATATTGTGTTACCTTTCTGTCTGGATACTTGAAATTAAAAGAGAAGAGCCGTAGTTACCTAATGTTTGTCAGTCATAAGTTCCATATACTTAAAGCCAACATTTAGTCTTGACAATTTTGCCAGTATTTAGTCAGCTATTTCCACTGGCCAGGCTAAGCTTTATCCATTAAAAGGCCAGACAGACATTATTACACTGGTGCGTCTGTCCAGTTAACGTGCCCAGATGATGTAAGCTCAGTGTGTTACAGCGCTGAGTGTTATGTCAACATGTAATGATTGTTTACATCGGTATTATTGTTAGTACGATTAGGCTCAAGGCTACTTCTGCTAATGTACTGACCTCAGAATAAATTAATGTCAGGCTTCCTTTTTAATGTATGTCTGTATATTATTCACGTAACATTGGACTTAGGCCAGCAGACCTGAACTGCGTCATAAATCCGGTCTCTCGCTGTGCAACAACTAGACTCTAAATGGTCTTCAGCCTGGATTCCTTCTTTACTACATAGTACTGAGCGTTTACATTTGGTTGACCATCACTTGTAATTTTTTGAGATTCATACATGACCATCAGGATGTTGAGGTTGGAGTCAAAGTTGAGAAAGTGCAGTACACATTTTGATTTTAAGGGATCTGTTTTCTGTTTTCACCTTTTCAGCGCAGTTTTTACTGTTTTGCCCGTGCATTTTCTCAGACTCTTCAAACAATCTCATCAGTTCAGTGCAGAGCTCTCGTTAGGCAACCGACAGCACTTACGTCAGAGAAAAACCTATTTATTATATGTTTCTGCGGCTGAAATAAACCTCTGGCTTCAGTGTGTTCCCCCACATCTGAAACCCATGCAGGGGCAAACATGTATAATGTATATAAACATGTCAGGAGCAGATGTTCATGTATTTTGTGTTAGCGGGGGAAGCAAATGTGGAACATGTAGAAAGCAAACACACAAAAGCAAACTTTAGTAAAGCCCTCAACATCAAAAGCCATCTGATCTGCTCCTTTTTGCTCTGGACCAAACAGTTGGCCCACAGTAGCTAACTTTTTTTAGCTGCCGAAGGTTATAAAATAGCCCGCAGTGACTCAAATGTTTTAAGAGAAGTGAGAATTTATACATATTGAGTATTGTGTTATACTTTTCTCCAGTTTAGACCATATCTAGTGTATTCCCTGTATCCTTGGACTTGCCGCTGGGGGTCCCAATCGGCAGCTTTGGGATCTCGATCCTTAAAAAGTGGAGCCGGAGAGCTGCTGGAAAAGCCATCTCCAGTGAGACGGACTTTATTGCTTTCCAGGCCCGCTGTCCCCTATGAGGTCATTTTAGAGTAATGTCCCGGGGAGTAAAGTAAAAGTCAGGTCAGAGTATTTGACCTGTTTGTTTTGAGTTGTACGCTTAAAACTTTCCACTTCTTTAAACATACAAAGAAGCAGCTTGAATTTCTTCAGTCTCAGCCTTACTGGAGCTGCTGCTGAATACTAACCAGCATGGAGCTTGTAAAAGATCAGGCTTGTGTCAGCACCCATGGTATATATTAACTGACTGTGTGTGACTTAGCTTAGGAAAAGCCTACCCTGGAAAAGTGAAACGCAATTAGGGAGCCTAGTACTGTGAGCCTTGGCTAAAACGGATCTGTATCAGATTTTATAAACATATGTTGTTCTTTTTTAAAATAAAATACTGCGGCGCTGTGATAATCATCTTGGCCATTTTGACATTATGTTTGTTTTATAATTTTGTTTTAATGGAAAATAATATTACTTATGGCCTTGAAAGTGTCCTTGTATGAAGATTATATTCACTAAATTGGCTTAGTGGTGAGGTTTGGCGTGGACTTTACAGGTTCATAGCTGTTTTTTTCTAATCCACAGATTTTTAGTGATGTTGGATCTATGTCTTAGACATTTTCCATCAGTAAGGTTAATCAGAAAAAAAGTTTTTCCCACTAATCAACAGTCTGTTGTAATGTCCTGCAAAGTGAGAGAGTAAAGGGGTATAGATAGATCTCCAAATCCTCTGAACTAGTCACTTGTGTAGAGGCTGTTGGTCACTGTCAGGTCTGTAAGGAGGTGGTGAAAGGAGGCCCCACAACTCCACAGGACGGCTTTGAGATAACAGCCCAGGAGGCTGTATGTGTGCCACATGATGAAGATACTGATGTATCTTTAAAATCTGTTTCCTGTTTCCTCAACAACAAGCCCTCGGTCACAAAAGACATTAAGCCCTCCTGATTGTGAGGAAGAATGTATTCAGGTCAGGTAGCAGAGAAAGCACTTAAAGGAAATCAAGCCAAAATCAGGGAGTAACACCAGACCTCGAGAATACTCATCTTCCTTCTGATCAAAAGAAAATCAAAAGACTAAATATGAAAATACATGACCTCATGCTGTTCACACCACTGTGGAAAATTGAAGCCACTTTTCCAAGCTTCCATGTCAAACCACAGGCTAGAGCAGTAGATTCGCCTTTGAGGAAACACCTGTGATTAACCCAAGTCTACATCGCAGAGTGGATCGTCTATGACCCGGAAACAGAGACCACAGAAGAGGGTAGAATTCTTGTTTCCTATTAGACCACGAGCATTACAGTAGGTTGAAAGGAGATTTTTGTCCAGTGACACTAAGAAGACTAGTAAGCGCTGCAGCTTTGGCTTCCCTGTGAAAATAAAGAAGGGAAATACAGCTAAAGGAGGAAGATGGAGCAGAATCTACAGAGGTCTCTGGAGGGTCATGAAGGTAATCACTGGCTTGACATCCAGAAGCCATTTGGATGGTGGCGGCATACATCAGATCAAAACTTAACCTGTTCTCCGTCAGCTCCCTTCTGACCTTCACGGGTCATAATGCTCCCTCCTGTCTCCCATCTACCACCATCACTGCCTCATCAGAGTGCTATCAATGGTTTCATGCACTGTAAAATGTGCCAATTCATCACCTTTCCTTCTCCCCTCAGTGGCTAGAACCATCAAGATGCTTACATTCACTGTCATATCCACTGGAAACCCTCCCACTCTTGACCCTCCATCATCCAGACCCACCTGTGTTTCTGCACACTCTGGTTATTGTCCTGAACAACGTCCACCCCAGTGCCGCATCTGACTACAGGCCAGTAGCACTTACCTCACACAGTATGAAAGCATTTGAGAGACTGGTCCTGGAAATCATCTGCTCCCATTAAATGTCATTGGATCCTCTACAATTTTCCTACCAGGCCTGGATTGTGGTGGAGGGTCAGAATCTACCTGCGACAGCCTCCTAGAAAAGCCAGGAGAACCACTGAAGATTATGTTCTTTGGTTTCTCTGGTGTTTTTAAAAGCCAGCCTGGCTAATTTATCTGTTATGCAGACGGATGCTCCCTTTAATTTGTGGATTATTGTACAACACTGACTGAAAGTACAACAGGAAACTTGTCATCTACAAACATTTTCAGATGTGATGGAATACAGCAGGAAGGCAGACCATTGTGTTGAGTGGTGAGAGCCACAGTTCAACCTCAGAAATACCAAAGAACTGCTGGTGGAGAAGATCACCTTCCCCAGTTTCCTCTCTGTTCAGCAGGGTAGTTTATGTGGAGATGGTTTAGGACTTGAGGTACCACGGTGGTGACCCTGGAGAATAAGTTGGACTTGGCAAGGAACTCGATGACCACTAGAAGAGTCAAAATACTTTTACGACCTACATGTCCTCTATAGCAGAGGTGTCAAACTCATTTTAGTTCAGGGGCCACATACACCCCAATATGATCTCAGATGGAACAGACCAGACCAAACTTTTCACAGTGTTTTAGAGTGAAAAATGTAAAATTACAATATGAAAACTACAAACTATCCTTTAAAAAATATGAGTAACATGACCAACCTGAAAATTCTTAAGAAAAATAAGTGCGATTTTAACAACATTATGCCTCAGCTTATCATTTACACACGTGGATCTACAAAGGCGTTAAGCATTTAATAATGGGCATAATGTTATTAAAATTGCACTTTCTTCTCATAAAACATTTTAGATTGTTCATATTTTTTCAAGTTATTTACATTTTATTGTGAAAGGATAGTGAATGTAAACATATTCATGTTAGCTTTTACTCTAAAATAAAGTGAAAAATTTGGAGCTGTGATTATCCATAGGCTATTATGATAGCATTTTACTGGTCTGATCTGCTTGAGATTGAAATGGGCTGTATGTGTCCCCTGAAAATGATTGTAACAGCCTCGGTTGTCAATGTCTTCAGTGTAATTTTGCTTTTCACACATTCATCCCACCAGCCAGTTTGGACCCTTTGGCGAGCCGGTTTTGGTCCGTGGGCCGTATGTTTGACACCCCTGCTCCATAGTCTATAACACCACTTTGTGTATGTTTGCAGAGTCTGTGGTGGTCAGTACCATAGTCTGGGCTGTTGTGTGTGCAACATAAGGATGACAGATGCCAAGAGACTGATCCAGAGAGTTGGTATTGTTATTGGAGAGAAACTGTGGCGGAGAGAAGAATACCTGTATGGTCTACACTCCAGTCTATTACAGTATACGCTAATCTCACATTGTTGTGGTTGGACAGAGAAGTACATTTAGCTGATTAAATGCATGAAGTATTTTAATGAATACCACAGAAAGTCCTTCTTCCATGTCAACAGACTCTTTACTCTTCCTCCCTTTATCACTTGTCCCAAGAGATCACATGTGCAATAATACTATATTTATTTACTATGGGTCGACCACGTTATCAGGGTCAACACCAATAACAGACCTGAACACTTGGGAAGACTTTTAAGCTGTCAAATCTAATGTTGTCTGTTACTTCAACAGTGTTTTTCAGTTGCCACATTGCACTGGAGGTGTTCAGGGATTAGTTGTGAGGCATGCTTATACAATTAAATTGCAAATTGATAGTTTAGCAGTGGTGTGGAATGATTTCTGTGTCATTAGGTGTTAGGCACTAGTTCTGTTAGTTGCTCCTTTTTAAAGTATAAAATTCTAACATCATTACAACAGAGCTGTGATTTATATCCCACAGCTGACTTCCATTCATCATCCTGGACTGTTTTTCATCTGTACGGTCACTGGTCACCCGGAGTTATTTGCAGCAACAAATAAACTTCTGAACATTCAGCCAGTTTGTTGCCATGAGCAATGGTGTTTCATAAAAGAGCCACAAAGTGTTAAGTCTCACACCAAAGCACTGGATATTTGTCGGCCAAATCCATGTTGTAAAATGTACAGAGGGCAAGCTAAATATAAGTGTGTATTGGATTTCACCAAGTATGAATTCTGTACTGGTCAGAGGAAAGCCAGAGAGTGTGTCCCAGGGCACCGTTTGTGATAGATGGCTGTCAGCCCCCCAGTGCCACCCCCATTTCCTGGGGTCACACCACTGGAGGTCACGTCTTTCTGGAAGCCAGCCACCAACGCCTGCAGTTCCAGGAAGAAAAACTCTCATCCAATACATCCTAGACACTCATAAACTGTCAAACGGAGCCGAAGCAGAAAATGTGAATGTTGGGCTGGCGATAACTAAATGATGACTCTGCCAAGACAAACAGCGCTCGTGGCGTGGGATGGTTTCTTTTGGTTTGCTCTAAGACTTCTGCTAAAAAATATACTACGCTGACAGAGTCTTAGAAGTGGTACAACGTGGCTTCATTGGACTCTTTTTCACCATAAAAACCCATTCCTTTCTTCTGAGGTAACTCTGCGCCATTATATACAGTGACGTCAGCCTAATTTTCTCTTCTTTTCACTTCACACATACAGTATGTTGATGATCTTTGTAGTGCATGACTTCACTGAGCTAGTAATTAAGCAGCAACAGCTTTTGTACTCTTTTCTGAGCCTGTCTGCAGTGCTGCAGCATTTTTATTCTCTTTTATGAAATTGGTGTTTCCTTTATTAAATCAAGTCATTACGCAACAGGTCATCCAAACTCATGACCACAGTTAACTCCAAGCAAACCCACAGGAGGATCAAGAAAGCTCTAGGGCTTGTTTTTGGCTTTCTCTTCACCTCCACTTAGCAGTTATTTATGACTACGATATTTCCATCTCTACTCCGATGCCCGCCGTCCACACCTCTGAATGAAGCATTGCAACTTGCTTGTATTGATTCATTTATGTTTTTCAAGGTGTTTGTATATTACAGCTTATTTGGAGATTGTGAAATACAGTTCTGGCAAACGTCTGCAGATTGGAGAACAGATGTCGCAAACACTTAAACAGACAAGTTGAACTTTAAAAAGTCATTTTACAACTGTGTGATTACAGGCAAGGGCTTGTCCGGCATCTGGTTGACAACAGTGTGGTTTGTGTCCCTGTTTTCATGTTTAGAGCACAGTTTGTAACTCTTCTATGTTTTCCATACACTACATATTCTTGGTCTGTAGAAGAAACTTAAATACAATTTGGAGTTTTTACATAAAACGGTTTTTATTCTGTATTTCTGTATTCTATATTTCTAGCTTTAGATAGTACAACTCATCAACACAAAATATAGAACACAGTTGGAGAAAAGTGAAGAGAATAATTTTCAGTCATACAGTTGCAGTGTAACGTCTAGCTAGCCACTGCCGTGGTATTTTTGTAGATGGCCTAAGGTGCTTGTATTGTTAATGCCTTTAGCTTTAGCGTGAGAAAGTACTTGTTACCAGCAGTCCTACTCCGCATGGGTTGTGTCTAAAAGTAATCACTGGAGCAAGATTGGCAATTACCTGTCCAACAAGGCAGTAAATCTCTGCAGAGTGATTAGTGAACAACTGTGGCTCTGGCAAATGGAGGCTTTGGCCCCACTAACGTAGCAGACACTGCATGTCCTGGGGGGGCAGCAAATTTGCTTCCACTGGTAAATTTTTAGTGTTGGACGAGCTGTTGTAATGTGCAGCATGTACGCTTAACCACATTACTGCTTCCAGTTGCTCAGGCTTATTTCAATTAATTTGAATGCTTTTTAATATTAATTTAAGCATTTACTGTAATTTTTAATGTAGAGTTTATTATCCCTGTCACTATTATTACATAACCACCTTATTACTGTAATTCTCTACAATCATGCTAATCATTTCCATTCAATTGCATGAAACCATCTGGATGAAACTTACAAAAATGTAAGTTTTCATTATATTTTCCATCTAGTTTTCTAACATGACTTCTTGACTGCTGCTTTAACATTGCAATAGTTTGTCATTGGGCAAAAATTTCCACTGTTACCTTTCAGCATATTTTCATTAAAGTGGAAATGACTGACTGGAAATGAGGTTTGTGCACCTCTTGGTGAGTCTGTTTACAGCCTGTAAATACCTACACCATCACCCAAAATATGGGCGATAACATGATTGACAGCATCTTCACAGTGACGTGATTAAAGCAGTCAGATGCTACTTCTACTGTCCATGTGTCGTCACAGAAGCAATAAAACAACTCCCATAGTCATGATACTTTGGCTTCAACTTCCACAACAGCACAAAACTGTCTAGTAGTAGTAGTTGTTGTTGTTGTTTTGATTTGGACAAAGAGGAGATGTGACGTGTCATGTCCAGTGTTTATCTTTTTAGCTAGTTAATGAATATCCCCTTGAGGATCAATACACTTAATCTGTATCTTAGTTTTCTCCCCAATTTCTTTCCATTGCATCTTTAACGAGGCTTGTGCTGTCAGGGGCCGACAGTAAGGGTATATCTCTGAAATCCCTCCAATCCTCTGCTATATATAAATCTATCCACAATAATTGTTAAACAATCGATATGTACTCAATTTGAGCTACATCGACCTGATAGTGGCAGAATAATGGTCAGAGAACCTATTTTTTCCCCACAAAACTCCACCTAGTGAATAAAAATGGCACATATGAATTTTAATTGGTAACGAGAAAATGGACATTTGTAAGACGATCAATATGAACCAAATTTTATCTCAATCGGCCTATTATTGCTTGATTTATGTCCAAAAAACTGATTTTCAACTAAAGCGTCCCCATTTGGATCACTTAAAATACTCATAGAGAACCTGAGATCCATAGGGTTCTTCCACTAGGGGTCCCTTATGTTGGTTATCAAGGGAGAAGAAATCCAACCAAATCTGTCCTAGTTATTGCGTCCACACAAAGGGTATCCGATGGCGGATCCAGCAGCAGTGGTGTTCGGAGTAAAACCATTATATCCCCAAGACTCGATTTCTGGGATATAATAATAACGTAATTTCAGTGTACCCCTTTCATCTGCTGTAGTTTAATGGTTAAAATTAGTGCTACCAGCTATTTATATTGAAAAGCCTCCATTTCATTTATGGCTTCTCTTAAGAAGTATTATTATACTTTGATTTGCTGGATGCCACAATAGTAGCATAAAATAAACAAGAAAGGAAAACAACCACAATTATTTGTATGACAATTAGCTGTCAATTAAAGTTTCATGATTGTAACAGCCTTCTGATATGAAGGTGTGATAAAACACATCGCAAAATACTGGAATGATTAGTTTATTTTTACAGGTACCACCGACCTCTTATTAATATTCTTCTCACAGTATTCAACATGTTAACACAGATTGTTGATTTCCTACTTCAATCTGAGGAATAATATCTGGTGTCAGTGGTGGTATAACAGCGCCTGGCCTTACATGAATGATATTAACAGTAGAACTGAGCCCAAAACAGTAGCTTTGAGACCGTGCATGGAATGAATTCCACCAACGACTGTGTGGGTTCTTCCTTTTTTTTCCCATGTGGTGGTCTTTATACCTCTTTCCATCCGTAGCTACAAAATGTTAGGATTTGGTACAAGTCTCCTTTTTCCCCCCCATCTGCAGTCCCAGGGAGTAATGGTAGGAAGCAGGGCTTGGCTGGCGGATTGAGAGGCAGGATGGATGGAACTACTGTGGTAAGCACTGTGGCGATGAAGTCAGCGTCTGGCCCACATTAAAACTCACCAGGCGCTTGTACTCGCACAACAGCTACATTCCAGCCAACATGTTTAGAGCACATGAAAGCGTTATCCTAGATAGTGTAAAGCTGGTGTTTTATGCATTTCCTGCAGACAAATATTAAAATAAAGGATCTTTGTGGGTGGCTTTTCCTGAATCGATTAATGATATCACTGACTACATAGTCTGCAGACAGCCATGTGAAGACTTATACAGAGCTGTAAACACACAAGTCCAAAACGCATTGATGTTTTTGGCACGCTTCTTCCCTTACGTGTGCAGGAAATATTGTCAAGCTGGCTGAAAAGAATGATGTCAAGGAATATACCACACAGTGTGCTTGTTTTTTATTGCTCCAGTGAGAGGGGTGATCGCTTCGAGGGCAGTGCTTCATTTAAGCAGTATTTCATGTTGGTACGAGCGTATTTTGATGCATAGTTCCATGAGCTCATGTGCACTCTTGACACCCAGATAGCAGCCTCTGGCAATGTTCAGGCATTTTTGTTACTGCAAACTGTAAAAGATCATCGCAACTGCAACCGTGTAGCACAAAACCCACCGGTGAAATGTCACCGCATATACACTGTAAGCAACCCGGGGTTTTCACACAGAAATTACCCATAATTACCACGGGGTGCCATGTCTGCATTATTTCACTCTGTTGCTCTTTTTCTATGGCCTACTTCTTAAGATTTTACATATGTATATTTCACAGTTGCTATGGCAGCAAGTAAATATTACCATCTCATGCGTTTCATCTGCGGACAAGTAATTTCCAGCAGGGCATAGGGTAATGCTTTGGGTAAGAACACACTATATAAGTATGTCAATTGTCACGTTTATTGGCAGCGCAGCTAGATGAAGAGAGAAACTTAATATATCATCTGGAAAATATATACAGTTTCATAAATTTGTCCCCACCTTTGAGTGTAATGTTGACAAAGTGTGTGCTAGCACGTTCTAATAATAATAATTCCAAAATGAGTTGCCAGTTTTCTTTTTTTATTCATTTTTTAACCTTCATACAGACATTGCAGTGTGCAGCCTGATTACATTTGCATGTTTCTTAGTTGACCCTCATCCTGTGTGTATTACCATTAATAATAATAATGCAGAGCTGAAGCTAAAAGTTAAAACTCCAGCTCAAAAGCTTAATGATCCTACCAGTCAAATGCAACATGTACAAACAGGTTTACTCACTCATTACTCACTCATATATTCATCTATTGTAATTCTAAATGCAGTCATGATGGTCTGTCCTCTGTCTGCTACAGTTTCTCCAGTAGTCTTTACCCCATGACAGTATTACTCAGTTTCCCCACTCTTTGTGACGGACAGGAGAGGTAATGACCGTCTGAAGTGGGGCATTACTCATGGTCATTACTGGTTTGGATTCCACTTAAAAAGGGGGGAGTTTGTGTTGTTCTTTTTCAGTGACACCCCTTTGTGCAATGTCAGAGAAACATGTCTGGGAAATTTAATCCAGCTTTTTGGATGAACCAAAACTGACCTCATCTACCAAAGACGTTTTTTAGATCACTGTAGTACAGTTGGCACATGTGGGGTTGTTCTTTCAGTCAATATATTTACCGCTAGCTTAAGCTTAAATGTGCACTAATTGTTATTTTTACATTAGCAAAGGCTCCAATGACAAAATCTAATGTAAAAGGAATCACTTCTACAGACGAATCCATAGAGAATAACTGGACTGCAGATGGCTGATGATGGATTTTTCAAAGCTGATGTAATAAAAATATTCTGGAGGAAGAAAAAGCTGATGAATGATTAAGTGTCCTGTAAAACTTTATTTCTATCAGTACTTGAATTTATGTTTTGACTTTAATAGAAACTGAGCAACTGTCGGACAGAAAAACACACTCAAAGAAATTAATCAGTAACTCTGGAACTGAACGTCAAACTAGCTGTCAAAAAATGACCAGGCGAGACTGTTTTCTGAATTTATAGTCAGTAAGTCAGGTTATAGAAAACAAATACAAGCAGCGTAACAAAAAACTGTGTCTGTTTCTGGAGGAACAAGATCTCATGAGGATTTTGAGCCATATGAACATGTAAAAAAACAGTAATTTTCCACTCATTATCTGAAGATTACATGTGGTAGTTTGGTCAAATTTACTTAGAAATGTGAACATCAGGCCCAATTATTAGACTTAATTGTCAGAGTCCATCAGCTTGACTCTTAATACTTAATTAAAGATCACCATGGGGAAAAAAAAAATCAAGGTGCAAGTGGAGGACAAGGAGTTTGAGTGACATTCTACAACCCACCTATTCATCTGCTTTTGGTCATAGTTTGGGGCTCTATGTTTGCCCACAAAATTTTGCACCACTATACACAAATTAATCCCAACTTGTTGATTCTAGAGAGCTGAGCTTTGAGGGATTATCAAAGACTTCACAAATCTGGTGTCCAGAGGAAATTCCAAATGTCAGCGTCATATCACCCTGGACTGGATCAAATTTTCTTTGAGGTTTTGTAAGCGATCTGAATTTCACTTGGGTAAAGTCAGGTATTTTTCTCATAGTAGTAAAATTGTTGACCACAGACACCATCTGTCAGATACTGTCAAGTTCTGTTGATAGCGATGTTTTGTAAAATGTCTTGTCAGCACTAATTAATCAGTCGATCCAATTGATTTATTTCTAATAATAGTAGAAAGTATCATAAAACAAATACTCGATACCCGCATCAGAAATATGGTTTGCAACCACTGATGGATTGATTGATTGATTGCAATTGTCAAGTGTAGTTGTATTGAAAGCTCCAACACCAGCTGTCATTTATGAACTGACTTGGTAGTTTTTTGCTTGCTTTGCAGTAGGGTGTATTACTTAGACCAGGGGAGTCAAACTCATTGTAGTTCAGGGGACATATTCAGCCCAATATGATCTCAAATGGGCTGAATTAGTAAAATAATAACAGTAGAAAATGTAAAATTACATTATGAAAATGTTTACATCGACAAAGTTTCCTTATAAATGTAAATAACATGAACAATCTGAAATTTCTTAGAAAATATCTGCAATTTTAACAATATTCAGCCTCGGTTTATCATTTACACATGTACATTACAACTTACAGATCACAGTGGATCTACAAATACACAAAACATTTAGTAACAGACAGAATATTGGTAAAATTACAATTATTTTTCTTAAGACATTTCAGGTTGTTCATATTTGTTCAAGTTATTCACATTTTTTACACTAAAACAAGGAGAAAATTTGGAGTTGTCATTATTTATAGGTTATTATGATAGTATTTTACTGGTCTGATCCACTTGAGATCATATAACCAGAAATAAAATTATTTTAACATCCTTGATTGTTAATATTATAAGTGTAATTATCAAATTACGTTTCACAAATTCATCCTCCGGGCTGGATTGGACCCTTTGGCAGGCCGTATGTTTGACACCTGTGATTTAGACAAACAGTTCAATTCTGCCTCCAAATGTGCATTAGATCTCGGGCAAAATCTAGGACATTATAAAATGTTTGACAGGAGTGTGACTTGAAGAATTCCTCTGTTTGCACATTTAATTGGGTAATGCTCGTTATTCTCTGAGCTCCATTGCTTGTATGTACTAATAGGCAGCGGTGTTGTGCTCATTAGTGAGTGGAGCACAGCGAGTCCCCATTTCTCCTGACATCCTGACTTTGTAAAGCAGTAGGGGAGATGGTACCGGTCGCCATTGTTCAGCCTGAAGCCTTCACTCCCTCTACTTACTTGTGTTTTATAGCGTCGAGGAAAAATGCCTCCAGTCTGCCTCACAGTGCATTACAGGTTCCAGGGAATATGTGGAGTTTTATGAAACCTTAATGAATGAACAGTGCGCTTTGGTGCCTAATCCTGCTGTTTTCCCCTCAAAAAGCCATGCATTTCTTTTTACTTTTAATACTGTTTTAAATGTTTTGTTACCACGTACTATTCTATCTGTTATACTACTGCTTTAGTTATTGCCTGCGGTTCAGAGATATTAAAGACAGCACAGATTGTTTTAATTGATTCCACATGTACCAGCAATCAAGTGTAATGACTGTTTGTTTAGGAACTGGTTAGAGATCAGTCTTGTTTGTTACTTAAAATGAAGGGTCCATTGAGAACACATGAACAGATCTATTTTTTAAGATTTCTACTTGTGTATATATTTAATTCCCAAAGCAAATGAAAATAAGGCTGACTGACAAATATGTCAGCTTAGCTGCAGTTTTAAAACCTGCACAGAGACACCAGTGATTACTTAGATCCAGGCTCAGCTAAGGATCACATTCCAAAAAACACCAAAAATTCAACTCTACTTTTCATCCCTCAGTTACATGACGCCTGTGTCAAAATGAACTCATCCCATATGGTGAATGCATTCACATAGGTCACGCAGCCACTTATTTGCCAACAGCAGACTTTTTCCTCTGGTCTAACAGTTATTACAGCCAGCAGTTCAACATATGTGAGTGATGACAGCTAAGAGGCAAACAATACTTAAGGCTCAGTCGGACAGTTTGAACCGGTATCCGAAGGACATGGACAGACATTATTACTACAGTTGTGCTCATAAGTTTACATATCCTAGCAGAATTTGTGACTCTTTGGCTATTTTTCAGAGAATATGAATGATAATACAAAAACTTTTCTTTCACTCGTGGTTAGTGGTTGGTTGAAGCCATTTATTATCAAATGTTTGTTTTTTTTTAAATCATACTGACAACAGAAACTATCCAAATGACCCTGATCCAAAGTGTACATAGTCTAGTTCTTAATCCTCTGTATTGGCCCCTTTAACATCAATGACAGCTTCAAGTCTTTTGTGGTCATTGTGGATGAGGCACTTTGTTTTCTCAGCTGGTAAAGCTGCCCATTCTTCTTGGTAAAAAGCCTCCAGTTCCTTTAAGTTCTTGGGCTGTCTTTCATGAACTGCATGTTTGAGATCTCCCCAAAGTGGCTCAATGATATTGAGGTCAGGAGACTGAGATGGACACTCCTTCACCTACACTTTTTTCTGCTGTAGCCAGTGACAGGTCGACTTGGCCTTGTGTTTTGGGTCATTGTCATGTTGGAACATCCAAGACGTCCCATGCGCATTCTGTCAGGGTATGGAAACTTATGAGCACAACTGTATGACACTCTGAGATATATTTAAATACATATTACATGTAATGTCAGCTGTCCAGTGATTCCTGTTTCTTTAACATTGATCCATTTCATCTAAAGGCATTTTTACACTTAACAACCTTAAGGATTTTGCTTGTCAGCTGCAGGTGTTTTATGTTATGTCAGATTTAGATTTCATTATAGAACATAATAAATATCTCCTCATGTAAAACCTGAAACAACAACAAACATGTTGCTGTTTTTATTGGTAAAAATGTAAGACAAATCCATTAACCGACACACAGGAATACTGGTTTAATCTGCAAGAGCAGGGCAGTCATTTTACTGCACTTCTGTAGTTGTGAACATTTTTATAGTTTCAGCCTTTAGCCATTTTGTGGCTGGTGCCAAACTGCAAAAACTGTAAGCACAGTCAAACTCTGTTGTATTTTTTTCAACAGCCAGACACACTTAGATTTCCACGTAACACTAGAAACACACACATTACAGACATAGCGTAGTCAGTGGTATCAGCTCAGACACTCAGTACATTCAGAATAGCACCTTTTTCACAAAAATGTATAAAAGAGTACAAAAATACATATGATAGATGTAACACTATCAGCACTTGTTTTTACAACACAAATAGCTACTAGCCATCATTGCAGTATGCCATTGCAGGTTTGTTTTGACAGAGCCAGTAGATCCTTAACGTTAAACCTGCTATGACAGGAAGTTGATGTTGTGTACAAAGGACTTAAATAAATTAAAACAATGGGGCAAAACATCTATCATATAATTGACAAACAGTGTATAGTTCAGTCGTTTTAAGAAGAGTAAAGATATGTAACATTTCCAATAATTCTTACAATAAATGAAAGGCACGCCATCAAATCTTATGGTGCTTCTCGATGGATACTAAATCGCTTCAGTGCTTGGTTGATAAATTAATTACAATTTAATGAACTGCGTTTTCTATTAGGAAATACTGATTGGAAAGCTTGCTCTACATTATTACCAAATAGGCCCTTTGGTGAATATCCAGCGTGTTTGCTTAACCAGTCATCTGATGTATGGGCTTCTGCTCTATAATTATAGAGGAAAACCACCTGAAGGCAGCAATTAAAACATCTCTTACATGTCTTTTTCCACTATGTCATTTCAGTTACGGATTGAAGTACACATCAAAATCTAACTGTTCACCTTATCTGGTACATTAGAGCTTCTTTGCACAAGGCACTCAGGGTTTGGGGAAATGCCTTGTGGGTGAGACGCCACTGGAGGGCAGAGTCATTTGTTCATCAGCACAGAGGCTCAGTAGGGATATGTAGAGATGGAAATGTAGATGATGAAGATGCTCTGATAGGTTATGCGGCCCTGCAGCGAGATGGTGGTGGCTTGAACTTTAAGCCGCACTAGTCCCGGTCTGTCCAGAGAGCGCAGCGTGAAGATGATCCCTCTTCCTGCCTCGTCTCTGATGCCAAACACCCGGCCCATCACGCCCGTCTCTGATTCTTGCTCAAGTATGGTAAAAGACGTACGCTCTTGCAGGACGCCTGACTCGGAGAAAGCAGACAGTCGTACCACGTTGTGATTGGCTGGAATGCCAGAGGGAAGAGTGAGCAGCTTGTACTGTAGGAGCAGAGGGGAACCTTCTGTGGCGCAGTCCAGAGAGCAGGGCCTGTAGCAAGTCCTTTTAGAGGGACATCGGAAAGAGTGACACGTTAATGCAATGTTAGCGTCAAATGTTGATAAACACAGGTGTTTAAATATAGCTTTGACTGTGTATGGAGCATGATGGGTTATAGTGTAGGTGTGATGTGGCTGTGAGCAGATGTAAAGACCATTTTTACTGTTATTCTTCATTATTTACCAGCATTGACTGATGGGTGTCCACAGGAGGATATATCTTTGAGAAGTTCTTATATCTGCTTAGAGTTTTGCACCATTATATCCTCCTGAGAACCAGCAAGTAGAAGTTTTGACATTTTTTTTACGTTATACAATTGCCTTGATCGGAAGCAGCATGATTCAAAAGTTTATTTTTTATGGAATGTTCTTTGCAGTTTTTTTTTTTTTTTTTAGTGAAGCTGTGAAACTTTTGTCCACTACAGACAGCTAAAATGCATTGCTGGGTCTCAAGAGGAGATATATATATGTCTATAGATCGATCGATCTATCTATCTATACACACACACACACACACACACACACACTACCCAAGTTATAAATGATAATACAGTTAAACTTAAGGTTAAAGTGTCTTGTCTGCCTATGTACATGCTATTTGTATTTAAACACACAAAAATAGAAAACAAGTTGATGTGCAGTTTACCCTGGGCTTCTTCCACTCTGATAGGATGCAGGGCAGGGTGTGTCCAAGCACTGATATCCACCGCGGGTATTAAAACACATCTGATTATGTCCACACTGAATGCCCTGTTCCACACACTCATCTATGTCTGGAGAAAGAACACAACATGTTGTGATTTAAGTAATTATTTAAAGTTGTGCAGTACGGAAACAACTTAAAGAGATGCTTACCTTTACAGCTCCTTCCGTTGGGTAACAGATGGTACCCCGGAGGACAGAGGCACTGGAAGCTGCCGATGGTGTTGCGACACTCGTGCTGGCATGGCTTCCGGAGCAGACACTCGTCCACATCTGTAGCGAGGGGAGAAAAACAACAGTGCTGCAGTTAACTTCAAGACTGTATTTGCTGACTATGAGGTAGGTAGTACCTTTTCGTTCATACTCACCGACACATTTGCCGTCTCTGTTGGTGTACCCCACAGGACAGCTCTGCCTGGTGATGCGGGACACCCCAGTAGAACGGGACAGGATGGGTCTGCCTAGAGATGATACTAGCTGCGGTCGGAGTCTGGCCCTGACTCTGGTCCCGTTGGTGAAAGTCTGTCCTCTCTCCAGTCCGGCACATGAGCGTCCGTCTCCGAGCAGCACGGTACCAGGCGGGCACGCACACCTGAAGCTGCCAGGTACGTTCCGACACTGATAGGCACAAGGGTTTGGAGTCTGCAGGCATTCATCAATGTCTGAAAGGCAGAACACAGTTAAATTATGTCTGTAGTCCCGGTAGTGCAGTGTGTTATAAAACAGACCCAGCAGATGTCCTACCCAGACAGGGGAGGCCCACTCCTTGGGATCGGTAACCTCTGGGACATACACAACCGTAACCCCCAATTGTGTTCTGACAGATCTGAGTGTAGCGGCACATGTGGCTTCCATCCTGACACTCGTCAATATCTGAAAAATGTGCAATTAATTAATACCAGTATAAACACACAACCCTGGAGAAAGCACAATTTTACTTTTTCACCTCAAGACATTCAATAGTAATTCTCATCATGCCCTGTGTACAGAGAAGTTTTAAAGCATAACCTGAAATATATGAAAAAAACAATGAATAAAATACATTTGCTGAGGTAAAATTCTTCAAGTTCGGCTAGAATTTCATAAATTAAGGCCATACTGTGATAAAGTTTGTTGCATCCTGTTACAAAGCAGTTCTTTGTTTCTTTAGTCAGAGGTTTCTATTTGTACAAATTAATGGACTTTAAAAACGTTTTAGCTTTATTTGTGAAGCAGCCTCTTGCTGTTTTGTGGCCTAAAGCAATCCAGCAGATTTCCTGTGAAATTTGACCTTTTGCTGCAGAAAGTAAAATGCAGTGTGGAGGTCAGTGGAAACTGCCAATAACGAGGTTCTTTTGGCTTTAGCTGATTATTATCAGGTAGAAGTGATTTAAACGATCAGCTTCACTTCAACCTCTGAGGAGAAAGAAAGAATAAAGTCGCCAGTGTTGAATCTAAATGGCCAGTCTTTCAGGGCATAGTCATTATAGTGGAGTGACGATACATGAGGTAAAATGGAACATTTAACACGTTTAAAGTAACTATAGAACAGTTCTAATGAGATGGCCACTAACCCACGCAGGCACCGTTCTCTGCTTTGGTCATGCCAGCTGGACAACTGTCAAAACACTGGTATCCTCCCTCTGTGTTGCGGCACTGCTGGTGAGCCGGGCACACATTTCTCATGCACTCGTTGATATCTGTAAAACAAGTGTCATTTCAACAAAATGGTTGTTATAGTGATGTAGGGACACTAGGTTTAAATGTATGCAGATGACACTTTCATGAGTTTATATTCGCACTGAGCTGCAGTAGCTGACTGACCAATGCAGCGGTGTCCTGACAGCTGGTATCCCGGGTGGCAGATGCAGCGATACGAGCCAAGAGTATTGAGACACTGATGCTGGCAGGGGGACAGAGCAGACTCCTGGCACTCATCCACATCTGAAACACACAGTTCATAGCGCTCACTTAATCTTGTCCTCTGTCTGCATCAAATATATGATACAAATTGACACTGATTCCAGATATTATTCTATTCAACAGGGAAGGTTGTTATGCCTCAGTAATAAAAACTGAGCAGACAGCTGAACGGGGATTAGCAGCGACTTGCCTTCACAACTGGTTCCTGTGATGCTAGGCTTAAATCCGGGTCCACACTTGGCCTGGCAGCGATATGTGCCCACTGTGTTCACACACTGCTGGTTGTAGTGGCACATGTGTGAGCCTTGGGCGCACTCGTCGATATCTGTATTGTAATCAGAAAATTAGTTTAAGGCTGAATTCTGAGGTAGAGGGCAAAAAACTGTATGTTGTAATGGTAACTCATCAGATATTGTGTTGGTTCAGTCCCACCTTGACACGTGTTGGTCTCAGTGGAGATGGTGAATCCAGAAGGACAGGTACAAGTGAAGCCCCCCATGATGTTATTGCATGAATGTGAGCAGGGAGACTGGAGTGCACACTCATCCTCATCTGGTAGTAATATTAAATAATGAGTAATAATAATAATAATAAAACTTTTGCTTTTAACAATGTTAATATTATTAGATGATAAATTAGGCAAAAAAGTAAAGCAGCATACCAGCACAGTAGGAGGCTTGGTCAACAATGAAACCCTTAGGGCACGTTTCTCCATAACCATCTGCAAGTAGATGGGAAGAAAATGTTCAGTCAATGTTTGTGGTTTTAACTTCCTGATGCGTCATGTCATGATTATGTGATGTTGAAGATGTGTTTTTTTTTTTCTGGACCTGGTATTAGAAGGCTGGCGGTGATGTGGAAGTCCAGAGTGAGAGTGAACATATTGTAGACGCTGTTCATCCCAGAGACTTTCAGCAGCTGGAGCAAAGGGCCCTGGCGCTCCTCTGGGCCCTCGTAAATAATTGTATGGTTGCAGCGCAGCACCATGGGGTTCCCCCCTCTCTGATGGTTCTGCGATGACCACGAGTACAGCTGGCCTTGGCCTGTCTGCACATATGACTCATCAAAGTCCTGGGGACAGAAGACAAATCAGAGCAGAGGAAGAACATGACAAACAAAGTCTCTGATGTGATGAATGTGATGTCTTCAAACGCACAGTGTGACAGTAGCAGTGAACAGACCTGTAGGCTCAGATGGGATGATAATGATGGAGGAACGAAGCCATTAATTACAATGTCAATAAGTAAAACACCCTCAGAATCCACACCCCTGACAACATGGGTCACACGCAGGATCTCCCCTGTTTGAAGACATTAAGAAGATCTGTCTTTACAAGCACAAAAGAACACGCTGAAACATTTTGGACATAATAGCCTTCATGTGTAAACTCATGAATTCCAGTGGTAGCAAGTAGTGCCATCTGCTGGTTGTTTTGTGAACTGCAAAATGCATTTTCATCTACAGTATGTCTGGAGAGTTTCCACTGTAATTAACATCATTGAGACAAAACTCTGCATGAATGCATTAGAAAAGTATATACAACTTATCTGCAAGACTTAAACACTAATACTGACATGTAAGTTAGAATTGGACAAATCAGCCTTATTGAATATTCACATCCTTAAAAGAACCCAAACTTGTTTACCTTAATTGCTTATAGATACAGAAATCTGGACCAAAGCTCACCAGTGTCAAATTCCAGCTGAGACTCCTGTCTGAACTGGCCTTGGGTGAAGGAGTAGCCGTTCCTTGTTGCTCCGTTCTGCAGAACAGTGGTCCAGTAGATGGGAGCAAAAACAGACACCAGAACCCGCAGCAAAGGACCTGCAACAACACAGCATCATCACCCTGACCTCTACAGCAGCGCAGATACACAATGAATATGGTCTGTAGAAGGTAAGGCCAAATCTGAATAATCTAAAATGTTCCAAAAACTAATTTCATAAGATTTAATCCATAAAGACCCAGTGCTACTTTTGTGGCAGTTCCCAAATGAATTCTTCTCTACATTTAATCTTTCTTAAGTGATGTAGCACCATTTACTTTAATATTTTGCTCTGCATTTTGCATTTTTTTTCTGTGAAAATCAGATGTTTTCCTATATTTAATGTACTGATCATGGAGATGTTCATAAAAGCTCAGCGAATTCAAAGATTACATCAAATCAGAAAAAACATAAGGAAAAAGTGACTTACTCAACAAAATATATCATTAACTGAACATACCCCAAGTGTCTCCAACAACTGTCATTGACCCAACTCCATGGGTTTTACTGGTGAATCAATGCTGCAGTAGATGATGGTGTTTTAATGTTCACTATGGAGCCTCTGAACGTCCAAATGGGTCATATATGATGACCATGAAAAGACGAAAACTGTATTTTACCCTAATTATTTACATGTATTGATAGGATTAATGGATCAACAGCTATTAAACATTTTAGGTCAGTAGATGACTTTGATCAGTGGTGGATATTTGTCTTTATGGGTTTATACCAATACTGTTTTATTGTTTTGCTGTTTAAATGTATACATAAATCAAAAGCAAGAGTGACTGAATTTCTGTCACCCAATTAGTGCTGCTTTAAAGAAATAGACATTAAAATAACTGGAGCACTCACCCACACTGGGGGGGATGTTGTCCAGACGGGCCTGCAGAGAGCTGCTCCCCTCCTCTTCATTGTCTGTGATGTTTGCTTCCAAGAAGGACACACCAAACTCCCTCTCATTGACCATACCTATCAAACTGCCCCTGGTCTTGCGAGGAACCTCACCTATAATCAACAAAATGATTTGGATATTTTATTTTTGTTTTTTTGGGTTTTTTTTTTTTTTTTGCAAATTTTGAGTCAATGCATCACTGTCTAAACATATCTGGAGATAAAGAAAACTTAAAAAAAAAAAAAAAAAAGTCACTCATACCTGGACAAAGACCTGTTTGACATTTTCTAGAGTCGATACTGGGACCACTGCATGATCTGCCACCATTGGCTGGTTCTGGGTTGTTGCATAACCTGATTCTTTCTTGGAAGCCTTGTCCACAGGTGCTGCTACATGGGCCCCACTCTTCCCAGTTAGAGTAACCTCCGTTGACTGAGGAAGAGGAGGAGCAAAAATGAGTTATCCAAAAATATTATTTAAAAACTGATAACGTCTTTGGTAAATTGAGAGAGAATAAAATTACATAAGAGACACTGGAAACAATTAATTACCTGAAAGGAAAATGCATGAATAAGTAAGGGTGGGGTGACACTTGTTACTTAAAATAACTGAGAGAAAATGTGTTGTTCATTTCCGCGGTCATTACATCCTGTGTAACTGGAACACAGACTCACTTTGAACCTTGAGTGTTATGGTTCTCTCAGCTTTTCCAGCTTCGCTCTCAGCCACACACTGATACTCTCCTTCATCTGCAGTCTGTGGATCGAACAGGTAGAGGAAGACAGGTTGGCTTAATGGGCACCTTGAGGAAAAGTCGTCCCATGAAAGCATCAAGGTAAAAGCGCGTATTATCTCATATTCCTTCTTATGTTTAAAGGGTCGACATTTTCTGCTTGACAGTTGAAGCTATAATAGAATTGTCATAATGGATATTACTGAGCCGGAGAGTGGAAATTTTACATCAGAGTGCTCACTGAGAAGGGCCGTCATTTGTCTGTGAGAGTCTCAGCTGCAGGCAGTGCAATTACAGCGACAGTTAGGGACTTAACAAGGTTAAAGGCTAAGGAAAGAGGGACAGAGTCTGCTAACATCCAGCTCTCTGTTCGTCTGCTCCCTCTGCTGCTAATGCTGTTAGCGTCTCTGACTGAGCCGCTTCCAATCTGATTTAGATGGAAGCAGGACACAGCAGGACAGTCACACACTGTTCCTCCACCAAAGGGGACTGCAGATGAAGCGTGGAAAGAGGAACACAAGTTCAAGGGTCACTGCTGTAAAAGGTAGGATATAAGGGGAAACTAGAGCTTTATGCTTACAGTGATGCTGTAAATAACCAAAGATCCGTTGTGAAGCGCCTGCATTCGTAAAGAGCGGAGAAGGGGTCTTCTGTCCCGGAGCCAGCGGAGCACGGGGCTGGGGTCTCCATGGACTGGACAGTCCAGTACAGCAGAGCCGCCCTGGATGACGGTCTGAGACATGTGGGCTTCACCCTTTAACACTGGAGGCTCTGGGCACAGAACACATGACACATTTACATGTCACCAAAATAATATCACTAAAAGCGAAAGCCCAAATTTATACGCCCTGGTTAATCCTTACAAAATAGCTCACCTCTGATACGGACAAATGAGAGTGCCCGGATGGAGCCCACACTGTTTTCTGCGATGCACACATACGTCCCAGCATCAGCCATCGTCACATTGTCAATGATCAGGGAGCTCCTGCCAGCCTCATCTGCACTGGCACCTGAACAGATAGAATAAAACATGTTACTGTGGTGCAGTTATCAACATGCTACAATGTTTACACCCCAAACACTGCATCAGATCAAGTATTACAAAACTAAGCTGTATGATAACATTGTATACAACAATGAGTGGAATACTTTATTTTAAGGTCATTGTAATAAACCTTAATAGGTAATAAGGTCCTAACAAGATGATTAGTAATTTTACATGTTAAGACTAAAAACACATCTTTCAAGTTTGTAGACTGTTTAATGGTAATAAATGTTAATTGCTTGTAATGGCTTAAACTCTTATAGCTTTGAGATGAATCCATAGTTTATTATGCTTTTACTAGATGTTAATTGTGAAAGTATTAACAATAAAGCACAACTGTTGCAGCTATCAAAAGAACAATGCCTTGTTAAAGTAGGCGCTTTTTTAAAAAGCAATACACACAAAGGTGTACACATAACTGTGCAGCCTTCCCTTTAAGGTAAACTAGAGATAATACCTGTGAAGGGACTGTTGTTGACAGTCCAGGAGATGACAGGAGACGGTGTCCCTTGAGCGTGACAGGACAGGGCCAGACTCTGTCCTTTGTTCAGGGTTACATCACCTGGCAGCTCTTTGAAGGCAGGCCTCATGTTGATGGACAGCCGGATGTCTTGTCTCACAGAGCCAGCTGCGTTGGTAGCAACACATGTAAACACACCAGCATCCCCTGGCTGTGGAACAAAAGCACAGACAACTGTTCAGGCCTGGGTTTAGATACCTTAATGCGGTGCAGAACACGGATTACAATCAGGTTTACCTCAGCCCGTTCAATAATCAGCTCCCCTGATCGCAGAACCGTGAATTTGCCTGGAAGAATGGGCACAATGACGCCATCCTTCTCCCATGATACTCTGGGTTCGGGTGAACCCTGGGCAGCACATGGCAGCAGCGCCTGAAAGCCTTGAATGACTGACAGTTCTGTCTGCGCAGGAGGAATCATGGGTGGAACTAAAAAGCAACAAGAGCGTGTTATTTACGCTTTTCACACAGTGACAAATAGGATTCAAATGAGCTTTAACTCACCTTGAATAACCAGTCTGATGTCGTGGCTGGCTCTACCGGCGAGGTTTTTGGCAGTACATGTGTACAGGCCTGCATCACTGCGCTGGGTGGATGAAACTGCCAAGGTTCCATTGGCAAAGGTACGAATATGAGCACCGTCAACCACAGGCCGTCTGTCCTTGTGCCATGTCACTTCAGGCTGAGGCTGCCCATCAGCCACACACTCAAGGCTAACTGGTTGGCCAAGCACTGCAGTGTATTCCATACGGGGCACACTCAGCACCGGTGGAACTGAAAAACATGGATATTTATACATGAAATTAAAAAAGAGAAAAAATTAAAAAGGCCAGTTGTTATTTTAACACTTTTGTTTTGAATTATTTGGGGGTTTTTTTCTGTTTGCATGTGACACACACATTCAGCCAATTGTTGGACACCTGCATGTTTTGAACATTTTATTAATCGTTTTAATTTTCATCAACCAGAGGAAGTGTAAACCTTCACAGGCTTACAAAACACCAAAATACAGCTGCGATGGTGAAAATGTACCATCACACACAAAACAAAAATCACTGGTCCAAGTTCAGGTGTAAACCAAATGCTATGTCTTCTCTCCCAGGCCTCACAAATAAAACTCACATCAAAACAGGTTAATTTCCCTAAGCATATAATTTTTTATTATTATTTTTTATTTACAATCAACCAAAATAAGTCATCTGTCTCCTTACTACTAACAACAACTGAGGTGGAATAAACCGTAGCCTGGACAGAAGCGTTTTTCACCACCACCTTCTGCTGCTGAAAACCACTGGTACTTTCCTCCCATCTGTGAGAACCTTACCTTGAAGGACTAGTTTGGTTCTGCTCACAGCGACACCGGCATCATTCTTGGCCAGACACTGGTAGGTCCCGGCATCACCAAGTGTAACACGAGAAAACTTCAGAGCTCCGTTTGAGAGCACAGCCAGCCTGTGACCTGAAATCACATGGGAATTAAGACATGTACAAATACTTTAATGCAGTACTGTCGAATGTTATCAAAGGTAAATGAATGACCTCTTCTACTACACAATAACATGTCTATATATAGTATGTGGTTACCTGTTGCTATGGGAACCCCCTCTCTCTGCCAGGTGATGGATGGTCTGGGGAAACCTTGAACCTCACAGGGTAGAACAGTCCCATGATTCAGCACCACTTGCACTTCTTCTGGCATGGGCCTGATTTCTGGAGGTTCTGCGTACATAAAAATACAAACACACTGTCATGAGTCTGCATCCAGAGCATCCCATCAGATAATATGTGAACAGCAATTTCAGTGAGGGCCTCACCTTGCACTGTGAGGGAGATGTGTTTGTGAGCTACTCCAGCTGGGTTACGGGCTGAGCAAGTGTACCTGCCAGCATGACTCGGCAGAGCAGCAGTTATCTCCAGCACACCTGAGTACAAATATGTTGGCTTGATGTCACATTTGATAAGACGAAGTACTGTACCTTCACTTTTTCTTACTTGGGACTGTGTAGTACGATATAAAGTCTGTGAAATCCCAGTTTAGTATCTAGCATTCTTACTTATTTTACCAAACTAAGTGTATTGTTATGTCCATTACATTTCTACCAGTAAAGCACATTTAATTGACATTGAAATTAGCATCTTTACACTTCTACTCACCAGTGGGAAGAACACGATAACTTCCTCCTCTGGCGCCCAGTTTGGCTCCACCCTTTGTCCAGGTGACGGTGGGCTGAGGACGTCCTTGTACGTGACAAGGCAACACCACTGGAGACATTTTCACAGCTGTGACTGTTGTGACATCATCTTCAATAGATGGTGGGACTGAAAGATCAAACGGAAAACAGATGTCAGTCCTCTGAAGAAACATGTCTGTAGATGCCTCATGCCTAAATGACATCATCAGTACCTACCTTGCAGGATGACCTCAATGACCCTTCGCTCCTCTCCAGCGTCATTAACAGCAGTGCACTCAAAGTAACCCTCATCCTCATTGGATGGAGACAAAAGAACCAGGGAGCCAGAGGTCAGTAACCTGGACACAAAGCAAAACTATCAGAATGAAAGTGTTTGTGTTTCTGGGATGTGAGTTGTGGTGTGTGTAGACCACTGTCTTTACCTGTATGTGCCAGGCTGCTGGCTGAGGTCAAGTGGAGTGCCGTTCCTCTTCCAGGATACTTTAGGTGGTGGTATCCCAGTAGTTTCACAGCTCAGTACAGCTCTAATCCCTGTGGTCACTGTCACGTTGAAAGGGCCGGAGCTGATTGAAGGACCCACTGATAGAAGATAAACACACATTTAGCTCGCTCACATTCACTGTGCCACAGCGTATGTTCCAGACAACTATTTATTACGGTCTGTGATGTGTGGAAATATAGATAAAGCTCTAAAAGTTTTCTTTGTTGCATTTACCAAGCACTCGTAAATCCAATCCTCGGTGATCTGAACCAGCCTGGTTGGACACAGTGCAGTAGTAGCGCCCTGCATCACTCAACTGAACTCCATGTACACGCAAGGAACCCTGTGATAACATAGTGTACCTAAAAAACAACAAAAAAAAACAAAAGTTAAGAAATGAATAGACCACATATTGTGCTGTCTAATTTTGACAGTTTAGTCATGTATGAACAAGTATACATGCAACACATCAGGCTGAACTTACTTCTTGTTATCCTGACTTATAGGGAAACCGTCTTTCCTCCACATGACTGTAGTAGAGTCACCTTCAACTTCACAAGGTAAAAGTGCATCCTGGCCGACATGCGCCGTCACCACTGAGCTGCCCTCCTTTATGACTGGGGGTACTAGAAAATCAAAAGGTCATATTTTCACATCAGTATTTGGATTTTCCATGTAGAACTGTTGAAAAGTAGCTTGGTATTGACATGTTAACTTACACAGAATCTCCACAGTGAAAAAGAGACTGGTGCTTCCAGCCATGTTGGTGACCACACAGCTGTACTGACCGCTGTCCTCAGGCCTGACCTCCTGGATCTCCAGGTACTGACCTCCTGCCAGACGCTGAATACGAGCACTCGGCTGATGTAAAACAAAGAAAGGTGTGACTCGGTATCACTTTTAGTTCTCTATTTATTTTTATTACTTTAAACAAACCTTCTACCTGCATTTTGAGGTCATCCTTGTACCACTCTATATCAGGAGGGGGGTCACTGTCCGCTAAACACTCCAAGGTCAGGTGTCCGTTAACTGGGACAGTCAATGTTCTCACATCACCAGAGCCAAGGAGGGTTGGTGGGACTGAAACACAAAACTGACGGTAAATATTACACATACATCACTACAAATTTGAAGTAAAGTCCTAATTAATGTTAATAAATGACACACAATGTCCTTGACTCTTATATCACATGATGCCATGTGGAAAAGTTCACCCAATGTAAATGATAAAGAATACTGGAGCCTGTGTCATAAATCAAACTTGTAACCACGCTGTGCATGACAATTTTGTAGCTGGAAATGTTACTGCAAGAGCAAGTGCATCCACAGATTTTCAGTCTTGAATATACACTGCTTTATTCATCCCAGGTGCAAGGGGAAAAGGAGGAAGTAATAGGAGAGGCAGGACATGATATATATTTCTTCCATGCAAGAATAGCTTGTGTCACCTTGGACTCGGACCCAGTGGTTTTTTCCATCTTGTCCTGCTAGGCTGCTGGCCAAGCAGGTGTACAGACCTGCGTCTCCGACCTTTGAAGAGAAAACTTTAATCAGCTTGAGTGGTTCTTCAGAATGCGGTTCCAAAATGGAATCGCGCTGCTCTCTTTTATTTTTTTCTTTAAATTGTCATTTTATTTTATCACTTAACATTTGAGGTTATTTTATCTTTAACATTTACAATCCAATTTCTAACATTATAACCGTTAACCACATCTTTTCAAGATGTTAGTTTATGTCTGACTTAAAATTACAAGAACAGCATTACAGCAACAAGGATCCTCTATGGACTTATTTAGTGTTCGTAGTTTAAAGCTTTTGGCAGCAAGCTACAGTTTTCTATGAAATTCATATAAAGTCTTGCACATAATGACCCTCCTAAAATAATTGCCCATCTTTTCAGATTTTTCAGGAAACATAAAAAATGCAACCAGTCTCATTCATGCATCATGAGGAGATTATTTAGGAAAAACAAAGTGATTTTTGTCAAAAAGTGACTTGGGGAATTATTTTATCAGGGTGATGATATGTTTCTATACTGTATACATGTTTATACAGTTAACTCTTTGGTACCACAACACTAACCACTTCATAATTTACCTGTACTTTGCTGATCCTGACAAAGTGTCCATCCTGCTGAACAACGTCTGTCCTTTCCAAGGGGTGACCGTCTTTGAGCCAGCTGAGGGTGGGAGGTGGGACTCCCACAGCGGAACACTCCAGCTCCAGTGGACCGTTTACCGCTATGGTCAGCTCTTCTGGGGAGTTGGAGGTGGATATCTTTGGGGGTTCTGGTGTAGGAGGAAGATTTAATGGGATTCAGCTGTGCACAGGATTTACAATGACAATAGCTGCAATATATTTAGTACATGGTTTATTTGAGATTACCGAGCACAGTCAGGTTAAACCCCTTTGTGCTACTTCCCGCCTGGTTACTGGCCACGCAGCTGTACAGGCCGGCGTCTGAGGGCGCCACGTCAGGCAGCTGCAGCCGAGTCTCCTGGCCATCCAGCAGCAGGTTGCGGTGAAGAGACAGTGGTTGGCCATCCTTCAGCCACGTCAGCGTAGGAGGTGGAACCCCGCGTGCCTCACAGGTTAACGTCACCAAAGATCCCTGTACGACTGTGACTGGTTCCACTGGTTCCACATGGTCCACACCTGGGGGCACTGCACACCAAGATCCAAATCAGCTTTCCTTGAATATTAGCTTGAATTCAAGTAAACCAATACTTAACCCTTTATCGGGCAAGTGACTATTTTTGGTCATTTCCACATACAATTCAAGACAGTGACAGCAACAGTTACAGTAAGGACAGTGAGTCAACAATCTGAGGTCCAATGTGGTCTACATGGTCTGTAAGGTCCACCTCTGCATGAACAGTGAGTGTACCTGCTTTGTTAGGTACCATGAAGTAATGGTACTAATGTAAGTACTGATGTTCAAAGGGATAATGTGGATGTTGACAGGTGTGTGGATCAGCACTGATGTTGTTGTGATGTTCTAATGTTCTAAAATACATGTTCCTCTCACCTTACATGTGTTTTTCTTGTATTTTTTTATATTCTTGAAAAAAAATGGTTTACTACTTACAAGTAAGGAACCAAATACAGTAACTTCATTACCTTTGATTTTCTACATAATAAAAATTTTTGAAAAATTTCACGAAAGTAATAAAGTCTTGTTATGTCCTCCAATAACACACGAAGGTTGACATGTTTAATTTCAGAGTATTTCTATGGGTGTCCTATAAAGGGTTAACGTTAGAGAGGCATCAGATGCTCAGACAAAGCAAATGTAGTTTTAGGGTTCCTTGGCGGGTCAGATGTCCGTACCTTGAACCTGGACATCATAGGTGAGCTCAGCAAGACCAGCTCGACTGCGTGCCACACATGTGTAAACTCCGGAGTCAGACAGTTGCACAGGAGAAATCCTATTGCACAAAAAAAAAAAAAAAATCACCTATGAATATGGTATCAGCGCTCTTTTAGTCCTCATGTTTATACCGTATTTTCACAACCATAAGGCGCACTTAAAAGTTTTACATTTTCTCCAAAATGGACGGAGCGCCTTATAATG
>JAPQRQ010000028.1:18021895-18051017 GCA_037367365.1 Apogon talboti | reverse complement strand
GCCCGCGCCCTATAATCCGGTGCGCCTTATGTATGTGTTAAATACAGAAATAGCACCCGTAACTGAGACTGCGCCTTATGGTCGCGAAAATACGGTACTCAGTTTCCTCTGTCCTTATGTACCTCAGCACAGAGTCACCAGACAGGAGGCGTGTACGGGGAGACAGCAGCAGTGGCCGTCCATTTTTCATCCAGCTGATTTGTGGAGGAGGGTTTCCTGCTGCCTGACACTCCAGAGTGACGGAGCTGTCCTGTATGGCCTGCACCTCTCTGGGTACAGTGGTCTCACCAGAGATAGAAGGTGGGACTGGGACAAATGAAAACAAGTCTGTCAAAAACTGGAGGATGAACACGGATACATGATCAAAACGCAGACACATACCAAGGACAAACAGAGTATAGAGTTTGCTCTCCTGGCCAGCTGGGCTAACGGCCAAACAGGTGTAGGTCCCAGAGTCTTCAGGACTCGGGTTCAGTAACGTTAGCGTGCTGCCATCAGGAGTCATACTGCCAGATCACAAAGACACAACACATCAAATTACACTTCATCTGTTGTCTATCTGACCCAGTTTCACTTATTGTGAATGACTTTCCCATCACCACTATCCTCATCGTCCCCCGTTTTTCTCACAGACATACAACACCAGCATTGTTCCCCTCTTCCTCTGGCTGAAGAAGATTCATGAAGTATATAATCTGTCAAACAGCTGTATAACAGCTGCTCATACTGCTCCCCATGATGAAATTAGGCAAGCTAGTGTAAATGATTTCATTTGTCTGTCCACACATCCCTTTGCTAAGCACATTTTCTTGAATGATGATGAGTGTGATAATTACCAAACCTTTAGGGAATGGTAGTCATCAATTATTTCACTGTTTGCAAAATAAAGCTGCTATAATGAGCAATAGACAAATGGTTATGATCAGAACGGAATACAATTATATGCTGTTTGTAACCGTGGCATAAAATATTGTCGTACTGTATGTGACGAGTGTCTGATCCCTCCAAAGTCACCCCGTCTTTCAGCCAGCTGAGAAGAGGTGGAGGGATTCCAGTAGCCTTGCACTCAAGTGTTAGCTCTTCACCCACAGGTCCACTCACATCAGAAGGCTGTTGAGAGTCCAGGATGGTGGGTGATACTGAGGAGGAAAGAATTGGAAATGCAGCTCATGAAATGCCTTCATGAATGATACATAGAAAATGTCTGAGCTCCTTACTTCACTCAGTTCTGTTTACCTTGCACTGTGAGCTTGTAGTCTTTCTGTGTTTGACCCTCACTGTTCTTAGCCACACAAGTGTATTTTCCAGCATGTGACAGAGTGAGGGGCCCCAACTCCAGCCTGTTGCCTCGAACGGACCACTGCCACTGCAGACTGCTCTCTGGATGGAAAACACATTCACTCAAAATAACTTTCACACACAACAAAGTGCACACTATTCCAGTTCCTCTTACCAATAGGAGTTCCGTCTTTTAGCCAGGTAATGCTGGGCATAGGGACGCCTGAGGCCTCACATAGCAGCGTCACATGGGAGCCCAGAGTGTAGTTCAGGGACTCAAAAAGCGGCCCATCCAGGACCGGTGGAACTGTTGAAATATGTGCGTTATAACTGGTCACCATTCATTTTTGAGATAGTTAAATAAATGTAAAAAACAAAAAAGCCTCACCATGAACTGTTACTCTGAATGTCCTGTCCACCTGTCCAGCCACATTGGATACTTTGCAGGTGTAGGTGCCACCATCCGCTATCTATGAACCCGCAATAAAAGACAATGTGTAGGAGAGAATAGAAGTGTTTCTGAGTCAGGTAGAGTTGGGCTCAGAGTTAACACACCTACACAAAGGCAGAGTGTTCCTCAAGACAAATGCAACTATTGTCTCCAGGTTTATGTTTATTTCTGTCAGCGAATGTGTGAAAGCTACGCCGGGAACAGGTTGGTCATTGGAAGTTACTTTATAAAGAATGCACTGAGCCAGTTCGAGTAAGCAAAAAGACATTTTTATGTAATGTTTACAGCCTCTGACACTGAATTAATATTTCCTGACCTGAACTCCAACGATCTCCAACTGGTGATGATCCATCTTTAGACCATTTCCCGCAGCCAACTGAAGCCCGTTTTTGTACCATGTGACCTCAGGCGTCGGAATACCACGGGCCTCACATCGCAGGACGACAGCGGAGCCAACCTGCGGGGTCACCAACTCTGACTCACCATTAAGACGAGGCTTCAGGGTGGGTAGGACTGTTGGTTTATACACACAAAGACAGCATGATCTCAGAGGGATTTGGTTACAATTATATGATTCACTCTTTGACTGTCCTCAGTCACAGCTGGCTTGTAGTAAACACATTTTTAGGCACTGCTTAAGATTTGATCATCTGTATATATGGAGCAGATGGATTACGGCATGTTTCTTCACCATAAACACTGAGGAGAATACTCTTCTGATCCTGGCCAGCGGAGTTGGTGGCTGTGCAAACGTACTGCCCTACATCCTCCACTCTTGCCCGAGGCAACTGTAGCATCTGCCCACCTGTAGTATTAGTAATATAAACATCAACAAATGAATGACAGGTGGATGAGTGAGGCTAAAATCAAATGCTATTGATTTATTAAACATGTCAATGTCTGACCTGGAAGAACGTGAAAGCCTGTACTGAACTGGAGAACCTGCCCATCTCTGGTCCATGTGATCTCTGGAGGAGGGTAAGCCTGGACGTCACACAGCAATGACGCCATGTGGCCTTCAATCACACTCATTTCCTCTTCTTTATGGCCAATTATTTTAGGAGGAACTGGAAACATTTTGCACATAAAGAGTGTGAGTCAGCATGTCTGACTGTGCAGTAAAACAGCCAGTTACAATCATAATGAGACCAGAAACATCTGCTAATACATGAGAGATGTGACTCTGGCTGTAATTGTAAATATCTTGACTGATTTGTTGCATTTTAAAACATTATTAAAATGAAAATCTAAAGAACTTGTGTATTAAATCAATGTCAAGGATCATATGAACAAATGAAACTAACTGTAATATTAAAGCAGATCTGAACTTTAGTATATGAAAAGACAAAAATAATGCAAGAACAGAATCCTATTCATGTCTAAAATGTGTGTCAGTCTGTATTTAACCTCTTAAGACCCGGGAGCCCCACAGGTTTTTGAGTTTGGGCTTTTTTTAATTGAATAATAGCTTATATTGGAAACATCATGATGCAACAGTTTTTTCAGATGTATTCTTAAAAAAATTTTATCGAATGTGCGGTGGACAGTTGGGTTTTTTTTTTATAAAGCTGTGAATTTCTTGTCCTCATACGTGGACAGTGGGTCCTAGGAGGTTGAGATGATATGTAATAAGTGAAAAAAGGGGCCTGTAATGTGGGGGTTTTTTGTAACTTTTTCTTCTTAATGCTGCTTTTTCAGTCCTTGAATTTATATACGTCATTGGGGTTAAGTTTAATATTTTGTTCCTGTTTGTGGAAATTAAACACTGATGTGACTGAAATAGACTGAGCTGGACACAGATGTGGTGGTAAAGCTCTGACCTCACCTTGCACTGTCAGACTGAAGAGTTTTTCAACCGTTCCAACCTTGTTCTCAGCTACACACAGGTACCCAGCCATGTCTGAAACCTGCACACTGAGGAGCTGAGAAACCACATTAAAGCGTCATTCCTCCAAACACACTGCCATAGTTGGATTGGTTTATGCGTTAGTATTTGGTCAAAAACGTTCTACGTCTAACCTGGAGCCGAGTCCCATCCTCACTGATGTGGTGCTGTGAGTCTGTGGTCACCGGCTGCCCATCTCTTAACCAGGAAATAGACGGAGCCGGATGTCCAGTCACGTCGCAGTGGAGAACCACAGTACTGTTCACTACTGCTCCCATTTCCTCCATAAACTCCTCTAATGCTCTCATGATAACAGGAGGGACTGAGGTGGGGAAACAAAATAGGCAGCAATTGCTTACTATTATTTTTTGCATGTGTGGTGGGATGCAGTAGAGTATAGTAGTGGAAAAAAGTTCACACACAATCTCAAATATCATGAAATATTTGCGGAGAAATCTTTTTGTGTTTCAAAAGATGTGGCTGCATTAGACACATGCAAGTGATTTTTTTGTTTATAATTAAGGGGGAAAAAAATAATGAAACTAAATTCTTGACAGTTTCAACATGACATGTGTGGATGTGTTTCATTAGTTTGCTGAAACATCCAGTTTTGACCTCATGGAACTGAGCGTGTGCAGAAGGGAGCGTGTGGGATTGAGAATGGAACAACATTTAGTAGAGTTAAGTGACTTCGGAGTGACTCTTAATGCAATATCACAAATGCATGGGGTGAGCAAAAACTTTTTCCTGTATTTTATCATTTTGGGCTCATTTCTCCGTCCGTTGGCTTGACCTTATAAGGTAAATGTGTACGAGACATGATTGCCTCAACAGATTATTTTAATGAAGCCTTTTATTATATTAAAAATTCTATTCAGCTGAAATATCTGCTTTCTTACCCAGGACCTCCAACTCAAAATGCATGTGGTCCTGTCCTGCCTCATTGACCGCCTCGCACGTATACTTTCCAGCATCTTCTTTCTGCACACGAGCAATTTGTAGCACCTGTCCGCCTGAGAGGACAAATCAATAAAAAAAAAGATTAATGTGAATCCTGCCTAGTTTAACTGATAAGAGACAGGACGGGGTTTTTCCCTGACCTGGAAGTAACCTCACTCCATCAGCAGCGGTGAGTTTCTGTCCATCTTTGTACCAGCTGAGTTTGGGTGGGGGGATGGCATTGCTCTCACAGGACAGGCTGATCGTATGACCCAACACCACCTCACGCTTGTCTACCATGTCTTCGTTGCCTTCATCCTCCTCGTGCCCCAGCCCCCAAGCTGCCTCTCTGTTATTCACTCTGTGGAAGACTGGAGGAACTAACAAGAAAATAGCACGTTTGTATCAGCTCCTTTTCTAGTTAGAATTTGAGTCAAATAGGACAAAACATTTAACCAAACACACCCTGAATGATGACCTGAAAGTCTCTTTTGTCCTCTCCTGCAGAGTTAGTGACTACACAGGTGTACTGTCCCTCATGAGACAGCATAGCATTCTCTATATGAAGCAAGTGGCCTTTCTCTTTAATCCCAGCGTGGACATTTCCAGTCAGCAACTATAGGAAAAGAAAAAAAAAAAACATCTGGTTCAATTAAGTGCATCAGTAATACTGCTATTTTCTCGTCATCTTTGGCATTACGGATTAAGTTACTGTCTATCTGACGACAACCACTGAGTCAACAATGCTTTTTTGGTAGAGACTTAATACACGGCATCTGAGACTAATTTCTACCTGCTGAGAAAATTTCCTTGCAGCTCAGACCTCTTATTATTTTTCCACACACCGTAACATCACACTGTCATGCTGTCATATGAGTGATGTCAAATCTACAGAGTACAAAGGATTATAACAGTATTTTACATCATTCTATTTCCTCACTGGCCACATCAAAAACACACAGAGTTCAGGTGGCTTGTGTAAGAGTATGTAAGAGGCTGTTGCAGTTCATAATGTTTGCTAGTTTGATAAAGGCTTGAGTGTACAACTTGTTTTTTCTTTTAGTAATACATGTTTATACCTGTCCATCCTTAAACCATTGAACCTTGGGCTCAGGGAAACCTTTGGCCAGGCAGGACAGAGTTAAGCTCCCATTGATCCGGACTTTCTCTGCCTGACCGCCAAACACCAGGGATGTGGAGTCGCCCTCTATCTGTGGTGGGACTGATGGGAAGGAAAACCAAATGTGACATATTGACCCAATCCCTTCAACATTCATTTGTAAGTAGCGTAATTGTCTCTTACCCAGAACACTGAGTGAATAGTGCTTTGTGGCGGTGCCAGCCGGGTTAGTGGCCCGGCAGGTGTAGAGGCCGGCGCTGTCTCCTCGTGCTGATCCCAGTCGCAGAGCTTGTCCACCGCGGGTGTACGTGAGCTGGGGACTGGACACGATGGGCTGGTTGTCCTTCAGCCAGGTGATACTGGGAGTGGGAGAGCCTTCCACGTCACAGGGCAGGACTGTGGGGAAACCGAGCACCACTGACACATCTGTGGTCTCACTGGGGCCCTTAATGGTTGGAGGAGCTGAGGAGGGGGAAAAAAAGACAGTTTCAACATCCAGTAAGAGTTTTACAAGCCTGTAGTGCAGAATGAGTACATTTACAGAGGATGGTTCTATTTTCTGCCAGAATAAAAGCTATCTGCATAGCATTTCAGAGATTTTTTTTGTTTTCTTCGCATTCTATCTTGCAGGGCGCTTATTCTTTATCCAACTAAAAAAAAAAAAAAAAATAGACTTTTTCAAAACTGCTATCTTTTTCCCCAAGACTTTGACTTTATGTACTTTTATACTTGCATGCCTACTGTTTTGGTTGAAATTATACCTGTTGTGTGTAGGAGAATAGTTCTTGTTGATTAATGTATGAATTAATGAATGCATAATTTGCAGTAAATTGTGTTTTACTGACAAACATTTTCAAAACAAATGAAAATCACAAAAGTACACGGATATCACACAAGCAATTTTCACTAGAATCATTCCAGTGCTCACTGGTTAGTGAAATCATAACTAGTTTTTTTATATGCTTTCTTCATGTATTTCTTATCTTACAAAATTATGAGCCTTAGAACATACTCTAAAATTCAACTATGAGAGTAACTTTCTTAAGAAATTTAGACTTTCACTCAAAATTCAAGACTTTTAAAGGTCTGGAAAACAGCATCCATAATTTTTAAGACTTTCAAGACCTATACAAGCACCCAGTCTTGATTTTCTGGGTAAAAACATATTGCAACTTAATGTTTTATTCTGATTGTATGGTTTGTCAGCAAAACCCTTCGAGTACAGACCTTGCACTGTGAGTCTGAACTGGCGCATCTGTGTCCCTGCATTGTTACTGGCCAGACACTGGTAGAGCCCCTGGTCCCTCAGTCTCACAGACTTCACCTTTAACACCTGTCCGTCTTCTAGAAACTCCACGTGGGGGTCTCCATCACGGGACAAAACCCTGGAGAGAAGAAGGAATGGAGGCCTCACATCAGTCAAATGAAAACTGAGTGTTGTATTTGTTCAGTATTGTATCAGTAAATGCTGGTGCTCACTCTCCATCGCGGCTCCATTCCACTCTGGGTGCTGGTCGTCCACTAACCCGACACTGAAACTCCACTTCCTGTCCCAGAACAACTGACACCTCTTGTAGTCGGGATGTTCCTGAGATCACTGGTGGAGCTATGACAGTACATCCACATCAGATACACAAAGCAGTCTATATAATATTAGGTATTTATTCTTATTCTAAATACTGAATGAGATCCTGATCACTTGACCAGAAACAGGAAGAAGATTCAGATGTTCAAATTAATGGAATAAAAAGACACATCAGTCGAGCTATTAACACTTGTATTTGCCCTGACATTACTTCAGCTTATGTTGGTTGTATTACGATTAAATAAAATATTTAAGACATAAGAGCCCACAGATGGAAAGTGCTTTTTTGAGAAATTAAACATCCTTTTAAATATCTCATATCTGCATTTTTTTCTAGATTTACTCTGTACCAATTCTAAAATATTTATGTAAAACCTACTTTATGTTCTCACCTTGAACCACAATGTGATATTCTCTCCGAGCTTCTCCAGCTGAGTTTTGAGCCATGCAGACAAATTTCCCTGCATGTTCTGGTTGAACTCTGTAGATTCTGAGTAGCCTGTTCCCGTTCTGTAGATACACTCCAGGACTGTCCACCTATAGCACAAAAACTAGTATTAGAATCCTTAACTGTTCTGTTGTAATTAGCATGTTGACCACTTGGTGGCATTGTACAGCTGGATATGGAACAAAGCATATTAACATGTATCCTAAGGTTTACATTTAGTGTAATCGAATGAGTTCAAGGTGACAGACTCACAGAGTGACCATCCTTAGACCACGTGATTGTTGGAGAGGGGATTCCAAAGGCATCGCAGCCCAGAGTGAGTGGCTGCTTCAAGGTGACAGTGAGATTCAATGACTGGCCATCATCTTGAATCTCTGGGGGAACTGGAGCAGTACAGGGGGAAAATTAATGTTTTTTACTGTGTGTGCCCTGGCTCCTTATTGGAGGAATATAAATCAGGTTAAAGCCTCACCATTTACTTTCAGCCTTGTCTTTCTCTCTACAGAGCCTGCTTCATTAGTTGCCACACACTTGAAGTCTCCACTGTGGCCGGCAGACGCTGTGCTAATTACAAGAGAGCCATCCCTCGCCACAGAATATTCAGATAGATCAGGGTGTACCTCCAGGCCATTCTTGAACCAGCGTATCTTGGGACGGGGGGAACCTGCAGGTGCAGGAACAAGTAAGAATTCTGAGTGAGTTTAAAATTAGCTTTATTGATCACATACAGAACGAACAGTAACTTCCATCTCTGCCTCTCTCCTGGAGAACATAATGGGCAAGGGGCCCGGACCAGAAAAAACCAGCTCCACATTTATCTGTTGGACAGCAGGACGGCAGGGGAGAACACGCCAAAATGGTTACAGTTCTTTTTGCCTACGAGCTTGAGACTTCAAGGTCAGAGTCTCATAAAAAGTAAGACAGTATGGTGAACTGATGTACGATTTAAAATACTCGCAGGAAGATTTATTACCAAACACTGAGGTGAGATTGTTGAGCGGTAAGAAGAGGGACGGTCGAACAAACAGTTCAAAGGCGCTAGTGTGTACGCTGAGGAGCCTGAGAACAGATGTGGTTTGGGGATTACTGGGTTAGAAAAAGTGGACTGAGTAAAAGGTGGAGCGACAGATCTTGCACCCCACACAGCAGACTCCCGGAACAAGGACGGACCAGTGAGTCGCAAAAGTGCAGGGCAGTGGAGTGATCCAAATGCCACAGCTCTGTCTATTTACAGAGGTGTTACATATACAAACACCACAGACAAGGAAGGGAAATCAAACACACCACCCTCCCAGAGTCCAAAAATGACTGTCCACGAGATAGGCAGCACAACCAAAGGTGATGTTATCATCCACTGTCTGTCTGAACACATGTTTACAGTTAAGGAGTTCTGAGGGAAATTCATTATCTCATTGCTGGGAGGAAATGCATACAGATGTTCTGTTTTAGATGTTAACAGATCTCATTAGCAGAATTATGTTGCTGGGGCTGACGAAGTCTGAGATTATTTCTTCCATGTGTTTCCTCAAATAATTACTTCTATCAAATGCAAAACGCTTGTTTGCGAATTAATAATATCCTTCTGGCAGAAACCGCGCGTAATCTCCCCCATACAGACAGATCTCCTGAGAACAATAATGGGATCCTTGTTTCTTTAGGGTGTAAAGAGCATCAAGAACTTCTGTGTGAGCCTACATGAGGCTGAGTACAGCCTCCCAGGTGCCGGTAGATAGAGTAAGGGGTTGGTGCGACTTCATCTTCCTCTTCCTGTGCTTCATGGTACACCTCAGACATCTCTGTCCTTTATCTGCCAGCAGCAGCCTGTAATTAGGATTCCTCTCCCAGCAGGCCCAGACGCAGAGGAAAGCAGATGTGGCTCACAGAGGCAGCAGGCAGACCGATGTTCCAGCTGTTGCTCCACATTAGACACAGTCCTCACCTTTTCTTACCATACTGGTTACCATGGTGCGCCTCTATACAAACAATACCTGTTTGCATGCATGAGCTGTCAGAACATCACTATCCATCAGTGCATCCACAGACGGACACAAACACTCAGCATCTTCTGATAAAATAGCTCGCTTTCCATGTCACTCTGGGATTCTACCTTGTTCACACTGAGATGTTAAAGTATACTGAATAGATGACGGTGTATCTCTAGGTGCTGCAATAAAAAAAGGTGTCGCTTTTAAAGCTTTTTTTTTTTCCTCAGGGGAGAAAAAAAGTCTACAGTGACAGGAGCACATAGTTCTGATGCTGCAAAAAAATGTACACGTCTGCCTTTCATTGAAAAGGAATTCTCTTGGGCTGCGTCATAAAAACAAACTGTAAAAAATGTGACATTGGATCCATTTGATCAAAGAACTGTAGTCACACTCTATAAATGGTGTTTTCCAAAGACCAGACCTACTGTTGTCAGTTTGTTTGAACTTTTCATACCTTCAGCAGGACATGGGATGACGACCTTGCTATTCGCCACTTTCTCCATGATAGCATCTCCAGGTTCTGCAAAGGATGGGGCCTCTGAGAATAAAAAAAAAAAAAAAGAAAAAAAGCATATTACTGGTTGTTCACTGCACAAGGAGAGTTGATACTGTAATCATTAAATTAATGTAATGGGTTTATTGAGGCTCCAGTGCAGATAAAGAAATGAAAAAAATTGAGTTTTCGCGCATGTTCAGGCCCCCAAAAATGAGATGGAAGAGCATAATAATAATAAACATTACAATTACAATAGGGCCTTCGCGGCCATTGCGTGTCCACTGCTCGGGCCCTAATGAGCACAGTCCATCTCGGGGTCAGAGTGGTAGAACACTGAAGATGTCTCTTCTGCTAATGTTGACCTTTGACTACATATTAACAAAAGGGATTGTGTTAGGTCTTCAAAGAAATATCATTCTTAGATCTAACTGCAAATCAAATCTCTTATTCACTAGTTTGATTGATCGGTCAGTCATTTAATTTCCGTCATAATCCCCTGTTGGGGGGGTTAGATGGAGTCTGTTCCAGGTCTACAGGTCACCAGTTCATCACAGGGTCGACTCATAGCGACTCTCACTTTCACGCCTATGGGCAATTTAGAGAGCGTTTAGAATTGCTCCAGTAATCACCGCTTAAGGGTCAAATAGTACTTCAAGCCACAGCGTTAACACCAGCAGCTAGGCCTCTGCCCCTTCTACCAATTAAGTTTTATTGGAACGCTTCTTCTCTTTCTATTGCAAAATTTGGAAAACCCTGAAACTGGGTCACTGTCAAATGTTAAAATCAAAAAGTGCTGAGAAATCATTATTAAAATATAAGTTCAAATAATAGCATGGTTCATATAATTGCCTAAAAATTGCAGTATTTATTATCCAAATTTGAGTTTATTGGGATTACACAAGGGGAAACTAAACTGCTGATATTCACCGAGAATTTCTAGTTTGATCTCCTGGGTTTCCTCTCCAGCGCTGTTCTTGGCCACACACTGGTAAGTGCCCTGGTCAGTGAGCCTGACCTGCTGGATCCTCAGGGGTGTAGTGTTCTTGACCCCAACAGGAAGTCCATTGTGAAACCAGCTGACCTCAGGGCTGGGCTCTCCCTGTACCACGCAGGGCAGGGTCACCGTTTGCCCAATCAGCGCTTTCAGTAGGGAAGGTGCCGGTTGAATCCTGGGTTTAGCTGAGGAAAACAAACATCTTTAACACTCGTCTCACCAGATTTGTGAAACTGTTATGTTTTGCATGTCAAACAGTTAAACGGCAGCAGTGAAGCGTTAGCGCTGAATGGCAACTTCTGAAAAGGCAGTTTTAAAGTTTCTGAGAACTTTTCTGAATGAAGTCCCACAGTTACCTTGAATGTGTAAATTGTAGCTCAGGGACACGTTGCCTGCTGGGTTTTGTGCTGTGCAGGTGTACAGTTTACTATCAATCAGACGCACATCAGTGATCTTCAGAGAGCCTGAGGGCAAAACCGTGAACCTGAGGGGTGTTTAGGGGTCAAAGGCACAGAGATGGAGAAAACATAACACTCATGAGTCACTGAAGATCTACAACCTGTTTTGGAAGAAGTGTTGCTGTTTCCCCCCCCCCAAAATGTGTTGTATTTGTTTTGGAACATCATCATCTCAATTCAATTCTTTATTGTCATTGTTAATGAGATTTCAGGCAGACATGGCAAGACAAATACAAAAGCAAAATCAAAATGCAACTCCAAAGTCCAATGAACTAGCATCAAACATAGGACAATGAATGGAAGAGTGCAGCAGTTCAACTGAAAGTATGGGTGGGGGAGGGGCTGGAATTATGGAAGGAGTGAGGTGTGGTGAAAGTGCTGCAGCAATGCCAGTCCAGTTCACAGATATAGTAGTTACTGTGTGTGGGAGATGTGGTGTGGGGGAGGGGGCGGCTGGGGGTGAGTGAGAGGGTAAAGTGTTCATTCATTATCTCAATCATCATCTATTGGTGCATATAAGACCAGTTACTGTCTATGGTATTAGACACAACATAATATGTGATGTTGACAGTGTGTAATTTACAATCCAAGTACCTTTTGAGGAAATTGTGAAGTGAATTTGGTCTAATGCTAAATTTTATGTACTGGTTAGGTTTTTGCTTTTTTGGATATTTGTAAGAGAAATACTGAAGTGTAAACATAGAACTGTGAGAGGAGTGGTGTGCTGACTTCTACTACAGTCTAGTAATCTCCTGAGTGAGTTGTTACTTTCACAATTACAACTGTCCTGACCTGGGTAATTAGAGTGTTAAAGGGTAGCCAGAGTTTGACCTGCTAATGCTGTCGTGGGAAAAGCCACAGCCTTAATAAAATCAATGCCTCACTTCCTTGTGGAGAACAATAATGTACTGGACAAATACCTTTTTTTAAATTTTTTTATTTATTTATTTATTTATTTTTTAAATCAGGTGAGTGTTAAGGATATACAGCTTATTAGAAAAACAAGGCTGCTGTGACGGTTACAGTAAATGAAAGGTTCTGTGACACCCCATGATCAATATGTTTTGTCTTTTGGAGAACAACAGTATGAACAAGAGTTTGGTCCATTCCAGTTATTAATGTGTAAAATATTTTTCAAGGACGAACAAGTGGACAGATGGAAATCAAATCCGCAAACCTCAAGGCCAAAAATGTGCTTCATAGCAAAAACAACAGTAGCAGTTATATTTAGGTTAAAAGTACTTAAATGTAGGTCATTGGCTTTAAAGGAGTATGTGGTAATCTGAATTACACCAGAAACTACCCAGCTGCATTTGAACAAATGTAAACACACCTCTGTGATTTATCTGAGATAAGTGTGTGTGTGCTAGGCAACTGAATTATAACAATAACAGCATCTTATGAGTGGAAATGAGCTCGAAGCACAAAGAGTTCTCTATTTCAGCTGCACATATGGTGTAATGCTGCTCCCCCACCTCCTCAAACAGCCTTAGGAGAGGCAGCAACATTGGAACCAAATGACTGGCTCCGCAGTGGTCAATCTACACTACGACTGCAGCGCTGCACTTCAGCAGTATCAGAGCGAGGACGCAAGATCAAGCACAAAAGACACAAACTGCACCTCACAAGCACCGATCACTCCCCACACTGGTGTCAAATCAACTGTGTACGTTGGCCTCATCAGGATTAGGCCTAGACTGGACAAATCCACTGACCCCATGGAGAACATGTCTGTCTTATCTTTTTAGCCTAAGTGCATGGCTATAGAATGAATCAGCTGGTCATTCATTAAACTTATTCCAACAATCAGCACCACGAGTCATTTTTCTTATTCCCCCTCCCCCAAGGTAGATAATGAATCTCTCTTTACACAGCCTGCTTCCACAGATCCTGCATATGTATAGCATAGGCTGATGTGGGGGTTGTTCACAGGGATGTGTTATTCTCATCAGACAGGACTAGTAAAGAGTCAGCATGTTGTTTTACTGTTGAAGCACCCCAGGGAATCTGCACATCAGGCAGACAGAGCTTGTATCTCTTCCTCAGTCAGTCACTTTTCCTCCCCTCTTCCTGGCACCCCCCCCACTCCACCCCCATGTTTTCCTTCTTCCTGACCCCACACCAGTCATACTGTATCTGAGTCAGTCACCACCGCAGCTTTCAACCCCCTCCGCCATTCTTCTATCTACCCGAAACCAGTCAGTCTGGTGTCTGGCCCGGAGAGTGTACGTCTGTCATCTACACAGTCTGTGTCCCCAGTCAGCCCGCCTGTCTGCGCCCTGAGTGACCACACATGAAAGCCAGGATTCAGCGAACCATGTGGGACCAGATGTTCCTCCTCAGTTTGGCCAACAAGTAAAGCCCGCACACAGCTCTGGACTGCTGCTGCCTTTGCTGCAAAATACACCACTATAAACCAACGTCAAGCATTAGCTTCAGCTTTGGATGGCAGTTGAGAGACTAAACATAGTTGAACCAGATGTTAGATGATTGTTAACGTGTGGTAAGAACATCTCTCCCATGTAACGTGTTTAACTGGTTTTACTGAATCATTTCCTGTGACTTGACGCAAGACATTTCTTACCCTGCTGTGACGGGGGGGATGGGATGCCCGTTTCTGCTCCATGTAACAAGTGGAGAGGGACTCCCTTCAGCCTCACAAGGTAAAACAACCGACGTCCCCACCTCTGCAGCCATCTTCACCATGTTGTCATGGCCGCTCACGCCCATTATTTTAGGCATGGCTGTGGAACAGGGAAACCAATAATAAGGATACTATGTAGAGTCTTTGTGTGACCGGAGTTGTACCTCTAAATATTAGCTGTCAACGGAGGTCAGCCACTGTTACATTAAACACTGCTGTGTTTGGGTGGATGTGGTCAAACATTTGTCTGCCTTACTGTTGACGCTGAGCTGGATCTCACGGCTGGCGTATCCCACAGGGCTGGTGGCAGTGCAGATGTAGATGCCTGCATCTTCAGCTGTGGGGTTAGAGATGTGGAGGTCTCCATCTGGGTCAGATTGTAGAGAGGTGCGGCCCCGGAGCAGAGGCTGCCTTCCCTAGAGGAATCAGACCAGAGTATACTTTAGATAAAAGCTGTCCACACAACACTGGGACACTGAGCTTGGATTAAGGTTTACAGCCCAACCTTTGATGTCTAATATAATTACAGAGGACTCCTTTAACTCTATCTGACATATACACGCAGACCGCTGCACATGCACTTGCTTTGAACACAAAATTAGTTTTTCAGATTCACTTCTGGCAAGAAAAAAAAAAAAAAGGACTTTACTCTAGAACACTACTCTGAACATTTTTGGGGGAAAGGCGGGGGCGAAAATCTGGCACAACTCATAACATAGGAAGGAAACAACAGCATGCTGTGTCTGCTGACTATATAATGGCATGGAAGGTGCATTTTAGTGTGGTTTCTCCTTGTTTGCTTCTTCATGGACAAGGTCAAGTGACATTTGAATGATCAGAGTGGCCAAGTCCATTTCATACTTTTCAATAAATGAGCCTTTGGGATCACACCTGTTTATGTACTGAGAACAGTGTCAAATTGAGACAAATTGTGGCAAAAATTCCACTATTCATCCTTGGAAAACTGAAAGCAGTGATCTGGTTATTTAATATAATTTTCCTGAACTACTGCAGCAATAACTGTCACAGACAACAATGCAGAAATGCAAGATGATGCATGTAGAAATATGGTTTATGTTGTGTATTCAGGATGTGTCGGTATAGCCAGCCTCATTGTATCTAACTGTAATACTGTAATAACTCTTTTCACCCCAAGATATACAGTATTTAGATTTTTACCTTAAGTGTACTAGAAGGTGCTGTGAGACTGACTTTAAATAGATTCCTAATGAACAATGAAAAACTGAATGATTTATCACAGTGTGGCAGTAATATAGCAAAGTTGCCATGGTAACATCCCTCCTGGTTCAGTTAATCAAATCATGATTGCAAAGCAAACTGTTATTGATAGTGTTTTTAAAGTGTTCTTCCTCTTACAAAGCAGAAAATTGAAGAATGAATATTGATAAACTAGTATAAGGATGTGTTATAATTTAATTTAATTTAATTTAATAAAGATGAACAAAATGAGCTTTGAATTTTGGATAGAGAACACGTATTAGGCTCACTGACAATGACTATCATATGATATTAGCTATTATTTGATGTTTAGATATAATTTGCATGATAAAACAGATTTACAATGTCGCTCTGCTGATTAATTTTAAAGAAAATGATTGCCAAAAGTAAATGTCAGAATTAGGCCATTAGCCATGGACGGATTTGAGGGTTTATCCAAAACAATAATTAAGAAATGGCTGCTAGAGTGTGACAGCCTACCTTGGACCAAACAACAGTTGGCTTTGGAACTCCGCTGGTCTTGCATGACAGAGAGATGGCTACACCCTCATTGGCTATGTAGTGATAGGGACCAGCGATGATCTCTGGGGGCGCTGTGGAAGAAGTAGGTCACAAAACACAGCTGTCTTACTGGCCGAAAAAAGCAGGCTCACATCATTATCACCGGCCTTAGCCAGCCAGCGGTATCCAAGCCCAAGGCATTTCTTCATTACAAACTGATGATGAACCGTAATCTGGCCTGTCTGTCATTATGCACCCATCGACAAAATGGCCCCATTCATCAAAGCATACAGTAAAAGGAAGCCTCTCGCTATAATGACAGCAGGTGGTCAAGTCAGTGACATATTGTTGTTTTCCACGGTGAGTCAGCACATTATTGGTCCGTCTAAACCACAGGTGTCAAACATAAAGCCTGCGGCCGAAAACCAGCCCACCTAAAGGCCCGATCCGGCCTATGGGATGAATTTGTGAAATGCAAAAATTACACTGAAGATATTAACAATCTGGGGTGTCAAAATCATTTTAGTTCACAGTAAAATCATATAATAACCATAATAACAACCCCAAATTTGTCTCTTGTTTTAATATAAAAAGGTTAAATTACATAAAAATGTTTACATTTACAATCTACCCTGTCATAAAAAATGGAAATAACCTGAACAAATATGTACAACATTAAATGTCTTAAGAGAAATGCAATGTGAATAATATTCTGCATGTTACTAAATGTTTGGTGTATATATGTGTAAGTTGTAACGCACATGTGTAAATGACACACTAAGGAACAATATTGTTAAAATTGCACATTAAGACATTTCAGGTTGTTCTTGTTATTCACATTTTAAGGACACTTTGTAAATGTAAACATTTTCATGATGTCATTTTACTTTTTTCACTGTTATTATTTTATTGTTCTGGCCCATTTGAGATCATATTGGGCTGAATGTGCCCCCTGAACTAAAGTGAGTTTGATACCCCTGGTCTAAACCCACCATTGTTTTCAGTATATAAAAAAAAGACATTAATGAGTATGGCCTTCACATGCCCTTTTTACCATGGATCTCCAAGCTGACTGTGATATTCATGGACCCTGCTACGTTCACTGCAGTGCAGACATATGTCCCTGTATCTTCTGGGAGAGTTCTTTCAATGTACAAACTGCCATCACTCCTCACAAACATCCTCCCATTCAGCTGAACCTGTGACAAGGAAAAATGGCTGCTGTCAGTCTGCCTGGCTGGAGGATAAATGTTGCTGATGTGTGTTGGAGTTCATTGTTATTCAGTCTTACAGGTTTTCCATTTTGGGACCAGTGTCTCTCTGGTAGAGGTATGCCATCCAACAGCATACAAGGGATACTGAGTGACTGGCCAATGCCTGTGGTGATGACTGGCGCCCCTTGGGCTAACAGAGGGGGCTCTGCAGGAAAAGGAAGCATAAGGACCGAAATATGAAACAACAGCAGGAAAGTGGGAAACTTATTTTAGGACCACAATCAGCTGTTTTCTAAAAATATACACCGTAAAGTAAAATGATAAGAGAACTTATTCAAGCTTACCCAGTCCAGTGACACTGACTCTGGCCTCAGTTTTGATGGTTCCAAATTGGTTCTTGGCTTCACAGGTGTACAACCCCTCATCATCCAGCCACACACCTGTAGTCCAATACATGTCAAAGCATTAGCACAGACTCTCTACAGCTAATTTAGGAAACATCTATACACTTACTAAGAGGGAAAGCAGATTATCTAGTAAAATCTACCTAATAATAAGTAATGTTATTGGTTTGACAGCACAGTAATTAAGAGTTAAAAATAGAGAACAACAGAATTAAAGGGTTTGGCTCAGCTGCCAGCCTGTTGACACACGTGTCCTATTCAGTAAATTCTCTTGAGATTACATGTTGGAAGATCAACATATGATTCAGATCTTTTGTTTAGATAGTCAGGCTGTTGTTTGAATAACTAATGACAAGACATTACAACAATAAAGGATGGAGGGCTCTGTGTGTAACACAATACAGATAGAGTCATCCTCTACAACAGTGACAGGTAAAAAACAATTGGGAACAGATTGTGCTAATTAGGAATAAGGTCACGCAGCAACCACAAATGGAAACAATGACAGAAGCAGTCTATGCAAATATGTCTTCTTCAATGTAATATTACGCCCACTATAAACATTTAGTCTCAGGAGCACAAAGGATCTCATTAGGCCTCCAGAGGTATTTCACAGCAGAAAATGGGAGAAATTAGCAGACAGTGGACAAGCATGGAAGTAATGGATTATTTATTTAAGAAAACCAGGTTCATGTAAAAGAAAGTAGAAAGTTTCATATTAAAATGGGCTATCTTTTTTGCTTTTTCAGAATGGATACCTGATGTTTTAAATACATTTTGTGATGTAAACAAGAGCAACAATCTCCTGTGACAGCCCTCCCTTAAGAAAATGTTGAGTGAAATTGAAATGAAAGCCAACACGTCTTCTATATATAGTCACTCAGAAAATTTCAGTCATGTCACTCAGTGCATGGCAACTATGAAACCACTTTAGCCTGTAGTGGCGACCAAAGCTCAGTGCTGTGGTAGTGTTTCAAACACAACTCACTCTGGATTTGAAGATGTCCATTCTCCAGTTGCATTGTTCTGCTGTGGCTGTCTGTCCTTGGAAGAATCTGTCTGCCATCCTGTCTACGCCAGGTCACTGTTGGCTGTGGGAAACCCCTGGCAATACAGGGAAGGGTGATATTCTCCCCTACATTAGCCGTCGTATCCACGGGTGCTTCAGAGAACAATGGGCCCGCTGTGGAAGACAGAGAGGTTTCAAGTTGAACTTTCCTGTGTAAATGTGAAAAACCCACTGGCTATGAAGCAACCCTGAGTTCTGCAGATGCTTTCACCTCCAACTTCCAGATTGATAGTGCCAGAGGAGGCTCCGGCAGAGCTGCTGGCCACACAGCTGTACTGTCCTGCATCTATTTCCTGCACTCCTCGAATGTGCAGGGTCCCGCGATGTATATCCTGCTCCACAAAAGGAGCAGAGCCCACTTCCAGCTCTCCTGAAAATACACACAAATTAGGCCTGTTGATCTCCAACACAGACAGCTTTTCAGTCACTTACATGTACTTACCATGTTTGACATAATGTACCTTTGAACCAGTGAACAACCGGAGTGGGAACACCTGAGGCTCGACACTCCAGAGTAGCATCACCACCAACAGATACAAGTATATTCTGCTGTGCTACTGTAATTCGAGGCGTCTCTGAAGGAACAAAAAAGATGATAAAAACAGTGTTTACTGATTTGTTATAGTAACGATTTGCAGGCATCACTACTTACATATAGTATATACGGTGGGTAAAGACTGTATATACTGTACTGAATGTAAAAACTAAGCTATATTCTGTGTCAACAGAGCAGAGCTAGATACCTCTGAAAGTTAGACAGCTGAGCTGAAGGGATGAGATGATCTATCCTACTAGGCTTGACAGATCAATGTTGTTAAAAATGACATTCAGAAACAAAAGTGTGTATAATACAAGTACGCCCCAGGAAGAGGCTGCCACAGTCTATCAGTGTTGAGGTTACTGTCAGCCACTAACTGACAGCCATGACTGAAACTTCAGGCTTACAACTGCCAGTGCTTACAAAACAAGGAGAAAAATATGTTATTGTGTTAGACAGAGCAGCATGTGGCCACACTTGCTGGTGCTGTGTATTAAGCTGGTGCACAACCCACAGAGGATATCATTTACAGATCAAATTCTCAATAAGAAATCAACATCAAAAGAGAGGCATTTCGCCTCATTTGACCTCTGCGCATGAATGCCAACAGAAATCCTTATTCAGACCAAAAAACAAAGCAAATAATAAGAATTTCAACAACGATATGATTATTTTCAGGAAAATGTTGCCTTACCTGCATATGTAAGTGACACAGACTGAGAGGCAGTCCCAGCCTCATTGGTTGCAACACATGTATAGTTTCCAGCATCCTCCGGAAGGGCCCCTCTAATGACTAGGACCCCATTTTGGTTTAGACTTAACCTGTATCACAAAATCAGCAGAAATCATGTTTGTTGACTCTGTGATTACATGTACAGATGTAAAACAGAAATTCATCCCTAATCCACTGTGCTATTCTGGGGTATCATGAGAGACATTTTTCTTTAAGTATGCATTCACACAGACGTACAAAGTACTTGTGGTTTGGGAAAAAAGCTTTTACATCAGTCATTGTAAATCTCCAATGTCATGCAAACAAGATGTGGCAATCACCCATGTAGTTAAAGTGGAATGCAATGACTCTCTGAGTCCACTGTGCCGGAGGTGTTGAGTGGGCTGAGAGCTCCCTTACCTCGGCCGATTAGTGAGGAACATGTTTCCATGGCTCCAGAAGAGCTGGGGTGGTGGGGAGCCAGACGCTGAGCAGACAAGGCGGACCTCATCCCCATGGGAGAACGCCCGGCTCTGAGGGAGAACTACTACAGAAGGAGCCTCTGCAATTGAAGTCAAACAGATGCAAAGGGTCGACCATGATTTAAGGCCTTGTCAGAGCCGCACGCTGCCGTTTACAAGTTCCCTCTCATGAGTTGAAGAGTAATGACATAGGCGACTATGAAATATCATCACTCCATGTCTGACATCACAACTGAGTGGCTGTAATGACGACATTTTCACATTCAGCTGAGTATTGTTGAAATTCACTAGGGACATTTGTGGAGATGGCAGCAATAGAAGCTACAGCTTTCAACATGCATCTACTCAGGGTGATGAGAAACAGTTTCCTACTCGGAAGTGGCTCAATTCAACTCTGAAGAGGTTAAGCCGGTAATGGAAACCAGATGAATGGGGTCCTGAGAGGAGCTATGAGGCCCTTTTGTGTTAAGTGGTTAAGCAGATGACCTGTAGGGTTTTATCTTCATGTACCTGGGACTAGAAGCCACACTGTGATCCTGCTGTCTCCATGGGCGTTGGTGGCCACACAGTGGTACTCCCCAGCATCCTGTGGCTTCACTGCACTGATTTGCAGCGAAGACTCCGTCAGCAGCTTCACCCTCCCTGCACGGGCACGGATGGTACGACCTAGGCGATGCCACGTCAAGTTGTGGCGCATGGATCCTTCCACCTGGCAGGACAGCACAGCCATGCCTCCCACAGGAGAAGTCACATTCACTGCTGGCCTGAGGACCGGAGGAGGCTCTGTCTCAATGGAAACGACCAAAACATCAGACCGGTGTTATCAGCGGTGAACAAACAGTACAGAAATGGTTTACTTTTAGTCCAAATGTTTGTGCTGGCATGCTTTGCATCATGTTAATGTTTTAGCCATGACTCTAAGATTTAAAAAAATGGCTGGAACGCATTTCAAAGTGTTGCTGTGATCGTGACGGATTTGTTTAAAATGACTGAGGACGTCTGTGTGTCGTATGTTTGTATGTCATACCTCTAACAGTCAGCTGCGTCAAAGCACGTCCCTGTCCTGCGCTGCTCTGTGCTATGCATTCATACAGGCCTTCATCGTCTGCCGAAGCGTGAGCAATCTCCCATGATGCTACGGCAGAATTCCTGGTATAAAGACACACTTGGTTTGTTGGCTGCAGCATGGCAAGAGCAAACAAGATCCTAATTTACATCACATTCACTTATTGTCTTGGGCGCGTACAGAGTCGGAATAGTTTTCACCACAAGTCAGCTTCACTTCATGAATGTAATTCAAAGCAGAGCATTGACACCAAGAAAGAATAGGCACGTTGTTGATTTTTTCAGATGACACAATAGGATATGTAATGTTCACAAAACTGACTGTGTATACCTGATTCCTGACAGATGAGCCAATAAAATGCAAGACTCAACCAACGCTAATTCTTTACAGACGTGCTCACTGCAAATGTGGTGAGTGACCTAATTAGCTTTTTTACAGCAGGTAACTGGCTCATGATGCTGCAGTATCTGAGGCCAGACATTGTTGAGCAAATAAAGGACTCACTGAAAGAACTTTTCCTCTCCTAGTGTAATCCCACTTCTGGTGAATCTGAGCCTGTAGGGGATGTCACTCTCCACTGAGCAACTAATCACAGTAGGTTGCATGTAGAAGCCTTTCACCACATTAGGCATGCTCACAGCTGGGGGATCTACACAACGAAGGAAATATAGGTCAGAGGTCAGCAGGAAGATTGATGAGGTGTGAGAGACACTGAGGTTTGACTTTGGCGAGATGTGTCACTTGGGGGGGAAGTTGCCTTGCCTGGAATGATGTTGGTGTAGGAGACGCTGGACAGCCTCTGGAAACGGTAGCCCTCCTCATCTTTGCCCGTCACCTTAATGAAGAAGCTCTGGGACGGGGTGCGAAACTCCGGGAGACTCCACAGTCCTTGTTGGCCGAGGTCAGAGGGCAGAGGCACGGGAATAGTGCGTAATGAGCGTCCTGAGCCAGACACCAGTTCCACGTGGCTCAGCTGACCTGGAGGTTTCAGGCCTGTGCATTTCAGCAAAATATGGGCTGGGAGTCCTATGAGAAAAAGGCAGATACTGATGAAGTCATCCTCTGCGTGAGTCAGATCACATTCTGCAGAAACATGCCTAATACCTTTTATCGGCCTTTCCCTGGTATGATTAAACTCTGAAACGGGTACGTTGGAAAAGCCGGCTCGGAAGTCTACATTGCTGACTCCTGTGACTCTCAAGGTATGACGTCCACTACAGCTCACCTTTACAAAGGAATAGATAGTTTTCATTACCCCTGCTGTCATGATGTAATGAGAGCAACACATTAATGTGTTATTAATAGCCGTACCTTTAGCTTCCAGGCACCAGGTCTGGGAAATTTCAGGTTGACAACACGAGCAGAGTTAGGAATGTTCAACAGCTCTTTGAGGCCCTGCTCCACACCAATTATACGACCTAGAAAATAACATCAGAAGGTTTTACTGTAAAATATGTCTTCCTTTGTTTGGGAGGTTCAGATAAAACTGTAAATTAATGGGGAAAGATTTAAAGCAGTGCGAAACTGATGCGTACCAAAGGGGTCGCTGAGCTCAATCTGTGGTGCTGGTCCACTGAGTGACACTGTGACCTCTCTGAGGCTGGGGTCAAAGGGCACTTCCCACTTGTTTTCCTGGGCACTGTCATGGTTGGAGGAAAGCAGGTGGACCTTCATGGCCTGAACTGTCTCCTCTACCCACTTTAAAACCTAGAAGGAGGAGAAAACAGCCTTTACAGAACAGTAAAAGACAAGGCAGTTCACGCTAGATGAGACACATTTGTTGGTGTGTGAGGCTGAGACCCATCAAAAGCAAACTGTCAGGGATGCCTGCTCAACACAGAAAGACAGGGTGAGGGCAGGTTGGATATGATTCTGACCTTTCCCTTAAAACACAGATCACCCTTTAGATGCCCGGGCATCAGACTGCTCTTTGTCTTTGGACTACTCTTTCATTGACAAAGTATTCCTCTGAGAGAGTTTGCCTAAACAAAGGAAAAGTGAAACAGCTCAACTGTCAAACTGATAACATACAGTCTTCTGCACTCTCAAGCATGTATTCCCAGAAGAGTGTCTCTCACAGTGGAAGTCTGTCAGGCTGCAGTCTCTCTCTGCAGCTTCCATGAATCATACAGCTTGTTCCTAAGAATAGAAAGCTGTATTGGACTCAAGGATGTGCCCTTGTTTTAGAAATAAACCTAAACTGTTTATTCCACTCTGTTAAACTGGTTAGGCTTAACAAACCTGATGAGGTCGGACAGTAACAGATTTGGATTTCAGCAGCCTCACTTCTTAAATGATTCATACCACCACTTAGAGCACAGTAATATCCCCATCTGAAATAATGCTAGACAGTTTGATTATATTTAATGGCAAAAGCAATCATCACTTAAGACTATACTCTCCCTTAGTGGCTCCCATGAGAAACATCAGACAGTATAGAATTTCAGCTTTGACAGGTGTTTTACCCTCAGAGTATAGTCATTATCACGGTATTGTCTAAGAATACAGTTTCCCTTTTGTTTTCTCTAAAACGAAAACAGAAGCAGCGAAACCCATTGACATTTCACAGTCTGATTCCAGCGGCCACAGTGGACCAAATGTCTTCTGTCTTCCAAATGCTTAACAAGAAACTGTTTTCTAGTGTTTGTATTGACCTCATATGGAGAGGCATTAGAGTTTTACTGTGTCTGTAAAGAAACAAACTAGAAGCATTTCTCCAGTGGGCTCTTCGAGATGCAGCCAACAGCCAACATATTTTAAGACATCACAGAAATGAGCAAAAACTGATACAAGAAAAGCCTGTGATAATTTAATCAGGCCTCTGCTTTTTTTTTTTTTTTGTCTATCAGGTCCACTGGGTGCTGACAGCAGCTGGTTCCTCTCGCCGTTTTACAACTGGAAACAGCTGTAATGTCTGCCACATGTGCAGCCATCACCAGCAGAGCAGGAAACTGCTAAGAAGTGACCTACATCTGCCCCAGGATAGTGTCCATTTCTTATGCAAGAGAGCAAAGAGGAGTGGGCATTTCCCTGCACTCAAATGGAAGGAAGTGGAGCGCAGAGATGGGATGACTGCTGTCGGGGCCATGTTGGGTCTTGAGGAGCAAACTGAGTTCTGCAGCCACTCCCTGCCTTAGCCACAGGGAATTCAGAGGATCTAAAGTTCTATGAAACCTCATCCGGCGTGTCTCAACTGAACGGGCTTACAGGACTGTTACAGGAAGGACCCCCTTTTGCTATTCATAGAACCATGACAGATGGGCCCAAGATGAAGGGTTAGTTAAGGCTGGGCTGATGCTGTATTCCTCTCACTCATCCAGGTACATTAGATGCCCATCCTTTTAGTGGCGCTGAGCAGCATGATAAATTTATGACGGTCTGCGGTGAAGCAGAACAGCTTGACTTCAGACCTCCCAGTGGGCAGGGGTCAGCTCAACCCTTGGCCTGGTTTAAACACCACAACAACGGACATTTGCGCAAAGATGTTCACAACAAATCAAGGTTGGGAGACCAAATCAGTCCCAGATGGACCCCCATCTCTCTCTCAGCGGGGTTTTCAACACACCTGCTAAGCCTTTCCCTGTTACTAGTGGAGACAGCCCATAGCTGAGAGAAGCAGCTACACCATACAGTATATAGTGGCTTTTGTTTAGGTCTGGAAAGGACTTTAGATAAAGGTTACCTGGGTTACATTTGGAGTCTGACAACCATTACCATCCCCCCTTAATTCACTACAGTATTCATCTGATGAGGAAACCATAAGTTCAGTTTTCTAAATGACTCTTCAAGGCACTTAAGTGGACTCTCTGTGCAACACGCTGTGCAAAAACACACAGAATAACAGCCTTAACTGCAGATCAGCATGTTCATTACATGGCTCTTTAAAACCCCTGTTTTGGTCTAAAAGCTGACATCACATCTTGCGTAACCTGGAAGCCGAAGCATCAACATTTTCAATTAGCCTTTCAGCCTGTTGATGACTGATGGTGGTATTATTACCATATGAAGCACAGATCTCAGTCCAAAGGTGACACTACAGTGGTGGAATTTTCTTGTTAACACTTTTGTTAACAGATTCTCTTCTTGATCACAACCAGTCAAATTTAAAGAGGGTAAGGAGTGCGATACACAGAGCTGACAATGAGTTGTTGTGTGAGGTTTTTGGAGCCAACTACACTGGGCAGCTGTTGGAAAGAGGGGAAGCCATGACAGATCATATCCTGGGATTAGAGAATAAAATAAGCAGTCTGTTTTCTCTCCCCTCTCACCCTGGAGACCACAAAAAGACTTTGTATATTTGATTTGGCTGCACTTTATTAAACTGCTATTAAGAGGGAATATTTTGGTTAGATTTGTAGTACTTCAGAGGTTTAAGGATTAAAGGATTTGCATGAATTTGGTAAAAGTATGCCACCCGTGAGCTATAATCACAGAGTCTAAAAATGATAAAGTAGTTCAGAGTGGATCCAAGAAAAATGTGTTCTTAAGTATGCACATGTTTATTCCGTATGTAACAGTACACTAAGGACACGTCAAGAAAATGCAGGCTCATCTAACACAAAGGCATCTGGAGTTGAGGTGTGAGTTGGGTCTTTTATTCCCTTACCAGTGTATCACAAAAATGACATTCAAGCGCTCCTTAAACAGCTGCCAGGATTATGGAGTGATAATGAACCGAGCTGCCCCACACAGGCATTGTATGTTTAGCTACACGCAAGCATGACTTGACAGGAAACAGACCCGTACACACACACAAACACATCTAAGTTCAGAGGTTCAGTGGGCCACCAGTGTACAGAGCTGTTGGCTCCAGCTCAGCACTACCCAGCCATCTCCTGTGTTGACATGCAGGATACCAGTGTCTCTTCCAGAGGAAACTCTGGCTTCTTTTACGTCTGCCTGGGAAGTAAGCCCCGCTGTCTTTGGCTGCTAGACAGGGCTTCTGTTACACGCTGCTTCCGATATAAAAGAGTGGCTCATCTGTATCATATGACCAGGAAGTTTAATATAAGCTCTGGAAACATTTGATTAAAGTATATGAAATCTCCATAATTACATCAAAGAGTCGCATAGAGTTTATCGACTTCCTGTCCCCGCTGTTTTTTATTGCTATAAAATATTAGCATGAATAAAATAAATAATTATCTTCTTCATTCTAACTTCGCTCATTAATCATACTAGTATGGATTTAACACTAGAACCACTGAAAGTTATTACATAAGCTTAAATGGCCAAGTGAGTTAAATTAAGGACTAACTAAGGAATGTCTCAAGTCATGACATGAGTTTGTTCAATCACCCCTTGGCTTTGGTTGTGTGGCTTCATGATTAAAGTATCTTTAAGAGCACTAATCACTTTGCATAGAGATCAGCACAAAAAGTGAAAATGGGTATTAGAAGACAACCTCTGCATATTTGTTTGGCTCATAAATATAAGTCTCTTTACTATTGTTACAAATGACTTGATAACATCAATACTTTTCTATAGGATTAAATGTCACCTGGTGCTGTTATATAGGTGTAAAAGCCTGTATTTTTAATCTGGATTTATTTAACCCTATAGGAGATGCAAATAAAAAGAAAAAAAAACACTGGAGCTCCAACATGTTAGTAAAACAGAGTAATGTGCAATTGAAAAGCAGCAGCAGGTAAATTTGACCAGTTTGACAGTTCTAGTGTTATTAATCAGCAGTGATTGCAGTAATCACATATACCCACCTCATTGACCTGCTGCTTGTCCAAGTGAAAGATCTGTCCAGAGGAAGTGGCGGCGATCTCCTCATACACCCTGTAGCCGGGCTGAGAGCGGTCCCCACAGTCCCCTGTCAACACGAACACCACCTGAGAATGAAGGGGCAGGAGAGTTAAGAGGATTAGTGGCATGCAGTGTTTGCCATCTCCAGACCCACTTTCATTCAGCTCCAAAGTGACACTAATGCTTATTGCCATGCTTCACGTAGAGACTGAGACTAAGTGACTTTAAAAAAAAATAAAAAATAAAAGCAAAAAACTCAAAGTCAGCACAAGCTCAGCTTTTGGGGAACTTCACTGGAATCTCTCACAGCAGGTCATTGTATTCACAGCCATTGTTAGATGCATACGATGGATAAATGCAAAGAAACCATTAGAAAAAGATCAGTGGCACGTCCATTTTATCTATTCAGAAGGATTTCATATAAATGCAAACTCATTTTTATAAAAGCCAGAGATTAGTTGCGGTCTGTATGCGTTCTAATACTGTACCTGTGATTGACGGAGCTGTACCAGCTGCAGGACATCTCTTTTGAGGCGGTAGTCCTTGGCTCTGGCATCAGTAAAGACATAAATGAAGGATCCAGGCAGGGAAACCTCCAGAGCTTTCTTTATGGCTCCTACACTCATCTCAGGGCAGTCGCCGCCACCCTTCATTGACACAGTCACAAATGATCAAATGTTGCTCTTAACCTGTTCTAAATACACACATATCTGGTCAATTAAACTATCTGCTTTTGGAACTGGAGTGGGAAATACTGAAAACACACAACTCATTATCTAAAGCCCCTAGTCATATAGTTTAGTAGTGTGGAATGTAATGGTCCTACTCCTGTGTAGAAAGATAAATACAATATGTGCTATAACTCCCACCTGGACAAACAGTTCTTGCAGATCCTGCTGGAACTTTTTGGGGTCAGTAGTGATGGAAACAGGACCGATATCTGCATTAGAAAAGAGAGTTTTTTAAATGAACAAAATCTACTCAAGTTGGTCTAAAGAGAGAGATTTTTTTTTTTTGGATTTTTTTATAGGAACTATTGCCTTGGAACATTAATCCAAACCAAATGAGCTGGGCTTAGGTCTGGCTTTTTCTTTCTACTGAACAAAACAAATCAGAACAAAGGACTTTGTTGTTCCTTCAGCATATGCACATGGTGGAAAATGGAGAGCATCTACAGCATCAAAATTCTTAACAAGTCTCTGTCTAATCTGTTTGGGCCCCTGTGATGCCTTCTAGCTTTTGTGTGAGACAAATATTAATCACAGTAGTCTGAAGAACCCCAGAGAAGGTAAAAATGGCATTGTTCAAGTTTTGTTTTCCATAAATCACAGACTACTAATTTTGCGCAGCTGTTGATATCCTCCTGTCTCCAGCAGCAGCAGCAGACCCTGGCGTGATGGATATCGGAGACGGTCACCCACTTGAACGCCTTCTGGGGCCAATCGATGAAACAATAAACACTAAGCAAACTCAACACACTGTTTTTGCTACAGAACACTGCTGGCTATAAACACAACCTTTTTCTTTATCATTTGTCTTTATAGACCCTCATCGAGTGGGGGGTGTATCCTCCAGATTTTTGTCTGTGCTTGCCATTTCAACTGTCAAATACCATTTTTAAGTATCTTCTCCAGACTAATGATACAGAGCTTGCAGATGTTTGCAGAGTCACTGACATTTCTAACTCATTCTTAATTTATCTTCCAACAGTAGAGGCTTTCAAGTTGAGGAGTGCCTGTTAAACACTGACAGCACTGTCACGCCTCTTCGTCAGCCACTACAGCTTCTTTGCAATCTTGGAAGTTTACAAGGTCCCCAAGGGCAGGGCACATTAAACACAGACAAAATGTGTGGTGTTAG